>JADFUC010000229.1:0-21826 GCA_019722365.1 Lithospermum erythrorhizon
TCAGTATTACTTCGTTCCAGTTACGTATTGCTATCCTCCCTCGGTAGGATTCACCTCCGGAAGTAGGCCGAGAATCTTGAATCTTTTCTTAAGTAGTCATTTATACTCTTGCTTGCTGCTTGAGAGTGGATCAGATTCTCTCTCTCACAAGTGACATATGCACACGAGACAAAACCACCGAAAATAATTCCGCAGGCGATCTCCACAACACCGGTGTCATGGCCGCAATCAAAGATACGTGGCCCATTCTCCCTTTAATCTCGAGGCTCCACCGTGTAATACGTAAGGCTGCCGAATATGGTCCTCAACTCCCCGATGATAACTCCGTAGGCTCAGAAATATACTCTCCAAGTCTGGACGAACTCTAATGCAGTTAGGAGAATCGCTCAGCCGAGCTTCAGTCACTTGAGCAGTCAATAACTCACCTCCACCCCTTGGCCAGCCGAGGACTCATCTCTCGATCTCCACCAACATTTATCCCGAGAATCACATGGCCGACACTAGGCTCATCACTACCCACTTGTGCGTACATTTTACAACGACTTCAAACGCTCTACCACCTCGCACCTCTACCACCTACGGCACCTCACCGCGGCTCATTGCGCCCTTCTTACTGGCGGCCCCTACCCCGAAAACAGACCTACGTGGCGGCATCCTCAATGATGCATAAAATAACAAAAGAAAGGAAGGATCGAGACCCACAAGAAAATTCCATATCGACAACTCACAACAACTATCAACTTTGAAACACGTAACCACCACGGGACATACCATAAGACCACGAACCTAAGCTAAAATACCAAATTGCTATGACACCCCAAGTGGTATACGAGGTTAAGATCATTAACAACGTATACGAGTCACGAAGCGATGCTGATACAATAACAAATACCATAATGAGCATTATCAAAAATAAAGCTCCTATTTCCCGTCATTAGTGCCTTGATGCATCCAACAAATACTTGGACAACGAGCACAAATCCCAAAATACATCATAAGGAAAGTATGACCTTGAGATTCGTCAATATAATACAACCCTTGATCCTGAATATACAAATTTTCAACAAAAATGGTGATGAGGACTTACTGCTATAATCTCCATAGGCTCGACAAAACCGCTCCTCGACCACCTCGGCGATCCTCTAGAAACTTAGGCATGGCAGCCGCCCACTTAAGAGAATGAGGGAGTCGGCTAGTAAAAGGCTGAGAGTGAATACAAATATCACGATTTGGTCCCTAATTTTCGGGGCGATATATATATATATATACAATTATTAACCAAGTTACATGATGAATAAGCGTCCAAAAAGTCACGGAGATAATGCATGAGCTCTGACCTGAATAACACATACTCGTCTAATGGAAAGCAATCCTAACACACAAAATCATCAAATAGAATCCACTCCCAAATAATACACATATGAGAATCCGCCTCAAATAATACACATATAGAATCCGCCTCAAAATAATGGGGCCAAGGGCCTCCGCCTCCATCCTCCCGGCCGAGAGCTCGCCTCGTGTGCATATCGCACTTTGAGCCTCCGAATCACGGGGCAACCCTCACGATATGCACACCGCTTCAAACCTCCCGGTCGAGAATTACGCGCCCCATTTCCATAAATAACACATAAGCGATCAAGCACATCTGGCGCGGCCACACACTTAGCGGCCAGCTAGCGACCACACACATAGCACACGGCCACACACACAATTTCATAACATGAATTACATCCCAAAACTATCTCATAATGTAACTCATAATCTCAATTTATGTCTGTAACATGCTTCATAATCATAGTTGTATCTCATGTCTCAATCAAATCTCGGTTATTCATAATATGCATCATAAATCCTATTTCCACATATAATATCAATCATAGCCACACAATACACATATCGAGAATAGTCTCCCAAACAATACATGAAAAATATATAACATGATATATATATATGAAAGGTCTGTCATTGAGATTTGTACTCACCTCGGAATCCAAAAAGTAAATGCTTAATGACAACTGATCTTAGTGCTAGATCACGGCTCAACTCCTATTCAAAAGAAATTAGATATTATAATACATTCCATAGAGTAACCTCTCTTAACATATATATGTACCCCAAGTGTTATACCACGTCTCACGAGTCGAATTTATAACTCTTAGCGAGATTCTATTCCCCGAGATTGATATCGGTATAACATTCGGCAATAACTATATTGAGATCGCCAACTTCGCAAAATCACCATTGTCGTCATCACTAATTACTCCCAAAATAACCTCCTAAACACATTCCTAAACAACATTAATCAATTGACAACTAATTAATCCATTAAATACAACCTCAATTCAATCACGAAAGCTATCTAGAACTTTCCCAAAACTTTCTCAACTAAATTTCTACCTATCCATATCAAACCAATAATTCTATACCCAAAACAACCATATTAAGATCCTTTAACCTCATATTACCATTTAATATCCAATTTAAGAAAAAGTCAATAAAGTCAACATAACACTTACACCACTTTCTAACTTGATAACTACCAAAATCATCGCTAAATCTCGCGATACTCGAGATAACATTTCTATACCATTATAATTTCAAGATCTAAAGTCAACCAACATTCATAAAGTCAACTCTTCAAAAACTCAGAAATGCTCCAAAATATTTGAACTTTCTTACCTCAAAGCGTAGAGAATGTCTGGAATGCCAGAGAGATTTAGGCCAAAGCTCGCCAAATTTGGAAGAAAGGGTGAAGAACAAAATCCAAGGGAAAATGGTGGGAGAAAGAATTCGGCCAAGAGGAGGGAGAAAGAGGATGAGTTTGTGTTTGGACATAATCTTGAAGGTGATAAGGATGATTAAAAAAGTCTAGGTAGGGTCCTTAAAAATGTCTCGAAGCCCAGCTCGACTTCTCGTTCGGGTTTTCGCTTCCAATTTCGTCTCGGTTGCTTTCTTACAACTCTAATATAACTTTAACTTCTAATCCCCCCAAATAATATTATACCACTCGATTACAACTTTAAAATAAATACCAAATCGCACTATCGACGGTCGATTAAATCGTATCTCCAGCGATTGACTTGAAAATTTCGATTTCTCCTCGAAATACTCCACCGGAGCAACTAGTATACTATTTCATAATATTATCACAGACGGGTTATCACAATTTTCTTGTTTCATTTTTTCTTCCTCATCTTGACTTTGGCTCTAAAATTTCTTGGAGAGTTTTCCTCGTAAATCCCCTCTACGATTTGAGGTAAGAAAGTTATAATCTTTTAGTATTTCTTGCGTTATGAAAATGTTGAATTTTGTGATTTGGGTTGACCGAGATTTGCGGTTTAAAATGGTATAGAATTATCATCTACGCTTAGATTATGGTATAGGAAGTGATAACGCTCGATTTATGGGTTGAAATGTGTTGTTGAATGGATGGTGACTTTCGTTCACTTTGTAAAAGTTGAATATTATTGAATCTAATTACATGGGTGTATAATTGATGTTTAAACATTGTGTATAAGTCTCTAATCATTCAAATACTAAGAGATAGAGGAAGTTATGGACCCTTTGACTTTTGTTGACTTTTGGAGATCAATATATGAATTATTTTGAGAGTTAAGTTTGGGGGTTTTGTATTGGAGGTATTATGTTGAATTGAATTATATAATTAGTGAAGTATTTGGGTTTGGGTTAGAGATTTGCTATATGGATAAAATAGTTGGAGAAAATGATTTTTAGGTTGATTAAAATTGGTTTAAAATGTTAGTATTTTGGTTAAGGTGTTGGCCGATTATGGAATTTAGTCGGGATAGTTGAATTCGTTATTTTTAATTGTCATTGAAACATAATTAGAATCTATATACTTAGTTGTCAATTTGTAACTAAATGGGTTGAAAAGTTAGGAATTGAATTAAGATAAGGATTAAAATTGTTGTGAGTAGTAATTGTATTTTCGAGATTGTTTTTAGTTAGGCGGCGGAGCGTGGGGAAAGGCACTCGGATTGATTAGGCGAGGCATTGTTATTTCTAGCCAAGGTGAGTACTAATCTCACGTGAGTTTTATTTATCGCTTGTATATGTATATGTTATTGTACTTGTTGGTTGTCTTGAGGATATGTTCACTATTACTTCACTGTAGGAGATAATGTGTGGATGTGATGGTTATATGTTGTTGATTGTGTGCCTTGGCTTGGGTTGTATTTTCATCTTGTAATTGATGATTTTGGTGTTTTGGTTGGAAGTTGTTTATTTCCTTGTGTTAGGTTGTGTGCGTGGTTTCTTGAGTCGTGTGGGTGTTTGTGGAGTTGTTGACTATATGTGTGGGTTGTACTACCCGGTGTTGTGCCTTATACTCTTGTATAAGTGCGGGCTGATTGATGTATGTTGAGTTGTATTATCCGGTATTTGCCCCATACCTCGGTATAAATGCGGTGTTTTTAGCCCCGTTACCTCGTTACGATTAGGTGATAACATGTCGGCGTAAGTTTCTCCACACGGAGTTGAGGTTGATTATATGCGTATTAGTTGTAGAAATCGGAGATGAGTCGATATGAGTTGTTATGAGTTGATATGAGTTGGTTGAGTTGGTAAATGTCCCGGTTGACACCGTTGATTAGGAGTTGATAGAGTTGTTGAGTTGATAAATTAGATTGAGTTGATTAGTGGTTTAAATTTGTAGTGTTGGGTAGTTTATGTTGTCGAGGTTGTGGAGTTGAGCCTATTTGGTTATTATGCGTGTTGAATTTAAACTTTCTATGGTATTTTGTGATATGTTTTATGACTCATTTATTGGTTATGGATATTGTGTGGATTATACTAGATGTTGCCTTGGTGAGAATTATGTGAATTATGTTTGAATTTGATCATTGATAGTATTTAGTTCTCTTGTGGATCCTAGGTTGATATAAATCGTTATACCTCCTTTAATGTTAAAAATTGAGTTGGTTAATGGTTGAGATAACTTTTGAATGAGAATATTAGGTGCAAACATTTTGAACTGAGGTTCATGCTAGTTTATCGATGATGTTGATGATATTTTATAAATGGTGGAAATTTGAATTCAAATGTGTTAGTAGATAGGGTATGATATAACCACGAGGCGATGCCGTTGAGGGAATAAGTTTCAAATATACTAATTGGAGGGAAGCTCCATGGTGAGATAATTACATTGACACTAAGTTTACCGTCATTCAAGACATAAGTTGCTAAGTTGTATTAAGATAATGAAAGCGATTTGGAAGTTCTTATGATAAACATTCGGATGTCCTAGGATTTGTATAGCTATATTTTGGGGTAGCACTTTCAAAGATTGAACTAAAGATAATAGTTGAGTAGTTATGTGAGTTGAACTACTGTTGGGAATTTGCTATATACTTAAGAAAGATAACAAATAGAGAGATAAGTTGTGATTAAGGTGTAGTGTGAGTAAGTTGTTGACGTGGTGTGGGTTGTTGGTGTTAGTTGGAAAGCCATTAAGGAAAGATTTATCTTGTCGAGAGTAGCATATAAAATATAACTCTTGAGGTGTATAGTCTTTAAATAGGTAAGGGACTTGAATTATCCTTGTTTGTATGAGTGGTGGGTTAACTTCTGTGATATTTGTATTCACTCAGCTTCATAGCTGACTCCCTATTCCCTATGGGCGGGCATTTTATATGCCTAGGTTGTTGCGGGATGACCGAGATGCATTGGCCGAGTAGCTGCGTACCCGTGGAGGTGGCGATGGTGGCTTGAAGACCTCAACAGTCATACTTTTATCTTCTTTGGAGATTTATGTTGTACTTAATAATTATTGTTGTCTCGAGTTGTAAAACCCGTTGTTTGATGTTGTATTTATATTATTACTTTTCAGTTGTTGCAGTGTTGGTTAGTTCACCCGATGGACAAGTTGTATTGTTTTTATTTATCATGTTAAATGAAGTCATTTTTATCGTTATCCATCGTTGGTGACTCTGATTATTCAGGTTGATGACGGTCCCAACCTCAGGGCCCACACAGGCGGGGTCGTTACACGCTAATCACGGGCACACGAAAATACAATTACTACTTACTACAATCATAACCCCATTTTAGTTTTTTTTTTAACTATCCAACTTACAACAATTATAGTTATCAACTCTAGGTGATAATATTATCGTGCTTTTATGACTAATAAAACAACGAAATTCCAACCACCCCAACACAATAAATTTCGGCCATCACCCACTGCTCAACAATGGCACTCTAATCAAGTCGAATCAATCAACCATCAAGTCCCAACTAATTAATCCATATAATCAACCTTTTGTTCAAAATCAATTACCCGATCACTAAAACCTAACTCTTAGTACTCTCTTCCAATCAACATCAAAACATCCCTTATACTCCAAAATAACATATTAGATACATAACATCATAACACAATTTAAAGAAATTTAGAAAAAGTCAACCTAAAAGTCAACTAACCCAATCAATACATTTCAACCCCAAAGATCGATTATAATCACCTCAAATCACATAATTCAAGCTTAGAGGATACTTCTATACCATTCCAAACTTTCAAAACTCAAAATCCAAAAAGTCAACAAAAGTCAAACTCTCCAAAAACTTAAGAAAAATCACAAAGCTTCAAACTTTCTTACCTTGGTGTGAAGAAGATGATGAGGGGAAGATGAAAACCAACTTTTTATGTCTTGAGCCACAAAGAATTGGAAGAAATGGAAGAAAAATTTTCAAGCGGGGGGGGAGGGGGAGGGGGAGAACCAGGGTTGAGAGCCAGCTCATGGAAGAAGAAAGGAGTTTGCTTGTTTGGATGATATTGAAATATGATAAAGATGAGAAGATATTTAGGATGACTTAAGTCGTTTGGTTCGGTTTATTTCTCCACTTTCAGCGCTTAAATATCATTGAGGCGATTTCAAATGTGTTATTCGAGGCATATATTACTACTCATCTCATACTGGAATGCCGATATATCGATACTATTCGAAATTATTGATATCATCTCCGGGTCCCACCACCGACCGATAAATATAATTTAATAAAATCGCTTAGGCGTAACGGGTTATTTCAATCTACCCACCTAATAAAAATTTCGTCCTCGAAATTTACTCAACTCAACTACCACGGAAGAAACACTTAATGCAACACGTAAACATACAACACATAAAACAAAACAACTACAACAACTTACCTCCTACGCGAAAAGCTGCGGGTATCGACTCCTCATGTCATCCTCGCGCTCCCAAGTCGCTTCTTCCACGCGTTGATTCCTCCACAAAACTTTCACTAAGGCCACCACCTTATTCCTGACACCTTTCCTTGCGGTCCAAAATTTCCTGATCTCTCCTCAAATGTGAGGTCCTCACCGAGAAGCTCCACCGGTACTTGGCGAAGAATGTGCAACTCATCGAGGATATACTTCCTCGAAGCAAGATACATGGAATGTCATTATGAATCCCCATCGAGCTTCGGGAGGCAACGTAAGCGATAAGCGGATCCAACTTTTTGCCCAAGATCTCGAGAGCGGTCCATTATAACGAGGAATCAACTTTCACTGCTCCCAAATCGCATCACACCCTTCCACGGAGATATCTTCAAGAACACACGGTCACCAACCTCGAAAGATAAGTCTACTCTGCGACGATCGGCATACTTCTTCTGCCTGTCCTGTGCAGTTCTCAGATGTTGTTGTATCAACTTGATCCTCTCCACCGATCTTTCCACTAACTCGGAACCATAAACTTTCCTCTCTCACTTCATTCCAACAAACTGGAGTCCGACACTTCCGCCCATACAACGCCTCAAATGGTGCCATCTGGATACTAGCATGGAAACTATTATTATACTTGAACTCCATCTTAGGCAACTCATCATCCCAACTCCACGAGAAAACTCATAACACACATTTCGAAGCATATCCTCCAAAGGAATGCGGATCGTCCGCTCGGTGCCCATCACATGCGGGAATGGAAAGATGTACTCAACTCTACTCTGGTCCCCAACGCCTCCTGGAAACCCCTCCAGAACCTCGAGGTAAATCTCGCATCGCGGTCAGAAATAATCGACACCGGAACCCCGTGCAGTCTCACAATCTGATCCACATACATCTTCGCTAGCTTACCGAAGCCCGTGATAGATCTAATAGGTAAGAAATGAGCCGACTTGACCTTGACCTATCCACAATCACCCCGAGATCCCATCATTTTAAGCCTCAACTGACCTAGAAACCCAAATACAAAGTCCATGGTAATATTCTCCCGTCACTTTCGGGAATAGGAAGTGGGTGGCAACAAACCAGGGGATGTCATGCTCAATCTTCACCTGCTGACAAACCAAACACCTCCCCACAAACTCTGCAATCTCTCTCTTCATCCCAGGCCACCAATAGACCAACCTCAAATCCCGATACATCTTTGTGCTACCTGGGTGCATGCTATAAGGAGCACACTATGAGCCTAAATCAGAATGCGCTTCTTGACTCCTCGAGTGTGGGTACAAGCCAACCTACCATTCATCCTCGATACACCACTATCATGATAAAATCCGATCTACTCCACCCTTCACTTCTTTAATGATCTCCTGGCAATTTCTCATCTTTTCTTGAAGCTCAAGATGCGATCAAAGTCTGGTCGGGCAACTTCACGTGAGCCAACAACTCACAGAAATCGCTACCAACCCCTTGAATCCAAGTCCAAGCTCCTTCATCTCTACCTTAGGTTTTGTCGCCTTCCCATTCCGACTCAGAGCATCTGCTACTACATTTGCCTTCCCCGGGTGATACTTGATAGTCACATAAATGATGGATTGTTAAACTCCATTTTATCTACTGCGCCTCAAATTCATGTTTCTGCGTCAGGAGGTACCTCGAGACTCTTGGCATCCACCGGTGGTCAAATAAATCATCATCCTCGACAGCGGATAACGGTTCTTGACACTTTATTCAATGCACATGTCAGATACACAACCTCAACGTACCATCCTTCTTTTTCACAAATAGAACTAGTCACGTACGGAGAAGCTTGCTCGGTTTGATGAACCCACATCAGGGTGTTCTGTAAGCGAGTCTTGACTCTACCCGACTCTGTCGGAACCGTTCTATCTGGCGCCCAATAGAAATCGGCGCGAGTACCGAAATTGCTTTGTCGCAAGCTCCACTTCTCTCTCTGGTGGTAAGCACTCCTCGAGGAAAAACATCGACATACTCACGGACCACTCGCACATCCTCTAATCTATTCTCCTCTCTTTTCGAAGTCGATCCACGCTGAAAGCAACCTGACCTTTACGCATCAACTTCCTGGCCTCAAGCGCTGAAATAAAACTCGATGGTAGAATCTTCCTACCTCCTTAAAAGCAGAATATTATTTGGTCTACCAGGACTTGCAAAATAATCTAATTCACGGTGGCAATCAATCTTGGCATGATGTCTCCCCGACAGTCATGCAAGATAAGATCAAAATCTACTAGCTCAAGGTAAGATCCACAAATAATAATTGATTATTCACACTCAAGAGGACAATCTACATATACATATCTAAACAACCCATTTCTATTGGTGTCATAATAATAAGTGGAACAAGTCAGGACTCCCGACATAGAGGTAAAACATCAGCAAAACTCTAGAGAAATAAAAGAATGAGTAGCTCCAGAATAAAAAAGTACCTAGTGCTTAAGCCATCACATAACAACAAGGTAACTCTCACGCTAGGGTATCTAAATTTTCTATTTGGCCTTCTGATGATCTAGCCTCTTTTGCCGGCCACCACTCAGGCGCTGCAATATGCTCCCCTCGAGCCTCCAAGCTCCATGAGCGACCTCATGACCTCCAAAGCGCTACCTGTCTTAATACCCCACCTCTCGCCGGTGTCTTTGGTGAAAATGTGCCACCTCACTCTAGGAAAAAGAGGACAAAGCTCTGTGAAAGATGTCGAGCACAGCGACAACGGAAGCGGATCCTCTCCGGCAATCCCGCGTCCCTCGACCGGTCTTTTACATGACTAAAACAACTAACCTCACGGAACTCGATTGCTACCTCCTGCAGGATCCACCCGATCTAGCGAGAGAAAATGTTGTGTAGAAGGCGTCGAATAACCGGACGAACCGATTGCTTTGAAATAGCTCGACAGGATGAGTCTATTTGGACAGCTATATACGAAATCTCGCACTAGAAAGGTCAACTAGTACCAACTATCTCTGTCGTCCTCTCTTTGTCCGTTGGCTTCGGGCTCGACCAACTTCATCTCAACCTTGAGCAGCATTCCTCAAGTCGCGAAAGCGATGAAGGTGTTAAATTGATGATAGCACTTTGTGGCGGATCTCACGTCGTCCGTCACCAATCTGGTAATCTTCTACTGAAGTAGGTCAGTTAATACCCGGTTGGAAGCGAGCGACATAACTCAACTGAATCGCCTCTCGTGCTCGCTCCAACAAATCGCTCAAGGCGAGGTCATAAGAATCAGTCCCACTGCAAGCGGCCATATGGGTACTCAAGCAATAATTACTCACACGAGCTTGATACTTAGAAAGCGCTCCCAGACACGGATTCTCCCCTCTAGCCGGTCGAGAGATAGTCGTAGATTACCCCACAATCCGGGCACTCGTGAAGAGTACGTAGGTGGCCGAACCCGGGACCACCATTCGCCCCCTCCCGTGCCCGTCGGCTCAAATATAGTCCCGAAATCTCTAATAAACTCGATCGCCTCGATCGGATACCTACTCGAAAGAGCGGAGGATCTCTCTTCGAGGAAACAATCGAGAAGAGCCTACGCTAGGAACTCAACCTCTGTAAAATTTGTTATACGTGCATGTACCCGAATCTCTCCCAACATCCGACTCGTCCTCATGATAGGATCGTGAGGGGATCGGGATGAACTGCTTGGAACTTTCTATTTGTCCCTACTTGGGCTCACTACCGCCCACAACTCTGCCGGCCCAGCGTCCGCCGCCTCGGACTACCTCGGTACCCTCGATGCAGGGGCACCGTAGCACGGGTCACCTACTGGCGTGTCTACCGTGGATCGCGTCCTCAGCAGTCTGAAAAAGCGAAAGAAAAGCTTAGACCTCCAAGAAAAGACTCAACAAACACAACTCAAAGAAAACACACAGTCAGGCACATAACCACACAAACAACCAAATAATAAAACATCTGTTCACAATACCAAAATTGTAGCGACCGCCCGGGTCGGCTCCGTGAGTTAGAATGCGTCCAAATCACGGACACCGAGTCGCCACGTTGATGGATGACTCAATTTACAAACCCACACGTCCTCAAATAAGCTCGCTAAAATAATATCTGACGGACAAGAGTAGTTTTTAAGAAAAAAGATCCGCCGTGGTATTTCCTAACCACCACTTATGACATAGAACAAACATCATGTACAAAATATCTCTGACAACCGATGCGAAAATACGAAAATACAAAAGTACAGCAACCGGGCCACAATAAAAAACAATCAATTTGTGAGGATCATTGCTTTAAATCGTTAACCTAGGTGCAGGCACGATCACTTTCGAAACAGCTCGAATACTTGACTGCGCCACACAATCCAACTGGCACAAATGAAAATCGCCCATAGCGAATAGGGTGTAAGGCACGAAGCTTAAGTGAATATGGATCTCAGCCGGCGAAATTAACTTCCGGCTCACTTTGGTGAGGTGTCTTATAAAATCATTAATTTCGCATAGAACATGCAGATGATGCGGGATCTGATACTATTCAAGGCCATAAATAAAAGAGTATATCTTAAGTGTGTTCGTCATCGTGCTTCTGACTGGAGTTATATCGACCGTGATTACTATGGTCGATAGTTCATAGGCGATCTAACTAACATGCACATTCTAATAAAGACAACGATGCGAAGATCATGCTATCTCCCGAGCAGTATGCTGTTTTTGATCAAATCTACAACTATACAATATCCAACCAACAATGCTTCAAAACCTCACGACCAACAACTGGAAAACATCCAACTTCTCAACTCTACCGGCAAGCGTACATAACCA
This sequence comes from Lithospermum erythrorhizon, assembly GCA_019722365.1. Classification (NCBI taxonomy): domain Eukaryota; kingdom Viridiplantae; phylum Streptophyta; class Magnoliopsida; order Boraginales; family Boraginaceae; genus Lithospermum; species Lithospermum erythrorhizon. The sequence continues at coordinate 11,977 of JADFUC010000229.1, forward strand.
GCGACTAAAACAACTCGATCAGCTGTGTAATCTGGATTTCACAACTAATGTGCATATAATCCCTTCTCGACACGCATGGAGAAACTTATGCCCGTCCAACATAAGCTATACATTATACTCGTAGCAGTGCAGCGCAAAACATAACACACTCGTACCGAGTATAAAGGCGTGCGGATAATAATAGCACACTGGTAAATACGAGACAAGCCTTGACACACTTATGCCAGTAGTGAGGCAATGAATAACACACTCGTACCGTGGTACAAGGCAACCACAACAGGGCGTGTGCCGTAGTACAAGGCAACCACAAGACACTCGTGCAGAGTAGTACCAAGGCAACCACTAACTTCAACTATACATCCTCGGCAAATCGGCACATTGATACGTACATAAGCGCTCCCACCAGCGTCAACAAATGCAACACATTCACGAAGAGTAAATTAATCTACACCCGTTAGATAAATACTCACGGACTAATGATAATAGCACCCCGCCTAATTAGTCAAGGTGTGGGTTTCACGCTCACGTCTAATCACAAATGCAGAAAATATAATTGCTACTTACTAAAATCTAACCCGTTTTAGTTTTAACTATCAACTTACAACAATTATAGTTATCAACTTAACAACTCTAGGTGATAATATTTCTGCGCTTTTAACGACTAATGGAAATAGCAATTCCAGCTTCGCAACACAATAAATTTCAGCCATCGCCTTACTCCCAATGATAGCACTCTAATCAAATTCTAATCAATCCAACCATCAATTTCCCAACTAATTAATCCATTATAATCAACCTTTAGTTCAAAAACCCAATTACCACTCACTTACAAAACCTAACTCATAGTATTCTATTTCGATCAACACAAAAACATCCACAGTTATACTCAAACAACTATGTTAAGATCCCGTAACATCATAACACAATTTAAAGAAATTTAGAAAAGTCAACCTAAAAGTCAACTAACCCCCAAACTACATTTCAACCCCAAATATCGATTATAATCACCTCAAATCACATAATTCAAGATTTGAGGATACTTATACGTTCAGGCACAAAACTCAAAATCAAAAAATTCAACAAAAGTCAAAACTCACTAAAACTTAAGAAAAATCACAAACCTTCAAACTTTCTTACCTTGGTGTGAAGAAGATGATGAGGGGAAGAGGAAAACCAACTTTATGTCTTGAGCCCTGGCTTGATTGGAAGAAATGGAAGAAAATTTTTCACTATGAGAAACAGGGTTCGACCCAGCTCATGGAAGAAGAAAGGAGTTTGCTTGTTTTTGGATGATATTGATGAAATGTGATAAGGGGTGATAAGACAGCTGCGATGACTTAGAGATCCCGTTTGGTTCGGTTTGTTTCTCCGGCTTTCCGCACTTAAATCTCAGTAAACCGATTTCCAAATGTGTTCCCGAGGCATATATTACTACTCATCCCTTGCTAGATGCCGATATATGGATACTATTCGAAAGTATTGAGATCATCTCGAGGTCCCACCAACGGCCGATAAATATAATTTAATAAAATCGCTTAGGTGTAACGGGTTATTTCAATGTGCCATGTAATCTGGTGTGCTACATAAAATAATTGTCGACGGACACAAAGAGGTCCTGTAAGGTTGAGGAGGTATTCTTGTCTCTACTTGGTGTAGGAGTAGCGGGCGATTGTTTGTTGGTCTTCGTTTAGCAGTGTGGAGGCAATGGATGGCATTGTTTTCACTCTATTAGGGTGGTGTAGACTCTAATAGAGGGCCGGAGTAGAGTTATTGTTGCTTGTATGATATACTTGCTGTTATTGACTGTGTATGTGATAGTTTATTTCGTTGGATTATTTGATATGATTAGGTTATTGGATAGTATTGAATTATTCTGGATTATTTGAGAGGTGGATTATATTAAATTGTTGAGACTATATGTTTACATATGCATATATGTATGATTAGTTATGGTTTGCTATGAGGGTATTCATTGACCTTCCGGCTCACCGCTTTATTTGGGGATACCGAAATTTTGTAGTTGAATGAGTGGATTAAGTGTGGCGCCGTCTTTTTGCGGCGGAGCTTAGTATAATTGGCAGGTACGGTTGGGTGGCTAGGATATCCTCCAACGATCTTCGATTATTGTACCTTGTGTTGTGTCAAAGTATGTATTTAGAAAACGTGTTGTATATGATTTGTACGATTGATGAAATTGTGAAGTGTAATATTGTTGTTGTCTTAGATCACCATCTGGGCATAGTCACGTTGTATTTTTCCTTCATTCTTTTGGTCCAGGTTGTATGGTGACTCTGATGTTCATGTTGCCGGCGAACCTAACCTCAGGCGGCCGACACAGGGGAATCGTTATAAAATTGATTAATGTAGGGGAATTTAGCAATTTATCGATAAATTAATAATTTATTAATTTAAAGAGCTTTTTAACAACATGAAGACATGTACATTTAATGGCTTCTTGAATTTATTGAGATTGATCCGAAAGATATAGAATCATCCAAAAGATATCGGAAGATAGTAGAAATACAAGAAAATAATAATGAAATAGTATTAATTATTTTTCATATTAGTTATAGCAATTACTTGAGTATTAAGTTTAGTATTACTACCATAATTATTTTACATTGTACCTATAAATATAGACCTAGTCTACATTATATAGAATGATTTCTCGAAAAAATTATTATCTTATTATTTTATAGATTTTAGTAATTTTTTTTAACTTTTCCAAGTCGGAACCGGACAAATTTATTGTTTTAGAAAATTTATTATTTATCAAGTATTAATTTATAGAGTTTATACTGTATGACAAACATGAAAATGTGTTAGATTCCCCAGCATACTTCCTAAGTTGTAGTTGGGTGTGTCGTGTGTATATAGTCTTGCTCTCATAAATACTTAGATTCCCCAGCATACTTTCTAAGACTACTTACAATGGTTTACATATTCAATATCCTATTTTTAAATTATCAACACTCCATATCATCTTATCTTTCTTCCAGCTAATAATTCAACAACCATTCAACTTTTACACTCTATAATGGTTTTATTTAATAAAATTCAACATCCTACCCCATCACTTTTTATCCATTAACATTGCCCATATTAACATTTTTGATGATTAAATAAAAAAATTATCATTTATAGTTAAATAAAAACTAGTTATTTGTGTACAGTCTAATCTGTTCAAATTCGTCCATTAATTTTATAATATATTTTTTCATAGTACAAATAAAGAATTAAATTATATAACACACGGAGCATATAAGATGAGAAAATAAAAATGTGATACTATATAGTTCACGAGAAGAAAAATAATTGAATCACCATAGCAAAAATAATGAACGACCTTTATTTTCTTAACTTTGTTCTGATGAGTTTGTAAAATCATAAGCAATAATTTTGGGATTTGAATTTTAGGAGGTTAGTTACTAAAAGGGGTAAAATAAGAATATCAAAATTTGGTTTCACTTGGTAACCGCCAATAAGGACCATAGACATTATATATGACTAGCTATTTCTGCAGTCTAACTTGTGCAAATTATTTTATTATTTTTATAGTAAATTTTTTCATAATTGCTATAACATATTCAATTATACAACATATACAAAAAGAGAAAATTAAAATATGAGAATATATAATTCACTGGATTTAAAGTATAATAATTGGATAACTATTATACATAAACCAAACATTAAATTTATGTACAAACTATCCATATGTTGGCCTTACATTCTAATTTTTAAAATTATTTGTCAACTTTATTTATGACATTATATTTTATTCTAACTTTGTTTGAGAAAACTTCTTATATTTATTTTTTAATGAGAGAAGTTACTTGTATGAGGAAGTTATTTGATAGATTTTAATAGAGGTTAAAGGGTATAATGGGTATTTACAATTTTGGCTTCAGTTTGATAACCATCAATTGCACCCCTTGCACATTATATATAAGATAGAGTTTTTTTATATTTTTATAAAAAAAATATATTTAAATGTTTAGCTTAATATTTTTTTAATCTCATATTCTTAATTTATTTTTTGTGCTTGCAAATAAATAAAAAACTTGAAATGCATTACAAATAAGCACATGATATATACTTGACTGGCTACACAATTAAACTCATAAAACATATAGTAAGACTTTAAAAAAATATTTAATCATGAAACATTACAACTTGTGATTTTGGAGTTAAAATGATTATAATTAGACGAATTTTGAGTGTTGAAATGATTATTGTTAGGACTTAGGTTCGATTTCACAAAAAAGATATTGAAAATTTAAAAATAAGTATTTATTGAAGGAAATAGAATAATTATATTGAAAAAATATAATTATTTTTATATCAAATTAAATAGACAGTCTACATTTATAGAGTATAAAAAATGATAAATTTTGGTATAAGTTTTTATTAAAATAAGTTTTTTTCTAAAATGATGATAAATCAAGTAACGGTCCAAACCACTATAAGAGTAAACCTTGAAGGCAATGAAGCCAACTTCCACTTTGATACCCAAATTACATACACAGAAGCTAAACTCTCTCGATCTCTTCTTACGACTTGATCGTAAAGTGTTTTGGCCGGAGCAACCGATGCTGTTTGCAAATATTTTCATTTGGGCTAAGGTGTATCGAATCACAACTTGAAAGACTTGTCATCCGGTCCACCACCGAAACCGACCATGTCATCATTGGCGACCACACTGGGAGACTTGAATTAGAAAGTCACTACCCTCATTATCAGAAAGATGAACTCAAATCAAAACAATGATCAATCTAGGGAGAACAATGTTTTGAACCCAAATAATCCAGCCGCTGGGTGGAATGAAAATGCTCCGCCAAATGTTCAGGAGCCAATTAACATTGGGTCCGGACGAACACCGCCTGAGGTGAGTAGCACACACCCATAGGGGATGGCGGGATTGATAAAGGGGATTACAGGACAAATTTTCCATAGTGTCATGGAAAGGCGAGGAGCACCTCGATCGGTTGAGAGGAGATACCCTATACCCTCATCCATCCGAGGGAAGAGAGTAGAGAGCTTATACTCATACTCCCCCGGTGAGGATAACGGCGGCCCGCCATTTGGCCTTGACCCATTCATCAGCAGGCTCACGGCACGAGGCGTTATGGGTCCCCACTCGCCCGGCGGAGATAGCCAACACCGTTGCGAGAAGCAAATAGATGCACTTCAGCGAAAGAGTTGGAGTAAGCGAGGAGGGAACAACAAGCTAGGCGGATGGCACTTTCTCTCCGAGATTAGGAAGCGCGGCCATGCTGAGTGAGATAACTCATACATTTACCAAGTTCACGGGAAAAACGGATCCGGAGGAACACATCGTGGATTTTAGTCCACGATGTCGTTCTAAGCCTATGATTAAGTGTCTTGTAGAGCTTTTTCCATCCAGTCTTGGAGGGCCGGCACGAAGATGGTTGAATCATTTTGCGGAAGGATGTAACCTCCTTTGGCGAGCTTAGAAAGCGGTTTCACGAGAACCGGTGTGGGGAAGGATCTAGTAACACAAGGATGAGCATTCCTTTATGACTATCAAGCAAAAGGTGAATAGTCTATTTCACTCCTTCGAGGTTCGGTTCTAGAGCGAGGAATTGAACCTCAAATGCCAGTACACTTGAGGAAGATAAAAGCGGTCATAGAATTCATTGAGGGGGCGATGATGGGCAGAAGTTCAAGGAGTCTTAAAAGCCCTTGAGCTTTGTAGGAGGTCCAGCGAGCGTGCTTATAGTACATCCGAATAGGGTGGGGCGGAGAAAAGAGGCGAGAAAAGAGCAAGGGGAAGCGTCTTATGGAACATACTCATTTGGATAAGCCCCAAAATTTGAAAGGCTTTTGGATAGGATGCGGGCACGGATAGGGGATACTACAGAGGAGATTCCTCGGGGCAAAGGGAGGAAAGATTGAATACTTGACCCCCTCAGTGCCTCCATGGGAAGTATATTCCTAGAGAGATTGAGTACAAGCTGATGATGTCGCGTTCTTGAAGCAGAAGACCTCTCAGTACAAGAAGGATATGAGCAAGTACTGCCAGTATCACAAGGACCACGGTCATGATATGGATGATTGCAGACACCTCAAGATCGAGATTAAGAAGCTCGTATAGAGAGGCAGTTAAAGGAGTACGTTAACAATGAGATGTAGAGTGTGAACAGGCGCTTCAATAGACGAATGTCGGAGTCCCTAGACGGTCCTCCTAATATTACGGGGCGTCGTTTAGAGGAGATAGCGAGGGAGGACATGGGAGGCGGTAGAGGCGTGTATGCTAAAAAGGGATATCTATGCCGTAATGGCGGGAGCACGTAGCAGGTTCAGATCTGTCATTCTCCAGAAAAGACTTCGAGGGGATAGAGTGCCCTCATGAGGACCCGCTGGTGATCACACTTGTGATTGCTAACTTCGAGGTAAGCCAAATGTTGGTAGCCACAAAGATGGTGGAGTTTACCATCGTGGACATGTCTGAAGGGGCCTACAATGGCTTTATTGGCAGGTTATCATTGTCCCAGTTTGAGGTTGTGGTCTCCTTAATTCACTTGAAGATGAAATTGACAAGATATGGGAGACGGGGAGATCGAGCGACCAAAAAGAGAGCCGAAGGTTGTTACTTGGCTTCCTGGCGCATCAAGGCACGGATGGAAGCCGGATCCTCATCCAAGAGAGTTGAGGAAGCTCCGGATAGGAATGTGTGCACCTGAGATTGCACGAGGCTTAGAAAAATGTGTGCACCTGCTTACTTTCTAATTTGGCTGCTAGAGTAAAGGCTTGTGGCGATAGATTAACTCAGGTGCAGGATGCCATTCTGAGGGTAGTTTATCTCAAGATGAGTTGGTTGAGGAAAAGAACTTCAGGTTTGAATTTGCTATATTTAGTAGGGCTGAGATGGGTTTGATGCAGGATAAGGCTAGAGTGACGTGGGTGGAAAAAGGTGATATGAGTACTTCATTCTTTTATAGATCTGTTCTGGCTTATAAGAATCAGCAACAAATTACTATGATAATGAATGATAAAAGGGAGGTTGTTACTGATAGAATTGTAGAGTTGGTGGCTGATTTCTATAAAGAGTTGTTTAAGAGCAAAAGGCCTTTGAGTTTTAGTCAGTCTGAGTTGATTCGAGAAGTGATTTATGTTTCTATTCCTCTAGAGGCTATAATGATTTTGAATGCTCAACCTAGTCTAGCGGAAGGAAGGGGGCTTTTCTACATATGGAGCCAAGGAAGAGTCTTGATCCGGATGGGCTCAGTTCGGATTTCTATAAGTATCATTGGCAATATATTCAAGGGGAAGTAGTGGAAGTGATGTAGGATATTTTTACAACTGGTATGGTGTCTGGCTGGATTAATGCAACCACAGGTTTGCTTATTCCTAAGGTGGTTCAGCCTAGTTCTGTTAAGGATTCTACGCCCATATCTTGTTGTAACAACTTCTATAAAGCGATTACCAAGGTCCTTATGAATAGAATGTAGTTTTTGATGCCTGCACTTGCTATCCCATCTCAGTCTGCTTTTATTTTTGGGAGAACTTTGGGGATAACATCATGATGCTTCCAGATCTTGTTCAAGGTTATTATGTTGAAGATAGTGTTCCTAAAGCTACAATTAAGGTGGATCTTCAAAAGGCTTATGATATGGTAGAATGGAGTAGTTTATGGATAGTTATGGAAGTTATGCAATTTCCTTAGAGATTCATTGGGCTTTTGCGAGCTTGTGTGGAAAATCCTGGGTTTTCTGTTAACATTAATGGTGTTCTTAAAGGTTGGTTTTCTAGCTCAAGAGGACTTAGAGAAGGGGATCCTATATCTTCTTATAAATTTATTCTTGTATTGGATATTTTTAATGGTCTGATGAGGAAGGCTACAAGGGGTCCTGGGTTTGTCTTTCATCCTGGTTGTCGAGAGTTATAGATTACTCATCTGAGTTTGCAGATGACATGGTGATTATGGTGTCTGTTCATTCGGAGTCATTTAGGATTGTCAAAAAGACTTTGCATTTATTTGGGGAGTTAACTGGGCTCAGGCTAAACTGTGACAAGAACATTGTGTATTTTGGCAGCACTCCTAGTGCATTGGGGAAAATTGTGTTGTTTGTTGGGAATGAAGGAAGGATCATTGCATACCAAGGACGATTATTCTCTACTTATTAATAAAGTTTGTGGGAAGATTAATTGCTGGCAGGCAAGGCGCCTGAGTATTTGAGGAAGGGCTCAGTTAGTCAGGGCTTCTATATTTGGGGTATAGAATTTCTAGTGTTCCATTGTTATTGCTGAAGTAGATAGGAGGACTAGGACTTTCTTATGGAAGGGTACTAATGAAAGACCCTATCATGTCAAAGTGACTTGGTCAACTATTTGTTTACCTTTTGCTAAAGGAGGCCTAGGGTTTAAGGATATATATGAATGGAATATGTTTGTGTAAGTTGTTGTAGGATATTGCTAATAGAAAGGACACTCTGTAGGATTAGGTGGGTTAAATACTTTGAGAGGCCGAAGGTTAGTGTCTTTTGCGTCATTAAATAGTCAAGGAAAGGATCCTTGATATTGGAAAAGTTGTGCGGGTTAGATCTTGATTTAGGATAAGTATTATATTGTGATGAAATGGTCGGTAGGCTTTCTTTACGGTTTTGATAGCTAAGGTTCATTTCGTTCGATCTAAATTATCTTCTGCGAGCATGAAAGATCATATATTCAGGTCCATTTGGATACTAACTTGTGTAGTTCTATTCTTTCGCAATTACTTGGTTTGAGAAAGTGACGGTTAAGAGTTATGAGTGATATAAATTGAGGGGACTCTTGGTTTCATTAAGAGTGAGGATGCTTGGGTTGGAGGTATAGTGCGGATGGTAGGTTCACGCAGAAAAGCTTGTGGGAGGAGATTAAGACTAAGGCTACTAGGGTGCCTTGGGCTAGGTGGGTGTGGAGTGCTACTATCCTAAGGCATGCGGGTTTGTGGCATGGTCGCTTTTTTGAGAATAAGCTAAGTACCGGGGGCAGATTGTGTAGATGAGGGGATGCGAGGTTGGTTACTACCCGGTGTGTGTATTTTGTTCGGTTTTACATGGGTCCGAGAGAGTGGAGTCATGAGAAAGTTTTGTGCATCGAGAATTTGAGAGGGAAGTCCCTGAGGAATAAAATAATCACGGAGTTACTGGAGTATTGTGTATAATGTGTGAATTTCGAGGAATGGTAGATTGTTTGAATTAATGGCGTGTGTGTTCGAAGGATCAGTTCTAACGTAGAGTTTGAATGATGTTTACACTAGTGTGAGTTCGTATTTTTGAGTATTACTAGTTGTATTTTTGAGTAGCCTTAGTTTATTTGTATTTGGTGTTTACTTTGGTTGTTGGCTAGGTTTGTTTAAGCCTAGTTTGTTGTTGAAGAGGTTGCCTTCGATGAGGGTTGTAAAACTATAATTTTGGAAATCTTTATCGTGTATCATCAATAATAACTATAAAATCACTGCATCTTTTAAATATTATATCATTATAATTTCTTTAAATATAATCTAGAGTGTTCAACCATGTTGAAATTTATGATTTTTTATACTTAAAGGACAATTTCTAACTACTTTTGAAATCATAACAGACTTTCCTACAGGAGTATCAAACACAAGAGGCAAAGAAAGCATTTCTCGAGACAAAGGAATATAGTGTGAAAAACTTGTGGACATAAAGGAATGCGTGGCTCCAGAATTAAATAAAACTTTGACATGTTTCGAATAAGATAAAGTACATTTGTTAACTTTGGGTGGCCCCATTGAGCTTCCTCTGAGTAACTATGAATATCCGCCCGTATTCGGGCACGAATTTACGACTGTTCTAGCTGACATCCTTAGCAATACGTAACT
>JADFUC010000994.1:0-483458 GCA_019722365.1 Lithospermum erythrorhizon
CTGTTGTACTTCGTTCAGTTACGTATTGCTGGTCCAGCTAACCTTCTTGTATACACACAAGAGTTTCTTCATTCTTAATGAAACGAACTCTTTGAATCTACTCATTAAAGCAGAAGATTCCAACTTTTGGATAACTGGCAAGCTCCATAAATGGATGTTTTTAGCTTGCACCTTCTTAGGTCCCTTAGGACATGTAAAGCCTGGGGGTTGTGTCATAGGGGTTCGATTGGATACATTTTTAATCCAAAACCGGTCCGATCCGCCCGGTTTTTACGATATAAAAACCGGCCGGCCAGGATCGCTTTTACAAAATGTAAAATGAAATGCGGGCCAGGATCAGGTTTTGGCTCGGAAGGCGGATAAAACTGGTACGGTCGGTGTTATACATGATTTTTTTTTTAAAGATAATATACTAAATTAGTCTAACTAAACTAAACTCTAACTATTACTCTTGACTTCTTCAGCTAGCAACCCCCCCAGTTATCGCGAGATCCTTGAGGCCTAAATTCACTCCCCCTCCTCTCCCTGATTCCCCTCAGTCTCCTTGATTCCTCCCTCGCTTGATTTGGCTTATTACTATATTTCATATTTTTATTTCGAATTTTAATTAACAAAGTTTATAGTATTCATTAAGTTTAAATTATCATATTCATATTTCATAGTAAAATAGGTTGAAAATGTAATATTTTAATAGACTTTCTCCACAATATTATGTTGAAGCTATTTTCCATTTAATCATTTTTTTTAGATATTAGGATTTATTTTTATATGATGTAAATTGAACGATAAAAAGGATAAAAATCGGCCCAATAGCAAGGCCCAAAACCGGTCGAGAACCGGAAAACCGGTCCGAGCCGGTTCTCGGTTAACCGGACCGGTTTTTTACATCTTTCCCCAAAAAATCGAAAACCGGTCACGGTTTTTTAAATAGAAAACCGGTAAAACATCGGTCGTACCTTATGGTGTCGTGTACCGTCCTCTTGAATTCCCATTAAGAAATGCAGTCTTTACATACATCGGCGAGTCTCGCCATCAAAATAGTGCTTGATGGCTAAGATAATCCGAATGAAATTAATATTAGCGGCGGAGAAGGTTTTCGTCGCAATGAATTCCTTGAATTTGTTTGAAACCTTGAAAGCCAGTCCCAGCCTGTAAACAAGGACATTTCCATCTTTATCGGTTGTGTTTATCCATTTACCCAACGATATGTCTAAGCGCCTCGGGTAGATCAGCGATGTCAGCAGCATTATTTTGGGACCCATTGAATTTATCTCGATTTTATGGCTATAAGCCATTCGTCAACAAGTAATATTGCTTAAATACGAAGAAGGCTCGCCGCTCTCAATTAAGAAAGATTCCCAATACCATCTATCGGGTTCTTGACGAGTTCTATCCGATCTCCCAAGGGTTAGTGTGAGTCTCAGTTGGCTCGATCACGATTTTCCGTGGATCGAGTTGAGCTTTCCTACAGCATAGAAGAGTACCGCCTCTTGAGGTGCGTTATTCGCATTCTCAACGTTGACTTCTCACTATCTTGAACAATTTCAAAACTCTCACTTTTCCATATCTCTTGCTTCTTGTTCTTCTCGAGCATTCGATGCAATGAAAATCTTATTTTCATGCTTGAGATAAAAGTAATACCCTTTGGTTTCTTTTGAATAACCAATGAAATAGCATTTCTCATATTTGGGTCCAAGTTTGTCCGTGGTCAATTTCTTGACATAGGCTTCACTATCCCAAATCTTCATATGACCAATCTTGGGACGGTTCCCAAAACCCGATCTATGGGTTATTTGTTGATTTAGTTGGACATTTATTTAGTGTGTACATGACGATGCGTAAGCGTATCTGGCCGGTGACGGTTTGGATGTGCTTTCGTCGTAAGATCAAACCATCTCGATAGAGTTTGATTTATCCTTCGAACACACCGTTGTCTTTGAGGTGTTCCAACGAGTGAGTTGTGATCTGATAAGCATTTCACAGATAATGCTTAAAATACATGACTTAAGTATTCTCCGCCTCTGTCGAGCGGAGCCTTAATCATTTTATTAGTCGGTTCTCAAGCACCATACGAAACTCCTTGAACTTTTCAAAAGTCTTCACTTTTATGCTTGATAGATATATGTAACCATATCTCATGATCATCGATAAAAGTGATGAAGTATGAAGTAACGTCCTCTAGCGGGAGTATTAAATCAGACGCGTACATCGGTATGTATGATTACCAAACAAATCATTTGCCTACCGCTCATGCAGTGAAAGGTGATTTGGTCATCTTGCCTAGGAAACATGATTCACATTGATCATATGGTTCAAATCCAGATGATGTCAAAATTCCATCAACATGTAATTTTTAATCGTTTATCGCTAATGTGACCAAATGCGGAATACCCTGAGTAAAGGAGGAATTCACGTCATTTGGCTTATTCCTCTTATTATTTATGTTGTAGGTCTCAACATTTGTATCTAATACATAGAGACCATTCTGAAGAGATGTCGTACCATAAACTATACTATTTAGAGTAATAAAATATCCACTTTCACTAATCGAAAAGTAATAGCCCGTCATTAACGCTTTCGATCTCTTCGTGCAGTTCTTAACCGCCGTTAACGGTCGATGCTTGAGACACTTTGGTCTTTGTGTTCCACAACTTCTGTATCTTCGATTTTTCGTTGTTGTGAGTGCATTTTGACACGTCTTCTGGGGAAATTTGATCTTATCCTTTACCGTATTCTGACAAAGTAGTGATAAGATGATCATACAGCCTCTGGCGGCGAGTTCGAGCCCGACAAAAGGCTTTGTCTTAAATCCTCGATTTCAACATATAAATTTTTCTGAATCTCTTTAGAATTTTATTATACTGTTGGTGTCGTTCATGATGCCTTACTTGAACTCGAGCCGGGATAACAACCTTCATGTACAAATGATTTTCAAGAGCTCTTAAATTAAATGTACTTGTGCAGGCTTCTTCGAGGATTTTGGCGTCCGTCCAGCGCTTCATGGCGAGTCGCGATGTCCTTCTCGAATACAATTGTCTTGTCACGCACATGTCATTCATTTTCTTCTTCATTCTTCATCTGTTGTTAGGGTTTCTTCTCGATTTTGTCTCCCAGCTCTGATTGAGCACTACCGTATTCCAAAGTTGTTGGTTTCATGCGAACCTCGGCAGAACTTCATGATTCCTATCTTCCCAGTAAAGTAAACCGGGCTCAACGATACCCGGTTTGATTTCTCACGGAAGCTCACAGTGAGAATAAGTTTAGAAACACGAAGACAATAAAAACTAAAGCAATAAAGAAACAAACGGGCATAAATGATAAAGAAATGAATACAAGAATTTAAGGTGATTTTCTAGGATTACACGTGTAATCCTAGACTAGTCCACGGAGGAAAGAGAAATATTATTACTAAACAGTTGAGGAATTACAATGGTGAATACCCTGAGAATATGAAAGTCCTTTCAACATATAGTAAACTCCACTAACTATTGGTGCAAGGAATACAGTAACACCAAGACCCTATTTAGCAAATTCAGTAATGAAGTTAATTATTCCTAAAGTTTCGATGTGGTACATGTTATTCTAAAATTTAAGCCTATTTCAACATCAACAACAATTTCAATCTGCATACATTTTTTGTAATAGGGATGTGCTTTGTGGCGGACATATTTGTTTATGACTCTTTGGAAGACATTCGGAGCAATTACAAGAAAGTTATATGTTCTTCGTTCCTAATAACTCTTCGTACCAACTCTTCTGAAAGTCCCATAGATGTAAAAGGTAACCTCATGCTTTCATTTGGTGAACTTTCAAAACGAGCATCGATTAGAAACATGGGATTATCTTGTTCGTTTACAGGTTTCAAAGGAGTTGGTGCAAAAGAATATTTGGGGACGACCAGCACATTTCTATGATGGTCATTGAAAAGCATACTAGCTAAAGCAAAACATATCAACTGGAAACTTAATTTAACGTTTGCCATTCCTTGAATTTTGAAAGTAGTTTCTATTTTTATTTTTTATTTTAGATCATTATGTTTATTGTTCAATATTTATCCTTTACATTAAAAAATTATTCCCTTTAATGTGGTTGTCATTTATATCCTTATATGGTGAATTGTTATATAATTGATTGTATATGTAATTCTAATTGATATAAAGTATTTCATTTAATGTGGTTATTGTACTCTTTGTCGTATCGTTCGAAGAAAGAATATTAATTTGAATGTTTTTTGGTGGATTTTAGGTGAGAGTACCCGAACATAAGCAACAATCTCATTTGGGTTCTTTGGCATCGTGATTCATCTGTCTCTCCCTCGATATGTCATACCTGCTCTGGCATGCAGTACGTTTTCTGCATAAAATTACAATGTAAAATCTATAGTTGATATCATTTTTTCTTTTGAGCTTTCCATATGATATACTATATATCTATTATTCAATTGAATTATGCTCTATTTTACAACTCACATATATATTTATGTACATAAAACTTCTTCATTTCTGCTCCTGAGACTATTGTTATCTTTTGAGTTATGCACCAATATTTTATATTTTCCAAACACCCCATAGTATCCATGTTTTCAATTTGCCCCATATTATCGTTAAATCTGACCAAATCTTTTTTTAAGTGAGGGCATTGTTGGAATTGTACATATATTTAACTTTTATGGTACACGTTTTAAAAATTATACTAAACATGGGTACCTTTTAATAATAACTAAAACATTAATTAAAAATGATATTTAATTAAAACCTGCCTACTTGCTTGCCTCATTACCTACCCGTCCGCATCATATTCTTAGCCCCCTTTTCTTAATTTTATTACCTGACATTGGGTTATGATCATGTTGCTCTATTTCCAACCCAAAAAGCCATTTAAGTAGCATAAAATCAATAAATGAATAGTAATTGGAAAATGAAATTAGAAGACGAAGACTGAGGAGTATAAGTGGGTATGAAGACCAAGAAAAAAGAGGAGATGAACAAGAAGAGCTAAGACCCAATTCACCTAAATCACCAACCTTTTCCATATCTTCTGAGTATCCATAATACTCATAATGTTCTAGTCATAAGTAATCATTGGAAATGGTAGATTGAGAAATTTCCATACAAAGATTGTTCTTTTTTGTTGGAATTAAAATTGAGGTTAGTTTGATTCTTTGTTTAACTTTGACCATTGTGAACAATATTTATTAAGGATTTTAATTGGAATTTTTGAAATTAAGGATTTTATTATTTTGATGATGATTTTTATTTTGATTATGAGTTTGATGATGATGATGGTAGGTGTTGGTGATAATGTGGGTGACTTTCCTGATGCTTGACATTAACAGGTAGGAATGGGGGAAGCTAACGAGCCATTGTTTGGTGGTGGTGGTAGGATGGCAGGATGATGAAGTAGAGCGGTGGGTATGGGAGTAACTTTATTTTATATTTTTTTATAATGTTTAGTTGTTAACTTAAAAAAAAACCCCACATGTTAAGTTATTATAAAAAGTACCCTTCAAATCTAATATATATGTAATTTCAAATTTACCTTCTCATTAAACCAAAATTTTATGCAATTTGATGTCAAAAGTGGATGATGAGGGGTAATTTGAAAATATAGATAGTTGAGGAGGCAAGTTTGAAAAGATAAAAGTATTAGGAGGTAACTTGAAAAAATAGCGATAGTTCAGGGGACAAAATGAAAAGAAGCCTATATATATATATAAAGGAACTTGTGTTCCTCTAAGAACGAAGTCTGAAACTTGCAAGTTATATCTGAAAGAATGGCATGGTGAGTCATAACTTACAAAACATATTATTTCTACGGTGTTTGATAAGCTGACTGTCCTAACTTGGATATACATTGCTTCTTAGCTCAACTTTTCTGAAGCGACTTTTAAACTGATTCGAACTCTTGGTAAAGAATTTGGAACAATCGTCATGAATACGTTAAGTCGTGTGAGTGTGTTTTTTTTTTTATAATTAATAACAACTAAACTTCTAATTCAGAAAGGATAATGTTTCTTCTATGCGATAGTTAAATATTTATTAAGTTGTAGTTTTTCAAAAAAAATTGTGCTGATTTGTCACCACTTATATCACAGGAAGAATACTCTTGGAGCATTTTCGTTAGATGCGAGGTTCGATTTAGTTGTCATTCGATTCCATAATGTTGGTGTTCATTTGAAAGTGTCAATATATAGAATGTATGTTTTACTTCGATCAATCCACTTCACTTGGTCTTCTGTGTGTATTAGATGAAACCGGTTAGCTACATTAAATTAGTGGTCTTCTTTTTGTACTTTTCTTAAATACAAGGTCATTCCAGCGGAATTACAGATACATTTCAACTCATTAGATTTAATGAATAACAAGAATTTCTATTCACTTCTGATATCGAGCTCGTACTTAAACTTCTATGTTCATCAAGTGCAGTCGATAACAGCCAGCTCGGCGAATTAGCCGTATCGCACTTTTGATAAAGCTTTCTACTTTTTCCTTTGGAACAATAATATATGTATTGTGATACTAATCGTTAGCACTTCACAACATCTACTCTTTTCTGAATTAGTATTATCACTTCTATTGGAATTACATCTGCCGAAAACGTGATTTTTTTTGTTTTGAAATAATTAATCCCACTGTTAAATATACTAATATCATGTCAGGTCGTTTAGTAATTTAAATTCTTTCTAGTTATCTACAAAAATGAACAATTTATTTTATTATTATGTTGATGTAACGACCATACCCAGTCGGCCCGTCACAGTGAGAGTCGTTATAATCGAACAGAATCGCCGAACGCCGATGGGCGACTCGGTTTAAAAGCGCTCGTTTCCTTCAAAAATCTGATTACATATAATATTTCCAAATTAATCACGGTTTAAAAATTTACAATCATCGGGTGATATCTAGCAAACCAACTCTATATATATAACATATTCCAAATAAATAGTAAATACCCAATGAGGCTACAAAAGAGAGTAAGTCTTGTATTCATATCTGAAATGACAAGCTGCCGACAAGGCTAAAAGTTTGAAAAATAAAGTACAACAATCAAAAACATTTGACAACCACGTCAAAAATCGGTTGTGAGGATCCTACGCCGCGATCTTTCTTTAGCCGCTCAGGAGCAAACTCTCCAACGACTCACGGCTGTGCCGTCTGTCGACGCGCAGGTAAATCTGGCTGAAAGCGAAAAGGGGAGTGTAAGCCATGAAGCTTAGTGAAACTTAACGGCGGGGGAAACTTAAACCCATACGCCACGACCTGACAAATTAACACATAGGAGTCAAATACGCATATATATATATAGATATATAACCCGGGACTACTGGCAGACCATATTTATACTTACAAAGAAATTCTCATACATCATGGCATATGCATAGAATATAGGGTCTGATAATGAATACAACTCATTTGAATAAAAAATCACACCGACAGCGTGATATTACGAGTCTGAGAGATTGACAAACTATACTCACAGTCATCGATGTCGGCTCGTCATTGGAAATACCGTCAGTTCCTAATCCACAGTGCGCATAAGCTCGGCAGGCGTCGTCTACAGGCGTTAAATATACGAGTATAAAGTTGATAACGATGCTCTTTATCACCAGAAGTATAAGGCGATAACAACGCTCTTATGCAGTATAAAGGCGATAAGCAACTCTTATACCGGCGTATAAGGCGATCTGTGGCAGCTGCTTATACCCGACATATAAAGGCGTCTGGCTCTTTATACCGGCAGTATAAGGCGATAAATAGCAGCTCTTAAAGAGCCACCTAACCCATATCCGATTCTGGTCTTATCTAATACTGAAGTCACCTCGAGATACGCTTTCAACCATTCTCTCAATAACCGTCTGTCTACTCCCAAACGATATCAGCAGCGCGGCTAGAACGTCACTATTCGTAAGTCGAACCTGATCGCCCGGCAGAGGCCACGCGAGAAATACATAAGTGCCGACAGAGGCCACAGAGAATACAACGGTGCCGACAAATACAAGCAATCTGAAATGAAATCGATATAAGTTGGGGTTCGAGCTATTCTTTACCAATGATCTTGGCCTTGATTGCCAAATCACGTAATCGTATCATGGGCTGCTTCGATGAATCCGCAGCATAACAATTACATGTATATCATTCTCAGTATTCATAACACGATGACATGTATCGTTCTCGCGTAATTGCGCGATAACGTATTCGCCTGATTTAAAATGAAATGCATTAAAGTATGGCACTTGTGAGATAAGTGCTACTTTCTACCAACTATCACAAAAGTCCTCACAAACCTTTGATAGCAGTGCCCGCCTACATGATCCGAGGCCTAACGCCAGTATACTAGGAACTATACCAAAATTACGTTTTAGAATAAACATTACCCGACTCTAAAATGAGACGATTTATGATCTAACATGGCGGGTAAAAGCTATCGAATTATAATCTGTCGGACTCAACCATTGATCCCGCTAAAAATTCTATCTTATTACTTTATCATTACAAATCAACTTATAAATCGGTCTAGTTAATCGGCGTATCCACACAATTAACGTCACGTACTCCCAAATGTCATTCTGACTCGACTTGGAATTAACACTTTCAACTTAATTCCCTTTAAATCAATTTTAAAATAACCAATTGAATATCACAATAACTATAATAAAGATTGTAACCTCCTACGCATTTAAAGTCTTAGAAAATATCACCCCCAAAAAGTCAACCCCGAGCACAGAAAAGAGTCAACTTCGACCGTAACATCCTCGAACAACCTCTAAATCCCTTGAATTCATCATATATACATCGGAACCCATAACTTGACTAGATTAAATCATAAAAATTTATGAATTATGGAAAAGTCAACTAAAGTCAACTATGTCAAAAGAGAGAAATAGGAGAAGCGATATTCTATAAACGATCTTGAGTTTGGCGACAATCGAAGAAGAGAAATGGAAGAAAAAATTTAAGGGAGAGGGATGTAGGCTTCATTAAATGAAGAGGAAGGAGATGAGATTTGCCTTGTGATGATGTGTTGGATAAGTATGGATAGATATTAAAAAAAGCTCGAGTCATGGATTCGGTTTCGGTTAATTAAAGCTTATTGTACTTAAATCTCAACGAACCCGATTCCAAAGATAAAATTTTCCATAACAAAAACTACTAAATTATAAATGTAATTAAATTTCGAATAATTCTGAAATAATATTATCATCGAAATTATTTATACTATCACCGGATATACACGCCGACCGAAAAATTTTAAATTTTTTTTTTTTAACGTAGCGGGTTATTACATGTTGGCCCCATCATAACAATTGGTATTAGTACATGAAATATAAATCAATCGATGCGCTAATTATCATTGCCTTAACTTTTGTAATGAAAATCCATGCTTCTTTCGTTTCGAGTCTCTTGGGTAAGCACTGAAATTTGTACTTGATAACCTGAAATACTTAGTCGAATTAAACCCGCAGTATGCAATTTCGTATAGCCAGGCTAAACGAAAGTATTGATAGGAGGAATTGAGCTATGGCTTTCTTGATCATGGCTTCATGCAATGCCAAAGCTTGAATCTGGCCGTACCCATTAAAACACTTATTTTGGCCTTTCTTGACTATTCTTTTTATCATGATTTAAATACATAATAATAATGAAACACTTAGCTAAGAATATCACATGTACTAGTTACATATGCTCGTGATATTTAGTGAATGCATTTCTAATCATTCAACCTACGCACTCATGTAGTCCACTATCCATTATTGTACACGTCCATACGACCAGACATGTCTTTATCATCAATTCTTACAAAAGTTCCTCCAACCCAACTTTCCATTTAAGATGTCTGATTCTTAGTCTTCTAGAATCATTGAATACTTATTACTCTTAGCTAAGTGTGTCAGTTGTCCGGTAATCTAAGTACCCATTGGGTACTCTCTACTCAAAAAGTTTGGCTTAATCCCGTTCTACAACATGAAATGTAAGTTTTTTTTTTTTTTTATAAATTAATATCAATAATTTCCAACCCTCATTAACTTTTAAAGCAGGGAATCGGCGCAGCGCAAGGATCTGCGATTCTTGGTTCGATTCTTAGATCGTCGATGTTCTACATGCATCGTATTTAAATATGTAATATTCATCGATACATGATCAGAAATATATATGTTTGGATAAGCGAGGTAAGATGAGTCGGATGGTACTCAAAGCAATCCATCTGATAATATAACATGGAGGGTGTTTTTAAATTTACTTAAGAATGATCTACAAACACTATTTACTAATATTTAGGTAATAAGAAGCATATATAGTGTAATTAGATATTTTAATTTATTCTATCATATTTAAGAGTTAGATAATACAAAAAAATTTAGTCCAAACAATATAACCAATTAAATAAAATGTACTTAGTCAATATCCTTTAAACCCTGACTTGTAACCATCCGATACTTATTGGAAACCCCAACTCAGTCTAGTCAAATCCGAGCATATTATATTTCAAAACAAACAGGTAATTACACATTTAGTATGACCAACCTAATCATTTAGTGGATACCCTCTCCCAGACGTGACTAGTTTACATCACCATTCATACTTCATAGATATAAATCTTAGACCACAACTAGCAATCTTCAGGCTTTCTAAATTTATCTAATGTTACCCCTCTCTGATGAAATCACATCCTCCCCACAATGTTGTACATCTTCCGAGTCTCCTTCTCCTTTGAGAATCCAATTGGTGTCAAATTCCGTTTCGGAAAGATTGCTCACAAAATTCTCAGATTTTTCAGAATTCGACTTTGATGAATCAAAAAGTATACTTTGGTCACCTCCAATTCAAAGAAATGTGTTCTTCAGCTCCCCTGGAAAGATTTCTAGTGATCATGAAATGGTGAAGAAGCTTAGAAAGGTATTGGCTGCTCGACGAAGAAGACGATTCAACCTCTGTTTTAGTGTATGAACTGCATTGTATGTTTCCTTTTTTTTTCAACCATTAGAAATCATAAAATGAATAAAAGTCAATGATAAGATTTCTTTAGTTGAATGGATGAATTTTACATGGAACATGTGATTTGATTATGGTGAGAATAAAACTCACAATTCATTAATTTAGGATAATGATTTCACATACACTCTTGTTTTATTAAACTCTTAATTCTTGTTTATTACACTTCATTTGATTATTTTATCCACTTTTACGCAATAAATTGACTGATATTAACATTCGTTAGAATATAAAAATCATAAAACTTAATTTATTATGTATCTTTAACATGGTCATATTTTAGGCCTCGTCCATATAACAATATTGTCAATTTTAAATTTTAATTTCATCTCATTTTAATAGAAAGATTACACCATTTAAAAATTTTAGAATATGTTATATATATGGCTATTATTAACATGCACCATATTATCTTCGACGCATGTCTAATTAGAAAATAATTTTTTGTGCTTTAATACTTTTACTCTTCGGTATGTTATATTTAATTTCTACGTAATTTATTAATTCTAACTCCATCACTAAATCATTAGAATTTTAAATATTTCGATTAATCACATAACAAATCTGAAATTCTACGTATTGTGCAGGCATATTTGTGCTTTTCAAGGAAGCTTAGGAGCAGAAGTTAATGTGGGAGCAACACTAAGAAGGATATATAGATCTCTGATATTAGTAAAACGTTTAGTACTAATCAGACTTTGTAAGTTGCATTTAATTTAGTGGCATATTATGTAAATTTGATCTAATAATTTAGTGTTTTCATTCTAGATTGCAATTATTGTTTCTTCCACTTCTAACTCCAAGCACTTATGGGTAGCCGTCCACTTTATTTTCAAGGCAATTCAAAATAAACACTTAATAAATCTTGAAAATAGCCTCATTCACGTAGTCTGTACGTAATTATTATAAGTAGTAATGTTTTATAACTAATGGTTATTTTCTAATACTCCGTATTGTCTACTGATGTGAATGCTTTGACGATGATTATTGTGCGATGCTTCGTTTTGTCTTGGCAGATTGAATAATAGGTCATAATTGAGTACAATAAATAAGAAGTCATCAAACTTCGCTTTTCCTTTGCCAAAATTATAAAGTATTGGCATGGGTTAAAACTATTTACTTTTATCTGATTTATAATGTGAAATACGTGTGTAATCAAAATATCCTACAAGTATTATTCCGTTTGCTAAAGCACTTTAGTCTAACAGGTAATAGAACAGAAATAAAACAACTTCAAAAAGTAATCTTTGGCCGTCAAAAGATTGTGCATTTAACGCGTCATTAACTAGCGAACTAAAAGCGTAAAATACTCAGCTAATTTCACAAGCGTAAAAATTATAAATAGTTGATATTTTAAAAATATATATAGAAAGCGAATCTATAGTCACTGCATTATTATATTATATCTTGCTCGGCCTAATGAGAATTTATTGTCGAAATTTTCAAAGTTTGAGCCAAAAAATTGAAATGAAACAATCTTTTTGGAATGGAGGAAGTAATGATTGATACACTTGGGATTCGGTGAACGCACTAGGTATGGCGGGCGGTATGCCCAGCAGAAGGAATTTCACTATGAAAGAGGATTATAACTCGAGGGCTTATCGAATATTACCATTCGATGCATGATAGATTCAATCATATACAAGAAAAGTTCTATCGGTGTCGCAAATATGAAGTATCCTGCAGCTCCGAATCATTTCTACCGATTATTTGGAGTGGACAAATGTTAACAAAACACAATATTGTTAATCCAATTGTTTGAAACCTGATAAACACTAAGAGATTATACTTAGCGACTAGTAGAATTGACTGCGCTCAGTAGAGAGAATAATGTTTTCTACTCAGGACACGGTGTATTAGCCATCTTCTTCAAACTCTCCAAGGTCCACAATTTATATTCTTTGAATGAGCACAACGTCTTGGACTTCAGGATGTAATCGTCAATCAAATATCTTGTTCTGCCATGTATTCACAAATGTGATTGTAGCGACACACTTGGGTAGGCCATACTGAGGTTAGGTTTGCCGGCAACATGAACATCAGTCGCGTACAACTGGACCAAAGAATGAAGAAAAATCTGATATGACTATGTCAGGATGGTGTCCCAAGATAGCAACAAATAGAAACAACCCCTTGATTCCATCATCACTCTGAATCCTTAGCCACAACACATTTTCTTAATACATACATTGACATAACTCTGAGAATTTACTGGCTGAAATTTGTTGAGAATATCCTAGCCACCCCGAATCTCGAATGTGATTCTCGACTCATCGCCATAATTGATGTTTTAATGCGACTTTTCTGAACAATAAATGACAACTTGGGCGGGCGAAGTCCCAGTAGAAGGGTGAGAGCAGCTCGTGAATACTCGTATAGTCATTCAGGCACGTATATAAGCGTGTAATGCTCAGCGTAGTCATGGTAATTACTTTCATTATATTTTATCATTATTATTCATATTATTAGTCAGCCTCCTTATTATCATCATAGTTTAATATCTTCAACCAATTTACTATCAATCATGATCATCATAGACCTAACTTCTTCCAGAGACAACAAATCCTTACCATTTGTCATAGACTCCCTAAAGTTCTCATATGACATAGGTAAAGAGGCTAACAATATCAAGGCAGCATCCTTATCCTCAATCTTAATATCTATATTACGCAAATCAAGTAGTATATTATTTAGACGATCTAGGTGGTTCTTAAGAGATGTAGCTTCATAGCATTCTTTTACAAGCAGGCGTTGCTTAATGACAACTTATTGGTTAAGCTCTTCGTCATATCTGACTCTCAAGAAACCCAGGCACAGCCCGATAGTAGTATGCTCCTCGAAACCTATGTGATAATCTCATCATCCAAAATAAGAATCAGCGTCGAGTGTGTCTTCTCCTACATCTTAGCCATGTTATCAAATATGGTCTTTGGTGGATTTTCATCGAGAGGAACCCGAGTCCCCTCTCATTTCGATGGCATACCCATGATTTACGGAAATGAAATTGTTTCTCAGTGAACTTCTCAATTTAATACTTTCACATACATCTTAACTTATTGTACCGAAGCATGGAAACTTTTGTCACAGGTTTTTATGTAATGGCAATTTGATATAGCAGACAATTCTGAATTCTAAGACAGAAATTATGTAAAATCTTGTGAAAAGTAAAGAGATAGAGATTTAATGTGGTATCCCCAACAATGTGTTAGGGTAATCATGAGACAGTAGCGAAACGAGCTTGGCTATAATGGAGGAGCAATTACAGGCCCAGAGCTAACTAGCTCTTAGTGGAAACAAATTATGCTCTCGGAAACAGAATAAGCTTGGAAGTATCTAAATAGGAGCCACTGTGTATATCATGTAACAATGAGCAGAGAAAGCAGGAGAATACAACCCCGTCCTTTTCCTTCAGAAGAATAGAATAACAAGATCTAAACTATTCAAGAACCCTAATTCTCTATTCTATTGCTAATACACTCAGATTTTATGATTAAGAACTCAAAACCAAGTGGAGAGGTATTTATAGGCTCGAAACAGCACAAACGAGCTTTAATCCATCGAATTCCGCGCATCGGGACGTGGATTGGGACTTGTAAACCCCTTAACCGCGTCCTGTTTATATCGGGACTTGGTCCACGTCCCGACCAAGTCAGTTCGTGGCATCCCGAAAGCCTCGTCAACGACATACCACTTGAGGGACTTGATGAGGGACTTGGCCAAGTTCCAACAGTACGGAGTCCCGACTCTGAGAAACAACAATAATAAACCAGATTCAACGCATTTTTCCAACACATTATTATTATTAGTGCACATAATGCATTCATAGTTGGTGATGAGATCGACAAAGTAAAAATTTCATGGTCCAAAATACCCAATAATGAATCTACTTGAGAGGGTAAACAATTACAGTAGTATTATTAGTAACAAGTAGTGTTGTGCACTCAACCTCACTGCCCCAACTGACAATTGGTCTTCTCATGCAATAACTCAAATAATGAAGCATTTTCAGATTTTGTACAGCAAATCAGTATCATGTGACGCATTCCTCTCTTCAGCATTTCAGTTTCTGATCAGAAAAGAAGTCCGATTATAGCAAGGGAATGTTACACCAATGACATGCATTCAACATTCATCATTCACACTGCCTTTAGCTTCTTTATTTCTTGCCAAAAGAATAGCTCCATTATTATATCCATCTTTCATGTTTCCTGTTTACTGTTTAGTCGAGACCCTTCTGAGTTATGGTAGAGGGGCAGCTTTCTTAATTGGTCTCCATGGGAGGCAAATTAAAGTTGTATTATGATCAACGTATGCATGCACTGATGCACTAAACAATGGACACCGAAAATAAATAGATAAATAAATATCAAAGAAATGATCCCTAACAATGTTGAAAAGCTTCATTATTTTGGTTCCATTATTTTAATTTGTTAAAGGATCATTTTGTAACCACTTTGAAGATAGTATAATATATGGGGCTTTGGCTTAGAGTATTAAGCTCAAAGTTTAAGAAGGTAACTTAAATCATTCTTGATTATTATATCAATATTTTTGTAGTCAAAAGTGATCCAATGGCTTATCTTGTCAAATTAGTTGTTTTGCGATCAATACCACGTATGGCAAGAAATATTTCGTCCATATTTTATGCTCGATTTTGAATTCCTTTTACAATTACTTCATCTTGTTTTATTTTAGGGGAGTAACCATCTTAGAAAAACCATACTTCGTTTAACTTATGATATATGCTATAATTGGTTATTTATTAATGGAAATGATTATAAACATGTTATTATCTGGATAATTTTATTGAACTCCATAGTCCAAAAATGTTATTATGATGCAAACTATATTGATATCCAATAAAGGTAATAATCTCACTAGTAGCATAATCGGGGTAATTATATCGAAACCCAATAACACGAGTGTTATTATCGTGATAATTATATTGATACCATATAATCCACAAGTATTATCATCCTGGAAACTCTATTGATATCCCATAACCCACCAATGTAAAAATTTATATAATTATATTGAAACATCATAATACATGTGTATAAAATTAAGATAGTTATAATGATATATGCTTGTGTGAAAATTGAGTACTCATTAGTCATTACCCACGTATCTTTATTCTTTAATAGTGGGATATATATATCTGGAGCAATTACCGAATTGAAACTTATTTCAAGTTATATAAGGCGAATCTCATTGTTTATATAAGACGTATATGTGGATTATACAATTTGAATTAATCAACCCAACGATATAATGGATTTGATAAATAAACACTGGTTAAACATATTTTGATAACTCATGTATCTTTATCAGTGGGTTATTTGAGATAAGAATTAATTAACCCAACCATAATACATGTGTATCTTTATTAGAAGATTATTTGTTAATATCTCATAATCCATGTATATTTTGATAACAAAATATGACAATTCATAAAGTAGCATAATTTAACAACGATCATTCATGTGAAAGGGAATTATATAGGATTCTCATAATCGGTTATATTATCTTGATAATTATATTGAAATCTCATAACTCATAACTAACATTATCGTAACAATTATATTGAGATACTCATAACCCACATAAAATTATAAGTGGAACATAAGTTGAGGTACTAATAACCTAATGAAAGCAACAACTGGGTAACCACATCAGTTTCACAAATAACATATATCTAACCCAACTCAACTTTAACAGTAACCCAATGCAAAAAGAATACAATCAACCTAATGAATTCAATCAAAATGATATACAAAACTCATCTAGTCAATCAAATAATTAACTCAATTAATCAATAAGCCATTCCACAATAGCCTAAACGAATCAATCAAACTCATCTAGAATAACACAATTTCACAATAACAAAATTCAACAATAACTCAATTCAATTTTCAAATGCATGCACATATTCATAGTTAATTGACCAAATACATGATTCATTCTGCATAGCCAAAGTTTGATATTTTTTCAACGTAATGTCTTTCTTGGAACATGTATCACCCACTCATTTTCTGACTGAAGCCATTGCTAATGGCGGAGTTTGGGTGAGCTTGTGACCGCCGTGAGGTCATGAGTTCGATTCTTCTACTAATACTTTCTTGGGCGAGTCTGTTACACAGGGTTTGCCAAATGTAGTTTATCTGCTATTGCGTCAGTCCGGAGTTAACCGAATAAACATTCAAAGAGTGGAAACTATGCTAGTATATATGCACACTTCCAAGAAATTTTAAGTTTGTTTCCTAATTCTAAATTTCCCTCCATGCATGCATCTTACAATTAGATCAATACAAAGATCTTATTAGGTGTTGTTAAATAAACATGCAAAATGACCATTAGAAAATGGATGCAGAGAGTACATATGAGTACGTATTTTTTCACGAACTTAGGTGACCCCAACTATCCAAAAGCAAATAATTAACCAATTCATTAACGAAATGGTAAATTTTGTCATCATTTCTTTTCCCATGAAACCAAAAATGGTACGTACCATAAAAAGTCCAACATTTCTGCTTGGCAAAAGTTTTATCCCCATGTTTAACACAGCAGAAATTGTCAACCATCCCTCTCAATGAACTGATGAAGAAAAGGACACTGCATTTTGCAGGCATGCAGGCGTTATTAAGGAAGAAAAGGGTACTAAAAGTCCAACTATATACTGTAGATATTTCTCTAGATTCCCACTTACAGTAACTAATGCAATTTAATTTAATAGAGGAGGCTGCAGAGATGAGTCAAAGGGTTCTCACCTTCTCGTGTCGATTCTTGGATAGTGCTAGTGTACTCACCACGATTATTTAATGTGTGGGAAAGTACTAGCATGTGTTGTAATTTGGACTTAAACTAAGGGCTCGATCAGGTTGACGGAAAAATTGAACGGGAATTGAGTGGCACGATTCTCTAATGTTGGTAATCGAAATAAGACGTTCTAAACTAGAGTAATTAGATAAGGCACCTTTTTTGAATCGTGGGTGATCTTTCAAACCATTTGCCTAATTTTCAAACGTATAAAATTATCATATAATCTTATTAGAAACTATGATATATTAAGATTCAAGATCATCAACATTATTCAGTTATACATAAGTCGAGCCAAAAACAAACTAAATTATTTTTAGCTCAATTTGGTGACTGTTTGAGCTGAGCTCAACTCACTTTGTCAAGGCTTCCTTCGAACTTTGTATTCTATCAGATGTACTCTGTAGTCTGTATCATGTATAGAATCTAGTTTTGTAAATAAAATATATTAATGATTTAACTTCTACTTGATGGGGAATCAAATAAGCATTTAATCCCGATAAAAAGGCGTTATGTAAATATTTAACGTATACAAAAAATACGAATAACGATTGTGTTCTTTTTTCGTTTTTAACTTCATATTTATTAATTCTTAAATTAAAGCCTGTTTTAAAAATCCCAAAGTTAAGCGAAAATATTATATTTTTAATTAATAATTTTACCTCTTAATTGATAACTCATTCGTTCTAATAGAAATTAATTACTATTAAATAATAATATGTTTTATGAAGACCTATTGTTATTATTATAATAGGTGTTAGTTAAATAATTATATGCTTTATGTAAAATTATTATTATTATTATTTATTATTATTATGTAGAACTATTGTTATTATTATTATAATATGTATTAGTTAAATAATCATATGCTTGGTGTAGAATTATTATTATTATTATTTATTTAATTTCCTACAAATATGAATTTTATATATTGAGATCCACAAAAATTTAAATTATACTTTTTAAATCATACCAATTTAACCGACATAAAAACAAATAATTCGATGATACTATATTGATGATGAATTCGTCCATATATTTAGTTAGAGGATATCAAATTATTAAAATGCGTTTGTATCTATATGAGCAAATCTCGATTTGGTATAGTTGATATATATGAAATTTGTTCGATCTTGATTACAAATAAGCAGCATGCGATGAATGATTCTGTGGAAATGTCGCGTTCGTGGATATTTGACACAATTTGTATCACGACAAATTAATATTTAGCATATCTTTATATGCTTTTTGGTATAATAATAATAATAATAATAATAATAATAATTATTATTATTATTATTATTATTATTAATATTATCACTGAATCATAATAAATGTTAACTACTAATAATTTTAGTTTGATTAACAAATAGTGATAAGGCGTATCACAGTATTAGGATTACCGATAAATTATTCTCCTTGGAATTAGTATGCCAAAATTGACCTTATTTGAATATCACATGTTGGCGTAAGCGTATTGTCACCAACAAATTGTATTCTCTTCCAAGCTTTATGTTATATGAAATTATAAAAAGAGTAAAGCATCACGGAATCTACAATCGTTTCCTTAATATTATGATTATAGATAACGTGTTCTAACAAAATTATAATAAAACATACAAGTTTAATACCAAATCATTTCCTTAATATTTATGATTATAGATAACGTGTTCCGTTAGGTGGTGAACTAATCAGTCTTGAGCATTAATATGGATGTGCAAAAAAAAATCTTTCTTCCAGTTAAACGTAATAAAAAATGTATTAATATTTGAAATCGATTGCGTAATAGATGCATCATTGGCATCTACTTTTACTAGTTCAATGCGAAATTTCAAACTAGCAAATAATTTAACACACATGATATTCAAATTCAACAACGAAATTATGAAGAAAAAAAATTAAACATTGATAAACTATAATAAGAAGATTTTTCAAATATGTTTTGATTTTCTATAAAAACCTTTTATATGTATCCAATATTATCTTGGTCTTTATTAGAATATATTAAT
The DNA here is from genome assembly GCA_019722365.1 of Lithospermum erythrorhizon. Taxonomy (NCBI): domain Eukaryota; kingdom Viridiplantae; phylum Streptophyta; class Magnoliopsida; order Boraginales; family Boraginaceae; genus Lithospermum; species Lithospermum erythrorhizon. Next base: position 19,817 of record JADFUC010000994.1, read on the forward strand.
AATATAAAAAATCGAACAACCGAGCAGGCTCGCCAATCCATTGAGCCTGAAGACAAGTTTGAGGAAATTTTTCATGTTGTAGTTTAACTTTGTTCGAATCATTATCTATCCAAAACAATGTACTAGAATATATTAGAATCATCTTCAGTTCATCTATAACTGATGAACACATTCGAAAATTCAGAGACAATGACATTGTATATGTGCATCTTCTTTCATCATATTTGTTCTTGGAAGAACAGTTCATTTGTGAAGCTATTTTTCTTTACAACAGGATGAACTTCAGTATCTATGAGCACATATGGCAGTAGTTCAACGTAAACCGGATCATCTATATGAGGGTCGTCTATACTGATATCTCAAAGCTCAATATGCACAAGAAACAACTTGCAATTCAGCCTGGATGAAGGAGAGGATTGGAAGGAAAAAAAAAACATCACATAAATACATATGTTTGGCAATCTCAGTATAAGAGACGCCAGTTTTGAAATGTGATTGCAGGAAATACCTCGCACTATTTTACACCGGAACAGGAGTTTGCTCCAAGCTTTCTTTCCCTGTAATGCCTTCTTTCAAATTCTTGAAGTACTCATTGTAATCTTTCTCAGGGGGAGGATTTTCAGGATCCACCGTGAATGGTTCGCTAAAGGGAACAGTACTCTTAACCTGCAAAAGTTGGACACGAAAAAGAGGCACATTGTAATAATTGAACTCATAAATGAGGCTAAAATTATTAGAGAAAGATTTAAATGAGTTTGGGTTAATAGCCAAGGAGATTGGATCTCAACCTGAACGTTCAGTTGAGTATTCGTCTCAATATATAGCATGAGAGTTCTTTAGCCAACTAACTAGCTCATTATGGTTATAAACTTAAACGATCTCTCAAATTTCATTATATGCAGTTATAAACTGAAGCATATAAAGCAGTACCTCAAATGTCTTGTCACAAGCATAAGGGCTTTCCAAAGCAGCAATACATATTTTAGCAATCTCTTCCCTGGATATCTTCCCCTGTACTCAAACGAGAATATTTCAACATTTCTAATCTAAGTGCCACCAAACAACAGTATGCCTGCAAACTGTTGCGAGTAACACTGCAAGTCTTAAGAGTAAATACCGTAATGTTGTCCCCTTGATCAAATATTAGATCAGCTCCAGCTGGCTCTTCCGTTAATGCACAAGGCCTGACGATCGAGTATGGGATTCCACTCTCACGTAATTCATCCTCGCCCTGTATAAAACTTGAGAATATAAGAATATGAACAAGTAGCCATCATCGGAGTCCTCAAGGAAATCTAGTTGCCATTTACTAGACCGTGGGAGATCTATAATAAATGGTGCCATGCAGACTTCAGAAAAAATGATCTGCATAACATCTCACTCTGTTCATTAGATACTTTTTCAATTAGATCTTTCTAGCTCAGATTGTTATGCAAAGCTACGTCATTTAGTGACAGGTTTACAAGTCATGTCACCTGAGGGAAGTCATCATGTTGTGTATGCATTATAAACTAATTTAAATTGTCTTTCCTTGGCCAGTGATTCTTTATAAACCACAAGTAAGAAAATGATGCATACCTTCAATTTGAAGGTAAGGATGAAGCCCAATTCCTTATTTAAGCGCACGGCTGGAGGCTGTCTGCTTAAATCGAGACCTGGTCTTTCAGGTCTAGTAACCCCAGCAGAACTCACGTGAACAAACCTAGTAGACATAAACATTGTCAATACAACAAATTCATAAGGAACACTTCAAATCAATAAAATGAACGCCTAGTAACCACAGCAGAACTCACGTAAACAACCTAGTAGCCAAAAACAATGTAAATACCACAAATTTGTAAGGAACACATCAAGTCAACGAAATGAAAGATTGCAAACCTGGGAGTTAAAGGGTCCTTTAAATACGCCCTTATACGTGACACAGGAAGCTGAAATGGGCCTTCCTTGAAAGTGGGGTTCAATTTGCCATCATACTCAAACTTACTGAACATGAGCTGTATATTCATTTTATAAGAACATATGAAGCAACAAGTCAATACCTGGAGAATATAAAAAAAACACAAGCAAGCAGATAACAAATAAAATTTAACCTGCAATGAAATGATTTGGCTGGGATCAAAGGGTGGTGCATCTGACACTGTTCGTGCCCGAAATATTGGACGCAACGATGAGAAGGGTAGCCTAATCTGAAAGTGAGTACAGGAAGAAAAGAAAAAATCTGCTCTTTAACCCTGGATATGTGATAGTAACAGATCTTTGTGCTTATACAAATGACAATACTAACCGATTGCCACTGGCCTTCTACAGTATCGAAGCCTGTTGTGTATCCCACTGTGTCCCAATCACGACTAGTACGGACAACAAGCTTGTAGCGACAGCCATCACCCTTAAGTCGGAGCTCTAAACCATCATATCCAGAAAGATCTTCAGGCACTGAAAAGTTCTGACAAGAAGCGTAGGTTAGTTCTCCCAGAAGCTTTAAGACAACAGTACTTGAAGGCAATCTGGATAAGCAGTTATCCTAAATCTCATTTATCATATGGTCATAAATTTATGTAAATAAAAACTGAAATAAACATCTCAAAGGAATTCCATACATTGAATCTACTTGGCAGTCATAGAGAGTGGTGAGAGAGTGAAGTAATAGATAAACTAAGGAGACCAAGTATCAAATGTAAGGCTTTATACAGTATATCCTAGGCCTATGGTGTTCACTTAGATATTCAGAGACACTGATCAGATTTTCTGAATGTCCAAATTCAACTTCATGCAATTCATTATGAACTTGGATGTAATATATTTACAATTTTGAGTTGCTAAAAACCCAAGATAATGACTGATTTAAATTTTACATGTCCATTAGGAATAGAAAATATTCTACTAAATATAGGTCCATCTCAACAAGTTTCTTTCTGAACATTGACTTGTAATAAGCAATCGCCATTTTACCACTTCATTAAAAGAAAAAATGATTATAGACCAACTTTTGGTGACACCTGATATCAAGCCACTGGACACTTACAATATGTTCTGCCTACTCAAGAAGAACAACTAGAAGTATCCCAGATTTCATTGCAAGCTATATAGTATAATAGAAAACATAATAAACTGGATGATATGCAGACACATGAACATTTGCAAGTAAATAAGATCCCCAAGGTAATTTTCTCCCATATATGTGTCCATCTTTAGACGAACATGATATAGGGGGAAAGGTGTCATTATCACACGATATAGGGGCAACAGCATAGAACTGCGGATGAAATGGTGATTACTCTATTACTGAAGATAAAACCAGTGATAGCATTCATACCATGAGTTTTTTCTTTTGTTAAGTATGGCAATTTTGGGGAAGGGGGAGAGTCGAAGAAGTAGAATGTAGAAGGAACAAAAAATAAATAGAGAGAGGTAGAGAAGAGAGTTTACCCTTGTTCTTATGCTTGTAAAACCTCCATTATTGGCAGTAGAAACACTCCCTAGTCGACAATAAAATGTTCGATTAATTTTGAATTCCAAGTCAACATACAGTTGCAATAAATAATTTTCTGTTGTTTAGAATTAAGATAGAATAAGGTGGTAAAATGAAAACCTTTAAAAAGTCCTGTTGGTCCACCACTCTCACCGCCAGTTGGATCAATTTGGAATATACTCTCACTCACCCCTCCCATCACAACATCATCTAAAGCACCCCAAGGAAGTTCCCTAGAGGAATTATCTGAATTATAATTGGCACAAGTTAATCCACAAGAAAATAGATCAAGGCAACATTTACATTAGCAAAAAGGGTGAAGACAAAAGAAAAAAATTAATCGGAATGAAAGAAACAGAACTAAACCATGTTGGCAACTGATTGAAGAAAGTTTAATCAAGATTGACCTAATTTCATATCAGTTGACATCACAAGCCATCATTACTAACTAATGCAATAACCTCTTTCTTCTTCACACTTGAGCATTTAGTAATCTCGTTATCAACTTGCCATACGAAACTATACCTTCAAATCCAAATACTAATTTCCCTGTACGTACTCCAACACTTCCCTTTACAGCAGTAATCAAATTCTTCATTCCAATATATTCCACCAACTCAGGTGAATCTCCTTTTATCTATTTCCATTCACAAAACAAAATGATCAAGTTAGTAGCAACATGAAACAAACATTGACAATGTAAGCTCATGTATTTGGCTTAAATCTGACTGTAAGACACTTGTATAGGCTATCATTTATCACCTCTGGTTCAAAGAACTTGATACCCTGTCAAAGAGAGGTTAAATTAAAGTCAGACAGCTTGAAGTGGGACAAATATAGATAGTATAATTATACAAGAGTAACAAGATCCTTTTTCATTTTCCATTATAAGGCTGGCTCATGGGGAGTGAAAAGTAGGGAGAACATTGAAGGTCGAAAGAGCTAGTAACTTCCTATGAAAGAAAGGGAAGTTCTATATATTGTTCTTCTTTCACAGTAGTCATAGTATAAGTTCACATATTTTCCATTACATACCTGACTGTATTTAGCCCTATCAGGAGTATCACCTTCTTTTGGACCGACAATGACTGAAACAGCATTGATAACCCGCTTAACTCCTTTGAAATACTCAGGGGCCAGAGTGCTCACCTTGGTAATATCACCAACAATCTGACCATCAAGCCAAAGATTTATTGTGATTGCAAGCATGGCTTGATGAAGTAATCATAGCAACCCAGGATCGACTTTCTAATAGTGCGTTTTACAAATGATGAAAGAAATTTTATACAATTAAATGTTACGCAATGTTTTCAATACTTTTTAACAATATCAAAATGAAAAAGATAAAAATTATGAGACAATAATACCGCTTGTTAAAAAAAATGTTGGTGGTGCATATTTTCATTGGTCTGCCTATGGAAGTAATATGTGTCCACTTGTGATAAAGAAGCATAACGTGTTACTCAAGGATTGAACATCAGGAGCATAATATTTATAGATAGGGAACTAGCGCATCGAAGAGGGAAAAAAAGATAAGTGATTACTTCAAAAGAATTTCTAATACATAGTGTACCATAAATAATGCTGAGGCATGATAATCCTTCAATAACTAGGACAAACAAGGACATATTTGAAGACCGGACCATTTCACTGTGCGTTGACTAAGTATTCATATGGGTCTGAAATCAAGCATATATGTGTCAGATCTCAGATGACTTGGCTCAAATTGCAGATACCCATCTCACTAAAACAGAGACATTTAACCATGTGTCATGGTCCTTGAGGACAAGGACCTTAAGGGAAAGGGAGTGTCATGATGCTTCAGCTATAGGGACTACAAGCACAAAGAATGTGATAGTCACACCATTTGGCAAACAGAATCAGCAAAGGAATAAAGGGTACAGATTTATTATGCATTATGTGTATGTCTCATTACGTTAAATAATTGCATATGTTATTATAACACAGGAAATTTTTATTGCAATTCACCGTACAGATTTACGAGAGAAGATCAGAAGACTAAGAGGAACACTATACATATTTTTTGGAGATTCTTTGCTTAACAAATGAAAAGTTAGACCAGTAGGAAAGTGTTGGCAAATTAAACATACTGCATTTCAAGTGATTACTCACCAAATCAACATCTGGCCCAAGCATTTTCCTTGCTTTCTCTTCATTCCTGACCTGAAAAGAATTAAGGTTATCAGACCAATCTGTAATATGACCTCCGACAACATTTGACTATAAAAATAAAGTTATTCTTCATAACATGATTATCATTCTCATGCTTACAAGTATAATCAGCAGATATTTTGTGTGGCTCACTTACGTACCAACACGCGAACAGGTAATCCTCTTTTAAGTAAGATGTCCACTACTCTTCTTCCAACACCACCAGTGGCTCCGGCCACCAAAGTGATCCCCGAAGTTTCCATCACCTTCTCCGGTTCACTAGGTGCAGGGCCGGAGAGTTTTCCAATCAAAAATTCAAAGAACTTCAGGTAGAAATGAAACTTATCAGATTAATAATAGAGACTTGTAAAGTTGGATGTCATCTAAACACCAGTCTAGAAGGAAAAACCGAACTTCGCTGGAGATGGAGGACCGTTAAAAAAATATAATGTTTTCACAAATCTACCAAGATCCCAACCTTGCTTCTCTGTTTCTGCAGAAACAGGCCTACTGTAACTTCTAGGATTCGATAGGCTGGTGATTCTATTGCCAAAGGGTTGAAATTTACAATGTGATTGAAGAAATTGATTAGAGAGCGGAGCACGTAACACCTGTTGCCTTGAAGTTATCTTAGAATTCTTACAGACAGATGAAACACCCTACAAAATACAAATGGACCACACCCTCAGCAATAAAATGACATTTGCAAGATAATTAGTTTAGAACAGAATATAATCACCATCTATAACATTTTTTTGACATTGCTACACAGCTTACAGTGGATTAACAGCCAAATTGAGTAGCATTATAAGGTTAAAGAACTGAAAACTAAGTAGCAAGTAATTAGATGAAGATATAATTTCTGATCAAAACGAAGTAATTATGAAAAGCAAGAAAAAAAAAGGCGGGCACAACTTATAAACTGTACAGAATGAAGTAATCTTTTCCAAATGTTAAAATTATGGAAAAATTGGAGTATTTAAGAAATTATTTCATCCCATACAGATTATTTAACAATTCTTTTAATACATGGACATCAAATGTGAAAAGCCAACATGAACATTTTTATAGGCAACCATACTCAGGTAACTCTTAACTGATATCCAATCAAGAAAATGCAAAAAAAGCACCAATCATTAGAATTATTGCAAGCATAAAATGAGTACCACGGTAAGTTACACATTACTTTTAATTGAATCAAAATTATCATGTTAAAAGGAAAATGATACTCCTCCATCCCATAAAAATAATCTAGTTTTGACTTAGATTATCTAGTTTTGACTTTTCTAAAAAAATTAATAAATAACATTTTAATACTAGTCAAAGTTGATATTTTCAAAAAAACGCATATAAAATTTAGTCAAATGATACGAGTTATGGAAAATATCAGAACCAAAAAAAGCATTTTAATACGATTTTCAGTTTTCGCACTATGCACCGAAAATATTGAGTATTATTTTGAGCAAATATATATTATTAATATTATAGAACATGCATAAAATTACTCCTTTTGGGATAATGAAACATAACATAGCACATAAAATCCTAATTCAAGAATATCATACTGGAAGTGTTATTGAGTCCTCAGAAAAGTGGATATAATAATACCTGAATGGCACTCAAAGAACAACACTCCATATTACCCAACCAACTAAAGTGTTTCAAGTTAATAATCTCAAGGAATTTAGTTAAGGTTTTGTATATATATGATTGGTGAATTGTGGTGGATATGCAATTTATTTTCTTGAATTAAATTTACACCACACATTGTGTAAAAAGTGTAAACGTATCAAGGATGGGTAGTCAAGGTGTAGAGACTTCTAAGAACAAAGGTACAATTACTTTTTGCCTCAATTTCATGTTTTTTTTAGCACGAATGGACGAAATTACCCTTAAAGTTTTTAACAAATTTAATCCAAAATTTAACCGAGAAAATGGTTCGATTGGATGGAATTTTGTTATTTAAGTGATCGAAATGGAGTCGAAGTGAGCACGGGTGATTAAGTGACGTTTAAAATAAAAGAAGCTTGGTGATATCACTGAGATTATTTGCCTTTTTTAATGAACTTAGTAAGTTACTGAATCCAGTCTATTAACAAATTTAGAAGTGAATTGTGAGATAATCGAATGGTCTGGCGGTTGGTACTTTGATCAATGAGGTCGAGGTTGAATACAAATGTAGGGGAAGGGGGTTGGGAATTATTGCGAAAGCTTAATTATCAAAAAAAATGGAATTGTATTTATTACTCGCTCACGCATTCTTATCTTCCTTTTGTAATTGAGGAATGACGGTCGATGCTCTTTCAATGGCGTCTTGGCAGGTAGATCTATATAGTGTGCCAAATTCATCCAAATAAATATTGTGACGAATCGAGCTACGTGAGCTTTGCATTCATAATCTCATTTAATCCGCTCGCTTGGACACTCTTGTGAGTACATTATCTTCCTTAATTTCTTGATGGGCGTGTATTGTTGTTGAATTTTGAAGTTGTCGTATATTGATGTTCCGTATTATATTGTCAAGTTGTTTATTTAATTATTTCATCTTATCAAATTGTCATGTCATCAATTTTTCGTTATATCTCTTTTTAACAAGAGCTCAAAATCGAAGTTACACATATATGAGATTTTTGCGATAAATAATAAAATAAACTAATATGAATATCCTTTAATAACTATTAGAAACATTAATAAACAATAATAAAAACATCCTTACCCCACAACAACCCATCCACTCAGCCAACATCTTTTTAGATATTTTATTTCGATATGTTCTAAAATATTTAAATTATTGTAACATTTAATAATACAAAATTTTATTTCATTATATATAAAATGCACTAGTGAAATCGATGTTAGGTCTGCCTTTGCGTGTTAGTACTTGAATTCGATGTACAATGGTCATCGATTACTATCGATGGCTTAATAAGCCGTCAAGGTCAATGCGTATTATCCCGTCGGGTATTGGGTGCTCTAAAGCGTAAATAAGAGTTCTAAAAGAAACTTAATGGATCACGAATGCTCCGAATCTACGGATTATAGTGTCATAATTGGTTACAAGTGTACCTTGTTTTCGATTATATCCGATGAGCATCGAATTGAATTGATCGTCATAATCTTGACAGAGAGTATCTACAGATGAAATCATGGTAGTGCAGAGCTCTTCGTTTTTCTTTAGAGCGGCTTGAAGTATAGACTATGAATAAAAAGATAAAGAAAAACTAGGTTTTCTTCAAGGGAGCGGGTCGGCTATTTTGGTTTTGGTGGAGAGAGTTTTGATTTCCTGTAAATGTCTCTTCTGTCCACAATGTTGAATTAAGCGGCTTAAATAAGTAATGACAGAGTTTTAAGAAAATAAAATATCCTCGAAACCTCGTCATCTCCATCACACCCCGACAAAAGGTAAAATCCAGAGGAGTCCTCGGGATTCGATTTTCCGCCTCGAATTTCCTTACGTGTTTGGAAGTTTATAATACATTTATTATATAGTTCGATTTACTATTTGTGTGTGACCTCTTAGGACGAATTGACAAGTAATATATTAAACAATATTAACCGACTATTGTATTAATAATATATAGATTCTGGCTTGGACCATAGTAAGTCGTCGTAACCACAATGTCGTCACGTTAATCCTAAAATAGTAATTGTCTAACAATTTATATATATATTGAACTTACATATATATATAAATATATAATTTGAATGATTAAATTGATTTGTGATCTAAATTGTTCAACGGGCATTTTAATGAGATCAATTTCTGTTTAACTCCAACTTGCCCTTAGACGGTTGCGATATTGAGCCATGATTAAGCGATCACCTTGATTCCAATGATCGAACTTTGGTAAGAAATGTGTCACCAAATTCATGACCCCGCCGGTTTCGCAGTAATGGACGAGTTAATGTGATATTCAGCACCATAGGTGGTGGTAGCCACGGAATCACCGCAACTCCACTGAATTCACAATCCCTACCGATTTGTCGGTTGTGTGAATCCCTATTGTACACAGGGGTTTACATTTATACTCTTGTATACACGATCCTTTTAGATTATAGTCCTCTATTCTGAGGGCGTTTGACAAGTCAAAATACACTTCTCCGACGCAGAAAAACTTTGTTAGTCGGGTCTAAGAATCGTCATTGACATAAGTTATGTGAGAAAACCGTTGGAAATCAATGAAAATTCGTTCCACTTTTTTATTATGCCGTTCGGCGATTGTGTATCGGCTTCGTTCAAGGAGTTGGTTAAATGTGATTCTGCTGAAACTTAGTGCTCGCGCCAAGTAATTGTATATTCTTAGGTGTGGGTTCTCATGATAATTTAAAGGGTTATGGCCGGGTGCTAGATGCTTGCTTCGTGTCGTTATAATAATAGTAATTGGTCGGTGTGTTACATTATACAACTTACAATTATCCCCGAACTGAAAGTCAGCATACATCTGGGTGATAAATTATATTTTACATGCATGAAGTCGCTTGAGACTTGTATATTGAGAGATGTATCTCTCAATATTTATATATTGTCAAATATATATTGATAGACATCAATTGGTTAAACTTACCCAAGTTTAATCAATTAAACAATTAAGTGATGAATAACTTGATAAGTTGATAGATGAGTGGCTTTCGTTAGTATTTTAATTGAGCATTAAGTTAATTAAAATGGAACAATTCAGCTAGTATTTCGTTATTTGATTAAGAAATATAGCAGATTACAATTAAGTTCGCGAGTTAAGCGATTTCTTACTTGAGTTTAACGGTTGGAATTAGGCTTTAGTACAAAAGAAAGAGACAGGTTTTTCATTTAAATGAAAAAACTTTTTGCCTCCTACCAAAGCCGCTACTCCCCCAAGAATTGGAAGAGAGATTTTCTCTTCCAATTTTGTTCCTCTATTTCACCATGATTCGAGTCTAGTTCATTTCCCTGCTTGGTGTGTGTGAAATCTAGAGGGACATCGTTCGATTGAATGACTTTGGAGAGGTTTTTGAGGGAGGCTTTTCACGTAGGGCATTTTGTGGGTTTGGTTCGTTCGTCTTCAACAATGTAACTACTACAGTGACTCATATTCTGATATTATGTGTTTAGATTAATATACACATTAATTTGAGGATCGGGATGTATGAATTGGTGTTTATCGCAGATAAATTCATATTAGTTCCTTGTGAGAAACTTTTGGGACATAAATAATTTATCTTCCAAGTTACCGGCTTTGGTCGTTGTCGATACTACGACTGGAAACTATTTTAAGGCACCGTAAGCCCATGTGATGGATTAGAGTATCCATCTCACACTTTTTGATCCAAGAAAATGATCAACATAATCAGCGCATATTAGTCGTTGGTGTTTGATTCCGTTCGTTGAACACTGGCAGGGACGAAACAATAATTTTGGCTTGTTAGAGGTTTTCTTGTTTTGGATCATGTATCTGAGACCTCTTGAGGAATAACATTTAGATTGTAATGGAATCGATAAGGTTTGTTACTTAATAACGATATGTATCGTCTTACATAAAAACAGTGATTATCGTAATAATGATGTAGTCTTCATCTTGAAAAACAGATTCAAGACATTGTCCTGCTTGACGGTCGGTTGCATAACATTGAGGCGAGATACTAGCTCCAATTTAAATCTAGCGCCCACTTGAGTAAGCGACGGAAGAATTATTACTTCTCCTAGCATGCTAAATACCGTTACAATGAGTTATTAGGCTAGATATACACCTTAAATTTATTTGTGCTGTTCTGACTTTTATGTACATGCGCTTTTATATTCGAGTTATTGAGAGAGAAGTGTCATTGTCGATGCGATTAGTATTTAACAGCTGAGATGCTTTTGTTTTAAACTTGAATAAGCTAACAGAGATAACATACTTTATCTAGCGACTCTGATTACGCAACTTTCAAGATCATTTCCATCGGTGTTATGATCCATTATGCTATTAACTAACTTCGATTGTAACTATACTCGGTTTCTGTGTTTTGTAGTTATTCATTGTGCTTATACTTGTTACTTGAACAAGTTGTTCACAACTTTATTTATCAGTTCATGTTCGAGGTCAAGCGAAATTCATTGTCATTGTTGATTTGGAGTAGCGGATAAACATAATTCCTTTTCATTGCTCTTCTTTTCCATTAGACAACTTTATGATGTGGGAGGAAAAAGTTGCTTAATCTAAAAGATTCTTCTTTTTAGGTGTCATTTTGGATTCTGATTGAATCGTGCTCAGTATAAGCGTAACTCTACTTGTTGAGTTCATTGATTAGTCTACATGAATTCGAAGATTCGAGCAAATCAATTGATCCACTTTTATAGAGAGTTGAAGCCTTGGTCGACTTGAGGTTGTTGTAATAGATTTCTATCATTAGAATGTCTTACTCACAGTGGCGCTTACGTACTGAGTAGTTACTTGACATGCTGCCTATATAAGAATCTAATTTCTATTAATAGATTCAAATATTTGAACTATTTATTCATCATTAATGTATATGTCAACTATTGTATGAATACTTGTGAGTTAATAAAATTTCTCGATACAAAATCACCTTGACTTGGATCAATTTAGTTTAGCCGGTCGAATCATGTAAACCACGGACATTTACCTTTATTAATCATTTGTATTATAGTAGTTATTTATTCCTTGAGAAAAACTTGTTATCTTGGAGCAAATATGTTAATATCCAAATCTATATTTGGTATGTTTAAACTATCTCGAATCGTAAATCGTAAATGTATTCGCTAGTTTGTATCCTTAAAGCCCATCACACTGTTAGGATTACCATTGTATTAACAACAAGTTCAAGTTCATCTTATAATTTTTGGCCATTGTTTGACTTGGGTGAAAGTTTTATAAAGTTTTAATTGTAGTGCGTTAATGGAGCAGGTTTCCGTACTCAAAGCGTCTTTATGTGATGTTGTTGATGTTGATTAGTTGAGTTATCTGTTTTTTATCGATGTGAGTTAAATTTGAGGGTGAATATGTATTCTGAGCCGTTAGGTGAATCGAGGGCTCCTCCCAATGTATGTGTATGTCTTGTAATTTTTTAAAAGAGTAAATGTTTATACAAAGTCAGGAATCTCGATTATTTGAACTATTGAATGTTGTTCATATTTCTAAGATACGATTAGTAAATATGGACATTCATATTTTACCCAGTTATTGTATAGTAATGAGAATGTTTGTGTTCTCGTAAATCTCGTTATGATTTTGAAGCAAAATGTGTTGCTTTAACATTTAATTCTAAGTCGATGAAAATTACGAGATTACACAATTTTAAGTTATCCACATTTTAATCATATTTATTTAGGCGTATGATTAAAGATTAGTCACATGCAGATCTTTCTTTAATGTGATTATAATTTTACAATTCATATGGTGTTGTTAGGAGATGAGATTTTAAGTTACTTTACTTGAATTCTTGTGACATCATCTTATAAATATTAAGTTAAGTATTAGTCTAGCTAACATGTGGAGATATTATATCGTTTGTAGCTTTTATGTAAGGATTAATAAAAAAGCAATTGAATTAATCTGTGCATAAAATGAAACATCCATATTCAAAACATAAAAAAATGTGGTTCTGATCAAAAATAGGAAGCTAAGCTAGGCAATCGTGTAATGAAACGTGTAGTCTAAAAACAAAATGATAAAAAGTTGAGGTAAATACGGTGTCGTCTCATGCGCTCAATTTAGTCTGCCTTATCTTGACAATCTTACACTCGACACGCACATTTGAAAAAGTTTGATTATAGCCACGATTAATGTCAACGTCATTATCATTATAAAAAATGAAATATCTGAGTCATAATATGGCCGATTACTGCTTAAAGACGGATCTGTGATAGTATCGCGTCTCGATCAGTGGAAAAGTCCTCTTAATATTTCCTTGACGATCAAGTAGTTGGTAATATCACTTTGTTTCTGTTTCCTTTATGCTCCATTTACAAAACTTTTATGAAAACGAAAGTTGCATGATTAGATGCAGGCGTCCGCCGTCCCTCGCGTATCGTCTCGTAGAGTGCGACTGACCCAGCGTTCTTCGTTCATTATCTGTTATGCCCGATAACGAGTTGGTTACGCAGGATAGGTACCTGGGGGGTGTATCATTGGTAACCGAGAATAAAGGATTACAGAGTCTTGAGTATTCTATCGATCTCGTAATCTCGAATATGGTCTCCCGAACCATGTTGAGGCTAAGGTTTAAAGCATGTGCGTCACTATCCTCTTTCAACCTCTACGTAAAGGAGAAGTCTCAGTGGCATGGAGCCGAATCCACTCTTGTCGTGATCTTAACATGATCTTGTTCATTTGCGTCGACCAAATAATGATCATAGCATCCCGGTCGTCGGGATCCAAATCCTTGAATTTCGATTTCGTTGGAAGTAACACGTACTGATTCGGTCATGTTGGCTTTTCTCAAAACCTCGACCGTATATCGAAGTTATGATTATCAGGCATTCTTGGATCGGATCGAAAAACACTCACGGAAATGAGGGACTGTCTGCGAGCTCTGATGAAAATACATAAAAAGAGAAACTTAATTTGAATGTCATAAAATATTCTATAATCGGATAACGAATAAGCATACTAGTATTCTGATCCCGTAAATACGAAGTATTCGAACTTACCTGACCTAAAGCGAGCATTGTGCGCATAACATTTCGTTTAAACCGTACTCAATGACGTACCGTCAAACTATTACGTATCATAATCTTGGGATTACGAAAAGTTCAACTTAGACTATATTGGTAATCTCTTATGTCAGCAGGGTTCGCGTAAATGCATTGGAAATCACCGTAGCGATGTTGGAAAATTCGCCAAGCTTTGTTCGTAAAAATAAGAACAAGTGCAGCAAGATCGAATAAATGTATATATCTGATTACAATAAAACATACATATAAATATGTATGCGTATGAATCTGAGAGTAACTTACAATACGCGCGGATGTTATCGACTTTCCTCGCGAATCCTCACGATGAACTCCTACCCGGTGCACGCTGAGGTTGATGCCTCGATTAGTCCACACAGGCGGTTGAATCTCGTTATTGGATTTGCTAAGTCTTATGGCGGTGGACAAGAGAAAATGAGTCAAACTTGACTCGAAATACTATTATTGAACAACTTAGTTTGAGTAATCATTTAACTAAAACTAGTAAATGAATTGTTATAACAATTGTACCAGCTGAGCGTAATTATTGAAATCAAAATACTGGAGTTCCCAACGCTCCCGGCATCGTTGGACGATTGCTTTCGATTCACCGATGTTGATCTACAGTCGTAAATTTATGTGGCGTGTGTGAAACACGCGACTTCTTTACTCGAGTTGAAGCCAGACCGAAGTCTTATGGAGTCCGCCAAACCAATCGGTCCCAGGCTTCGTTGGGGAATGATATCTTTGCACTTGGCCTTATCAGGGCGGATAAATTCCTTGTACTATATGAATCACTCTTACTATCTTTGCGTGTCACTAACGTATCTGGTTATAGTCCCGGCTTGGAGCAAGCGTTTGACATAGTCAAAGCACGCAACTCATGCACGTAAGTAGTTATATCGCGAGGTCTAAGAATCGTTAAAACACTTGAGTTCTAAGCAAATATCATAGGACAGGATATCACATATCTTCTATGAGTTTTGCGGCGGTCAATCTAGCTCACCGGTTATGCAAGCGATAGCCCATAAGATTGATTAAGTTCTGAGCTCCCTCGATCGAGAGAATAGATCATCGATCATTTATGTTGGCCCGTAGTACATGTAAGCGGTTATCACCATCGACCGGAATAGTTACGCTATGTTCCCCAGACTTGAAGAGGTCCTGCTGTCGATACTTCAGGTTGCCTCTCTAGAAATTATATAGTAACCGAAGTTTCAATTTCCTCGGCGAGGACCTGACCCGGGTTATATGTAAATTAAGACATATAAACACATAAACATAGTGAACAAAACAGATTGATATATAAGAGCCGTAATATTCAATTCTTGTACACATAAGCAAAATAACGGATATACTAAGCAATACGATGTTATTTGCATGTTCATGCATTGCTTTGCCCTAAGATAGTGGCTTGGTGAAGGGGTCGTGACGATGGCTTCTGTTTCTACTTTACATGCTGATATACGCCTCAGTAAGCATATCTACAATCGGTGATGCTTGCAGGTACATCTTGGATTTGTGATGTGCTTTCGAGTTCCTTAGGCAGCCAGTGCGCGGTATTGTAACGTACCGTTCAGCTGGTCATGATGCTCGGCAGCAACTCGAAGCTTCGATCCTGAATTTCTTAATCAACAAACTTAACTGCGGCGTCCGTCTTGCGATGTACTCGAATTCCGTGGTAGAATCGGATACGGTACTGTTTGAACTTCTCGAAGATATTCGCTCGCGTTGAGACAAAACACGTACCCCCCGATTGGGAGCGATAGTCATCTCTATCGGTTTGGAAGCTAAAGCGTCCCGGTGCCGTGTAATCGACTCTTAAATCTCAGCATATACGAGAATACATGCTTTAGTTCTTCTTAGATACTTGGTCTGCGCTTATTCGCGATCCGATTGGCTTTTACCGGATTAATTTGGGTATCATTTGATAACGCTCACGATCGTATGACACATTGGGTCGTGTCTTGCTGACATGGCGATACATGATAGACCCTATAGCTGAGCGTAAAGGTGTGTCCGCCGTCTTGTTCATCTACATTGGTGGTGGAAGCAGCTGCGACTTCCTGAGTTGAACTCCATGTCTCGTGGAGATTATCCTTCTTAGAATCATTCATTTTGAACCTTTGCAACACCTTATTGATATAAGTGTCCCGTGAGAATCCGATCGTCCGATTAGCGCTCGTCTCGATGAATTTTGATTCCGAGAATGTGTGCTTGTTTCGCCTAAGTCGCCGTTGAGAAACATTCTAGCGTCAAATCCTTGGCGAGTTTAGTAACTACACATTATTTCCAATGATTAGTATATAAACCGACATATAGGACTATAAAGGCTATAGAACTCTGCATTCGTCTTCTTGTATACACAAGATTCTTCTTGGATTTATGATGAATCCAAAATCTTTGATGCTTCATCAAAGCAGAGATTCCCAATACTGGATGCTTTGCTTGCTGAGACCATAAATGGACCTATGTAGCTTACAAACGCTAGCAGGTCATTTTGGGACATGTAAAACACGGAAGTTAATACCGTATACACACATCTTCACCAGGGTTTTCATTTAGGAAGCGATCTTTGCATCCATTGCCATATTCGTAATTAGGTAGAATCTGCGTGATAGCTAAGATTATCGAATGGACTTAAGCGTAGCCAGCGGTGAATAGGTTTAAATCCACGGTCGATACCATGAATTTGGCAGAGCCTTGGCTCACATGACTTCGCTTTGAAAACATGGGTGTTCCGTCTTTGTCATGTTTCTTCTTAAATACCTATTTACACTCAATGGGGGCGAACCTCGTTGGGTAAAATCTAACTGGACAAACCTTGTTTGGTACATCGAATCGTCTACGTCTTCGTGGCTATCGGCCATTTATCAACATCTTTCTTCTTTTCATTTGCCTCCTTGTAAAGAGGTAGGCTCGTTAAACTCAATGTGAGAAAGCTTCACCATTACCAACGATGCGGTTCTTGACGATCTATTGGATCTCCTAAGGGTTGGGTCCTCAGCCTTCTGTGGATCCAGGGTGGATCTTCTATATGCGAAGGCACTAATTCTTGTTGTGTGTGATACGTCTACCATTTGAATTATGTTGACCCCGATCGCTTAAGTAATCTTTAGTTTACTTAAGATGAACACCTTGATCCTAGCCCTTAAGACGGATATTCATTTTTCAAGGAATGCTCACGATCTAACCAACGAATATTTTATTCTAAATGCTTCGGGTAGAAGTAGTAACGACGGTTTCCTTTGGATTACCAATAAAGTAGCATTTATCGGACTTGGTATTAGTTTATCTTTGTCGGTTCTTGACATAAGCACACGGCCCAATCTGAGAAAACCCAACTTAGGAGCCTTCGAACCATAGTTCGTAGGAGTTTTCTCTGGCGATTTGATTGGACATTTGTTCGTGAGTGTTGCGTTTTTGTAGCGTATCCCAATGGCGAGTAGATCGGATAGACCGTCATAGATCGAACCATATCGAGTGGGTTAAAATTTCTCCTTTGAGACACATTTATCTTTGTGGCGTTCCTATGAAGTCGGTTGTGAAACAATACAGCGCTCTAAGATAATTGTTGAACTTCATGGCTCGAATATTCTCTCTCTGTCGGACCGAAGAATATTTATAGCCTTATTGATTGGTTTGTACTTCATTTTGAAATTCCTTAAATTTATCAAATGATTCATGTTTGTTTCATCGGATCACGTATACCCGTATCTCTTTGTAATCACGATGGCGTAATGAAATGCTTGTAACCACCTCTTTGCGGGTGTGTTCGTTTAACTTGTCGTCGGTGTGTATGATCCCCGATAAGTCCTTCGCCGCTCATTGTAACCAATGAAAGGTGACAATCATTGCCCGATTAGGTAAAGATTCACACTTATCGTATGATTCATAATGAAACCTTCAAGTATTCCACGGGTGGAGTTCGCAATCACAGTTCGTTTATATGACCTAATCTGCGATTACCATGGTAGCATAGGATTTAAGTTATTGAGCTTATTCCTTTTTAAGATTAATGTTATATTGCTACATAGATGTGTCTAAAACATATGGAGCTATTTTGGAAGATAGATTAACATATATTATACCATTCTTAGAATCGCTTAAATGCGTTGGATCAATTGAAAGAAAATGAAAAAGCCTTTATTGTTCAAGCGGAAATGGAGATAATACGCTTATAGCGAGGCACCACGATAAACATTGTTCAAATTTAAGACTAGGCTCGTAGGCAAATTCAAACTAATGGATCCTACTACTAAAGGCATTTGCAACAACCGCGCCATTCCACACGTGAATTCATTTCTCTCTCTTTCGAGTCTTACTTACCCATAGTTCACACGCACATTCTAAATATCACGAGCCAGTGTAGGAATTAGAAGTTAACACAAACTTGATAACATAAATACGCTACGTTTGGTGATTATTAAACCTTTTTTTTATCGCCATTGAAGAGTTTGCAATAGTGACAAATATCATCTGTAGAGATACATTTGCCTTTCTTTGTCTTTATGACCTTCTTGCTTGAAACTGATGTCGTGAGGAAGAAGAAGGCCTTTTGTTCATGTCCAAAATCTCATACAACTGACAATGGTGAATTTATGCATGTATAAATGAGGTTTGATCAACACTTGTATGCTTTATAACCTTTGATGTACTTAGACAACTTGATTGCAGCAATTATGGTGATGTAAAACTCTAATTTGTGATATATCGGTATCAGAAAGATCTACACACCGATTGGCGGATTCATCAGCTATGGCCAGATCAGTTCACCAATGTGGGTTTGCACTTTCAGTAAGGAACATGAAAGGACTCGTATTTCTCGTGATTACTGCGTACTCCTTCAGCGAATTCACTCTAGAAACACGGTAAATGTCCTTATGCTGATACTCATCATATAGAACACGAAACCGGTTCCGTCCGAGTAAGCATAGGACATTTAACTTTTAGAGCATCCCTCGCTTGTAACTCATTATTCTCCCCCAAGGCGTACATTCGTGACCCCGGAAGGCCTTTTAGGAATTCCTTCATATAAGACATATTCGATCTCGTGTAACTTAAGCACATCCTTCAACTCGCGGGATAATAGATGCAACACTTATACCAAAGGGGTGGATAATAGATCTGGCATTCTTGCCCAACATACCAAAGTATAAAGGCCAACGCCGACAATGCACATAAGCGAAAGTGATAATAGATCTCGGCCCCAACACGGTATAAGTCAGCCAAACGATGCACGTAAGTGATAATAGATACCGGCTAGCAACTATGCAGTATAAAGGCCCAGCGCGGCAATCGTAGCAAGTGATAATAGATCTGTTCGCGCTTATGCAGTACATAAAGGTACTTGGCAAACTTGATGCACGCAGCAAGTGATAATAGATCTCCTGGCAACATACCCAGTATAAGGCGACGCGACGATGATGCACATAGCAAAGTGATAATAGATGCCGACTGCGCCTTATACTGATATAAAATATAATGCGTATCTGCAGGAGGAGTCCTTTAACCACAATCATCCCAGTATAGGGTCATATAAAATACTCGAGTCGCCTCAGTCACAGCATGCTCCAGCAGCGCCTCCAATGACCAACTCACTAACCTCTCAGGCAATGCTGACGCGCATCTAAAGCCATACAGCGATCACTGTAAATCCAATCTGGCATACGACGAGGCCACATAAATGCAAAGTCGACCAGGCCGAGTGCAAAGTGCCGACAAGGCCATAGAAATGCAAAGTGCCGACAAGGCCCACCGAACTTCGAGAGGAAATCCCGACAAGGCCGCGAGGAATACAAAAAAAAACCGTAAGTTGAGAGTTGACTATTATTCTTTACCTCCCAGCAGAATCTTATTTGCCATTAGAAATGCAATCGTAATCATATCGTGGCTCACGCCATGAATAAAACACACGTAATCACACACAAAAATGACAAATTATCTTATTCTGCGTAATCCGCCACGATACAATTTAAAGTAAATGCGTAATGTGGCGCCATGAGATAAAAGTACTACTTGGTTACTTGATCGAGAAGCGTCCGTCTAATCGATCAGGTATCTTTCGTTCGGCGTCTAATCAAAACACCCGAAACTACAATTACTACTAAAACAATTTAACCACTTATCTTAATTAAATTCGACTTTTGAACTCATTTTAGTTACCGATTAACAACAAGTATAGATTGCTAATTATGTTTCAAAGACTATTAAAATGGCAATTTCAATTATCGACTAAATTCCATAATCGATCGACACTTAGCAAAATACTAACATTTGACGATTTGATCAATGAAATGTATTTTAAATTGTAAACCATTTCTATGACCTCAAATTTGAAGCCGTTCTTTACTCGAAATCTAATAAAACTAATTTTGACATATATTAAACCGATATTATAAAAACTGAAACTTAATTCTGAAACAACTAAATTCATTCCAAAACAACTATATTAATCTCAACCTTGACATACTTTAACATATTTATATTTTTTCTTCAAAAGTCAGCGAAGTCAACTATCGTCTCGACACATTTCAATTCCATAAATCAGTATTATCAAGCTTCGATACCGCGGTGATCTAACAAGCTTGGGTGAAAATTCTATGCAATTTTAAATTCCAAAACTTAGTCAACGAAATCACGAAAAGTCAGCGTCACTTGAAAGCATTCGAAATATAATGGAAACACATTGCTTTAACTAAAAATAGCTAATTTAAGGCCACAAGAATGGATTTATAGCAATAAAAATCAAAATACAAAAAGTCAACTTCAGGCCGAAACTCACAAATACTAAAAAAGATCAGTACTTTTTACCTTGAATCGAAGAGGATGTTGAGGAGAAATACTCTGAAAATTTGAGGATATTAAAGCTTGCGAGATGGAGGATAAATCGAAGAAAAAAAATGGAGGCTCAAATCGCGTCTGGGAAAGGAAGAGGGGGGAAGGGAGATGGGTTTTTTCTTCTTGGGCCTTGTTGGGTTAGTCTATGGATAAAGAATTAGCTGATATGGTTTTTTATGTATTGTGGCAAGTCGTTTTAATTCGGTGGAATCTTACCGTTTAAACATCTCGACAACCAACTTCCAAACGTGCGTCTGCCCTCGAATTATTACCACCCAACTAATATAATTACCATCCGATTACAACTTTAAAATTCTAAATATCGAGAAAGTCTTATCGACAGAGCCGATTAAGTTGTATTTTCAACTATTCAACCGAAATTTTTATTTCTCCTCGAAATGTCACCGAGCAACTAGTATACTATTACAATAATATTAAATGGAGCAGGTTATTACATTGACATGATCCATTGTCATACTTGTCCGATCTTGGTACACGCTTATCGCGGTGTGCCCGATAATGCGTGATAAGTTTACTGAAACTTAAAATTGGCTTGATACGTTTGCTTAATTATTTATGGTGAGATTCATATTATTTGTTTAATTATTTAACATGTCATACCTTGCGACACTCCAAGTAATATGCACATCATAAAAAATAAGATAAATAATAATATACATTTAGGAGATATATGATATGACCCTAAAATAATAAACTTATTCCCTGGCGGCACTCGGTACGATCTTGTATTCTTCGAACATGAAACTTCGAGCCGCCGGCTTGGTAGAAGCGCCATGCCAATGCCTGCGGAAGTATATTTATTTACTAACGGCTAAGGCGACGCAGCGAGGCTTGTGGGTAAATAAACAAATAAATAATAAAAAGCGACTGGTAATTAGGTGTCTGACGAATAAGCAGTTCACATACCGTATTTCAAAAAGCTGGCAATTAATATCGATATATCCACTTTCCGTTCCATTATAATATATAAATTAAAACACATATTATGCATTTAATAAATATATTAAGCGGTATGGAATAAATGACTCATAGAGTGGTAAGCATTTTAATCTTGATTAAGTATACAATAAACATGTCATTAATACATAATAAACATCATTTGAATCACGTAATAAATATGCAATCGATATATAGCGAATGTACTTAATATACAATAAACACTAATTGAGGTTGAGACAATCGCTCTCCGTTAAATTCAATTTCAATACGATTAACAATCGCTATAAATAGTTTCCATTTAATTTTTCAAATCCGAAATAAATCACATAAATATTCGTTTAAATGTGATTGAATTTTAAATTCAAATTTGAATCTCGTAATTAAATCCATGAAATATGTATGATTATATACATTAATTATCATATATATTTTTGTGTCCTATAGTATTACAATAATGTTCATTATAATCCCTTTAGATATTAAATTCTGTGATTATATCATTTTTAATAAATATGAATATATAAAAGGACAAATAATGAAAAGGACTATTGAATTAAATTTATTATCCGCAGAATTAATAATTACAATTATAATAATAATACAATGGTAATTTGTAAAAGCGAAATTAATATTTAAAAAATGAATTAGGGTTTTGTAACAAACTGTCTGAGGAAGAGAGCGTGACGACCTTCAGCGGCGACAGCGAACCTCAGCATCCTTCGAGCCGCGTCAGCGGTGGCGAGACCATCGGTTGACCACGGACGCGCCTGGGAGAACCTCCATAGTCGGCGCCTCCATTTCACTTAATTTCTAGTTTTTCAATTCAATTCAATTTTTTGAAAAAAATAATTTGAAGGCTTTAAACTTCGTCAAAAATTTAAATTCAACTGAACATTCCACGTAATTTTATTGACCTTTTAATTGAAATTTAAAAAAAAAAATGTTTTCCAGTAATTAATTAAATAATTAACAATCAATCACAAAATTGTTTTGGACACTTAAACTATCCAAAAATTATAAATTTTTTTAAAAGTGGTTCATCCGCTACAAATTACAAAAACAAATTGGTGAATTTTGAACATTTTAAACATATAATCCATAAAAATATTTATAACTTTAATCAAAACATGTTTTGGGCCCTCTCGATTCATGAAACATAAATAAAGTTCAAATCATCAAAATCATGAACATGATGAACTTCGAATAATGTATAAAATATATATTTATTCATGTGAGGTCAATTTCACCAACATATATTCATGGTCAAAGAATATTTAATGTGAAAATGATATAAAATCTATTATTCATCAAATTATATGAATGCCGTAAAATATACAACTTAAACATGCTGCGATGCCAGCATTGGAAAAATTGTATAATTTGTTCATAAATATAAGAACAAGCTACCCAGCAGACAGAATGAAATGTATATACGGATTCTGATAAGCAATACATATAAATATGTATACGTATGAATACGAGGTACTTACGGATATTATCAACCTGCATGAATCCTCAGGCGAACTCCCGCTTTGAATTTGCACACCGCAAGAGGTTGATGCCTCAGTTAGTCCGCGCGAGGCGGTTGAATCTCGTTATTGGATTTTCTAGAATCTTGTGAGAGATTGGACAACAAATAAATTAAAACTTGACTCCAATGCTAGAGGAGAGCGAGGCCGGCGGTTTTGGGGTTGAGGGAGGATGAAATAAAAGCAGGTTTTTATTGCAGTAACTCGCTAAAGTTACTAATATGAGCTTCCCTCGTTAAGCGTCAATTGAACTAGCAAGTTAATTGATTCGGTTTTGTCAATTACATTTACATTATCAGCGTAAAACTCGATTGGGCATACGGTTGGTTTCGTAATTTCCATTTAAAAATCACAATTTAATTCCATACGCATGGAATATGACTTCAGCGTCATTGTATGTGTGTGTGACCTTACGGGCTCGCGTAATATTATCGTATATTATAATTGACCATTCGATTATATCGATTGTCATGAGATATGATAAGCGTAACTCGATATTATCGTGAGTTCTAGTAATTTACAATTACTATTTATTATTGAACACTTAGTTTGAGTAATCTCGTTTAACTAAAACTAGTAAATGAATTCTTCTGCGTTGATCCGCGTCTTGGACTTCTACGTTTCGAAGATAACAAATTACCTTCTTGATACCAATATCTTTTGATGTATTTAGTAGTGCGATCGCAGTAAATCGCGGGGCTTAATTTTGTGTCAAAGGATCGAAGGCCGTGCTTGAAGAGTTGAAAACTTCGTCTTTTTTATTGAGCACATGAGAAATCTACATACTAAAGCATTTTATGTTAGCGATTAAGAATGCAAGTTTTAATATGAATTGAATATTTAAAACATTTTGAAAACAATGTGGGTTGAACTTTATTAGAACTTGAATTAAGCTTGAATTAGACCCAATATGTGTCGCATAACGGGGCAAATTCACACTTAATTAAAGGTCAAATTTAGGTTTAAAACACATTTTTTCATCGTGAAAGAATCAAAATAATTCGGGACTAAGGTTGGGACGGTAGTCCGACTTGTCCGTCTCGGCGACTCTCTTGGGAACCACAGTCGGGACATAGTCGAACATGACTTCCTCCCGACTAGGTACCGGGGGCTCTTTTGGTGCACACGTATTCGTGGAACTCTTTCACGAACCCGGGTTTTTGATGCGTTTTGAACTACATAAAAGCAGCCTCTTGGCCTTCTTTTTAGAAATCGACTTTTGCGACTTGAGCTAAAATTTCATCTTTGAAAAGCAAAAGGCATTCTTAATCTCTCATAAAACTTCGATAGCTTAAAGTTTATGACTTTGTTTGTTAGCGATCGTTCTTTAGTACATTAGTCGTTGAAATCTGAGTAATGACTTACATGGGTTCTTAATCGGGGAGATTAAGATATCGAAATCCTAAAAAGCCGGGGCTTTGGATTTTCTAGCATAAAGTTCAGAGATTCGCCCATATTGTGTGGAGTTAACTGCGTTAATGCGAACTCAGTTTTCTCAGTATTCGTAGTGGTGATTGTTACCGAAATCCCAGTTGGAAAGCCGACGGAGTCGAGCATAGGGAAACGAGAAGCTCGTTAAAATCGTTGAGTTATTTCTTTCCACTTGCTATTTCGTTTATTTACACTATCTTAGTGGTGTTCATTTTTTATTGTTCTTTGCATTTCACATTATAATTTTTGTCATTTTGTTGTGCTTATATGTGTAGGAGTAGATTAATTAATTAAGTACATATTGCTAAAATTTGTCATTCAATCTCTTAAAACCGAAAAAAGCAGGAAAAAAAAATAGTATAATCGCTTTATTCACCCCCCACAGGATAGTATTCAAACACTTGATTGCTCGAGCCGGGTTACATAATTTGTGCTTAATATCACTTTGAAAAGATTATGGGAGGCGTAGGAAATATAAGGTGCGTTTTGTGGTTAAAGGGATAATACGGATTCTAGGCACTCCACCTGGCAGTGGTACCCCAACTCTGATTACTAGAGCAATCGTATGAAGAATTTCATGTGTAAGTATCGATTACATTCTTTGGAGGATCGTCCTCGATGGACGGCGATTACGATGAAGATTAGGACTACTCGAGCGGTGTTGTGGCCAGTGAGAAATGAGTGATCTTTGAAAAGAGAGAACAGTGGTGTTATTACTATTGAAATTGCAATCGATACGCTAATAAGACAAATACCGATGAAGCTCGACGTAGCCAGGTGAAGATTTTTTTGAATGCTAAAGGCGGTAAATCACTCATATGATACTTTAGTAATAAGGAGGGAAGAGTATAGAGGAGAATCAAAGAGTTGTAATAAGCGCTAAGGAGATTTGGGATTTATTGGAGATGGCTCGTATTGGAACAAATCGAATTAAAGTAGACCGAGTTAAATATTGACCAAAGAGATATACTCGATATTTTTGAGATGAAAGAGGAAATCCATTGTTGTTGACATGCGTAGAGTTGAGATGCTCGACAACTTGGGCTCTCGGTAAAATATTTTTCTAGAGAAGGGATTAATGACAAGATTTTGAAGCCTCGTTGATGGTATGTTGGGAAAATTTGTGCCATCGCGAGGCTGAGGACATCGGAACTATTCCGTTGAAGTAGAACTCATTGGGTGTTGAAAGTGAAGAAGAGGTAATTGCTTATAAAAGAAGTCAAGTAGGAAGAGACAAGAAATCTCGGCTCACTGTTCTTTGCCAGGCTGAAAAAGTGTGATGGAGATGGATGAAAGTGGCGATGATCACAGATGATGCAATTTATGTTGACCATAGAACTTCAAGAAGATTAAAATACGAGAAACCACGAAAGAGTATCTGGCAGATACAGAAATGAGAATCATGAAAGAAGGGAGCAGAGTCACAAGAGCTAATTTACAAGAATAATCAGCAAAGTGTTTTGAATGTAACAAACACAATTAAATACTCAGTTGATTATCTCAGAAGTACAGACACAAGAAATCCATGAAATCGCGTGGGATGATGAAGTGGCCCGATGAAAGCTCGACTCGATGTTGAGGTAGCTAATGTCGTATACTGGCAAGTGACTCCCAGCGAGGTACATTACATTTGTGGCTACGGTTAGTTTCCGTTTGATTATAATCTTGATATTGATTAAGATATTGATGATAATAAAATATCATATGCTAAATTGAGTAAAATAAATGAACGTATGCTAGAAGATATGGCTTATATGATTTCTAAATATAAGGAGGTAGCTCGTAAAAACCGATGCATGACCACTCAAATCTCTGGACTTGAAAATGACATTACTGTTTTAAAACTTGAAGTTGATCTTAATAAGAGTGTCGATCTTGAGAAACTTGAGCTTAAGCAAAGTTTAGAAAAGGTCAATAAGGAGAATCTCGAGTTAAAGAACAAGTTGAATACAAATGAGTTGAGAACTAATAAACTTGATGAGATCTCTTAGAAACTAAAGTCAAAATATATGAATAAAGAGGTTTAGGATATGTAGGTGGTGCATTATCTCTAAACTAGGTGCTTCTCTTCCTCTATTAAGTTTTTAGAGCTAATTCGCCCGAATGCTTCAAGCGCTTGTAGCCGTCCTGCCGTTGTGAGTAAACCTGGCTTTTTATTGCACTTATTGTGAAAAGGTAATCATAATGTCTACCGTTGTTATATTAAGTAAATTGGTTGATCTTGAAACTCTAATACCCGCATGGAAACGACCAAAATGGATTGTTCGAAGAACTATCTGGGTACCAAATGTGACAACTTGATTTTTTTGCAGGTTAGCCACTCTTCATCCAAAAAGAAGAATGTATGGATGATGGAAATGGTTGTTAAGAGCGCATGGCAATTGATGCTTCTTTGTTTTTAAGAATTGGGAAGCCAAAGGCTGACGGATCAGTTAAATTGAGCTGAGCTGAATCAGGTGTTGGGTAAAGGTTGTATTAAATTTTTTAAAAATTAAGATGCATTGTATGTTGGTGGCATTAGTTTAATTTACTATGTGTGTGAGTCAATTATGCGATAATGATTGTGATATTTTTAAAACAAGTGTGTTGTCTCGTAATGTATCTCTCCCCAATCATACGTATTTCGTTTTAATAATGTCTATTATGTCGATTTTGATTTGATTGAGCTAGTGATATGTGCTTAAGTGTTATGCATGACGTGAGTTTGTAATAGGCGTTTAGGGCGTACCGAGTATTAACAATTTTAAATTGTCCGAGCATGAATCACGTTAGGTTTCACCAAATATTAAATTTTAAAAGGAACAATTATGTAGTGATGCTTGTCGACTTGGTGAAATGCATAAAGCGTCTTTTAAATCCGTTAATAAAATTTTCATAAATGTGCTTGATTTATTGCGTATTATGGACTTGTTTAGTGCGAAATGATATTGTTAGTTTAAGGTGGAATTAGATATGTTTATGTTATAGTTGATGATTATTCTCGATTTTAAATGGTTATTTTTCTTGCTAATAAGAGTGATCGTTTAAAGTTTGTTGGTTGTGGAAAGTAACAAATGAAAAGATACAAAAATCAAGGCCATGAGAGTGATCGTGGAGGAGAATTCCAAAACTCAAAGGTAAGAACATTGTGATAAACTTGTGGCATCGAATGGTTTCTCGGCGCCTCGAACCTCTACACTGCAAAATGGAGTGGGAAGCAAAATCGGGACTATTCTAATGTGGGAGATTGATGTTAAATGAGCACGACCTACGAAGTATTTTTGGGGACATGGTTATTTGTGTAATGGGTATTTCTAAGACCTTTATTGAATAAAACTCTGTATGAGGCTTTGGTATGGTAAGACTGACTATTAATTCTTCACAAAGTTTCGATTCTGCAAGTCTTATGTTTTTAAATACTAAAGGTGCTTGAAGGTCGATGCTAAATTCGAATGATTCTATTTTTTTTGGGTTATTAGATCACGTAGTAGAGCGTATGTTATATATAGCAAAAGGACCAATGTATTCGAGAAGTCTATTCATGTTTCTTTTTATGAATCACAGTCGCTTTTTGTCATTAAGCGGTTTGTTGAAGATAATGATGAGTTAGTAGGTATTGAGATGAAAAACACGGCCGTTCTTGAGGAACCCCCAGGTAGGGCCTCAAAGCGCCTATTGAGGGAGGCTTCGCCAGAGAGGAAGAATAAACACCGAAGATGTGGTGACTACTGCCCATGGTAGGACACGGCGGCGATCTACCTAAACTACGAGGCGGTAAAGAATCATCCTCAGGCAACTTATTAATGGTGATCCGTGAGAGGTATGACTACTACCGTAATTACGTTACTTTCACGTAGTGCTTATGTCTCTCGGTCGTACGCTTGAATATTCATGACTCTAGATGATTCGAATGGGCATCCGTGCAAAAGAACTTGAACAATTTTGAAGATGTGAAGTCGGCATTTGGTTGAAAAACCTTCGATAAATCTACAATTTGAACAAAATGGGTTTCAGAAATAAACGATGAAAGCGGTATTGTTTAGTAAATAAAAGCAGACTTGTTGTTCGAGGTATAGCAATCGAAGGGTAGATTTTGATGAAACATTCGCTCGTATTTGCTAGATTGGAATCCGTCTACGTAATAGCCTTTAGTTATATGAATTTCAGCTCAATAGATGGATATTAAAATTGCATTTTAAATAGATTTTCTTAGAAGAAAGAAGTTTTTTGTAAAACTGACAGTTTTGAAAGTGTAAAATATACTAATCACGTTTTTAAAGCTGGATGTCGCTATGGATTAAAGCAGGCTCCTAGAGCTTGGTATGAAAAGACTAATAAAATATTTAATTTTCAATGGTTTCAAAGGCTTCGATTAAGCTTTTCACTTTCGAAAACCCGAGGCAAATAATTTGTAATTCGATATAGCCGATGATATTTATATTAGGATTACACTAATGATACGTTGTGTGAGAATTATCAAAAATGATGACCGATGAGTTCGAGAGATGAGTATGATGGGAGGCTTAAAGCTTTTTCGGACTCAGTAAAAGCCAATGGGCGATGGTATAAAATTTATATCCCCAGTAAGTTTACCCGAAAGGCTTATCAAAAAGTTTGACATAGCCGGATACAAAGGTGATAAGCACGCGCTATGCTTAAAGAGGCGACAAAGGCTGAACAGGATGAACAAGGTAAATCACGTCTATGAGACAATGTCGAGTATGATGGTAGCCTTAGCATACTGCGTCGCGTACGTAATATGTTCTTAACTATTTATGTGCTGTTTCAATCTTGTCTAAAGAATCCACTTAAAAGCTATTCGCGTATTCTTCGTTATGTTAAGGGAACCGTAGATTTTGGACTTTGGTACCCTAGGAATAAGACTTTTGATCTAGTAGGGTGCCCGGATGCTGATTACACAACGGGATACTGGCGTTATAGATAGAAGAAGCTAGTGGTGCTTTGTCTTTCTGGACATTATCTACTTTCTTGAGTACAGTAAGAGTAAAATAGTGTAGCCTTATCCACCGCCGAAGCCTAATATGTTACCATAGGTAATTTTATTATAGCATAAAATTTTGTGGATGAAACAAAGATGTAGGGCTTTGGACTTAAGTTTCTTCGCGTTCTAGGTCGCTGCGGCCAATGGCCCAGTGCCTTAATTGTATTTGCTAAGAACCCGTTCGGCTCACCGAGCAAACACATAGAAATTTGCCATCATTTTTATTCGTGATCATGTTCAAAAGCAATATTAATCTAGAATTTAAGGCCTGAATGACCCAGGCTATGTTCATTTCATAAACTTTTGCAGGAATCAATATAATAAAATCCGGCGTGAACTTGGTATGCTTGACTTTGCTAGCCTTTAATTTCGATCTATGTGGTTATTTGATTTATGTGTTTCATATGTCTTGCATGCTATGTGTTTCTATGCTTTCGATATGTATTGGGTCACTCTCGGAACATTCGGGTGCATATAAGGGACATTGGAAATGGTCAAAGAAGTTTGTGGTTACTTCTGACGTTAATTTGGTGATTCAAGCTATGAAAGTTTAGCTCTCCAGTCATTGTTCGGGAGAATTTCGGGAGGAAGGTCGGGAGATGATAAGTCATGACATCAAAAATTGGAGAGGCAGTTATAGTTCGGGAGAAGATCGGGAGCAACGTGAGTTGTGGGGTGACGTGGGGCTTCATTGGACCGGCAGGAGTTGGTGAGACCGGTGGACCTCCAAGTCCCGGTCTGAACTGTATAAACTTGATGCTGATTTTTTAGGGGTTTCCTCCGTTTCTTCACTTTCGACAACCCCGCGTCCCATGAGCCACCAAAAATCACCGTCTCCTCCCGAAATCGAACCTTTCTACACATGAGTCAATATTTATCTTATCTGAACAACTGATGGCACCCAGCGCTTTGGGAAATCAGAGAGCCGCTATCGAAACATATGCCAGCCAATGAAGACCTTAACAAGCATACATCAAAATCCTATTATTCGTAGAGAGAGAGAGAGATGACAAGAAGGTTCTCGAATGCAGCACTCTTTATGAAATAGATTGGTGAAATCTCCCATGACTTGGGTAGAAATCAGATTTAAAGAGGTTGAACTTAGTTCTCTATGCTAATAAGTTTGGTGTTCCATGAACCTACCTCTTGTTGTTTGGTTCAATAAGCATGTCCAATTTGAATATACGATAATCCACATGGTGAGGCCAGTCATATGTGTGGGCCTCAAAAATTTAAGTTTGATTTGGATGACTTTGAAAGGCACTTCGATTTACCCATGAAGGGTTTAGTGATTTCTATATGCAACACGACTTCCCGCCGATATTCCGTGGAACTCTTACTAAATTA
Source organism: Lithospermum erythrorhizon (assembly GCA_019722365.1). Classification (NCBI taxonomy): domain Eukaryota; kingdom Viridiplantae; phylum Streptophyta; class Magnoliopsida; order Boraginales; family Boraginaceae; genus Lithospermum; species Lithospermum erythrorhizon. The sequence continues at coordinate 51,196 of JADFUC010000994.1, forward strand.
GCTTTACTCTTGAATCATATTGGACATTACTATAGTTTCTATTAGAAGGGTTGATGCCGTTTGAGGTTCTTCGTTGCTTTGGAGATGAAAGGTTTACCACCGACTTTCGTCAAGTAAACTTTTCCTAAAAGCTCAAATAGCCAATCGAACTTAAGCCTTAGGTCGTAGTTCCTTTATAAAATGATCCGCCCACCGGCCAATGTTTTACGATCATTAACCAAATACAAAATGCCATTCTGCTAACAACATCGGCCAATATAACGGGCAGATAGTTACGTTTATTGTGTTAGGTGGAGAACCTCACTTCTAAATACTATTGGGATGTCGGGACCAAAATGATAAAGAATTACCGCTTTTTAGGAGACACTACCGGGGAAAATAAGGCGTCTTGTGTGTGACAGAAGAGTTACATGAACATCGTGAGACGGAGGAGGTTGGGGGATCGTGGGTGATGATCTTTGCCAGGCGATAAATGAGCCAAGTTCTAAAAAAAAAAAAAAAAAAAAAAAAAAAAAAAAAAAAAAAAAAAAAAAAAAAAAAAAAAAAAAAAAAAAAAAAAAAAAAAAAAAAAAAAAAAAAAAAAAAAAAAAAAAAAAAAAAAAAAAAAAAAAAAAAAAAAAAAAAAAAAAAAAAAAAAAAAAAAAAAAAAAAAAAAAAAAAAAAAAAAAAAAAAAAAAAAAAAAAAAAAAAAAAAAAAAAAAAAAAAAAAAAAAAAAAAAAAAAAAAAAAAAAAAAAAAAAAAAAAAAAAAAAAAAAAAAAAAAAAAAAAAAAAAAAAAAAAAAAAAAAAAAAAAAAAAAAAAAAAAAAAAAAAAAAAAAAAAAAAAAAAAAAAAAAAAAAAAAAAAAAAAAAAAAAAAAAAAAAAAAAAAAAAAAAAAAAAAAAAAAAAAAAAAAAAAAAAAAAAAAAAAAAAAAAAAAAAAAAAAAAAAAAAAAAAAAAAAAAAAAAAAAAAAAAAAAAAAAAAAAAAAAAAAAAAAAAAAAAAAAAAAAAAAAAAAAAAAAAAAAAAAAAAAAAAAAAAAAAAAAAAAAAAAAAAAAAAAAAAAAAAAAAAAAAAAAAAAAAAAAAAAAAAAAAAAAAAAAAAAAAAAAAAAAAAAAAAAAAAAAAAAAAAAAAAAAAAAAAAAAAAAAAAAAAAAAAAAAAAAAAAAAAAAAAAAAAAAAAAAAAAAAAAAAAAAAAAAAAAAAAAAAAAAAAAAAAAAAAAAAAAAAAAAAAAAAAAAAAAAAAAAAAAAAAAAAAAAAAAAAAAAAAAAAAAAAAAAAAAAAAAAAAAAAAAAAAAAAAAAAAAAAAAAAAAAAAAAAAAAAAAAAAAAAAAAAAAAAAAAAAAAAAAAAAAAAAAAAAAAAAAAAAAAAAAAAAAAAAAAAAAAAAAAAAAAAAAAAAAAAAAAAAAAAAAAAAAAAAAAAAAAAAAAAAAAAAAAAAAAAAAAAAAAAATTATGTCGTCCTTTATACTTATCTTGTTTGTTTGTTAAAGGGGAGTTTTGATCACGGATCTTGGGAGGATAGCAAAATTACATAATGATACTTGAAGAGTTAGAAGACTTCGTCTTTTTGATTGACGCATGTAAGAAATCTATATCTTAAGCTTGAGCATGTTATGATTAGAATCACAGGAGTTTTCATGTGGATATTTGAAAGCGTTTTTGAGACTTGGATTGACACGTTAAATATTTAGAAAAATAATTAACTTTTGATTATGTTTAATTGTTTTAATCCAAGTTAAAGTTTCTAAACATGTATGGGATAGAATCGAATACTTCTGATTTTACAAAAATAATATTCAAGAGAATTTGGTTATAAGTGTACCTTGTTTAGTGCACCAGAATTATATATCAAGTATGCATTGAAAAACTAGGGTTTGCTTTGAGGGAGGTGGGATGTTGCAGTGCTGGTGGAGAGTTTTGATTTCTTGTACGTGAAATATGATCATTTTTTGTTGTTGTGTTTAAGTTAAGCCCAACAATAGACAAACTTTGAGTTTAAGGAGATAAGTAATATCGCCCAAGCCTCGTCATCTAAGCTGACAAAAGATAAATTAAGTTTGCGGCCTCCCGTTGAATGCGTGCAATGTGTGTGTGTGTTGGACAACAAAATGAGTCAAAACTTCGGGCTGTAATGCTAGAAGATGGAAATGAAAGCAGGGTTTTCATTTCATGCTTTTCTTATATAGTCCACTGCTTGTTGTTTCGCCCGAATAAGCAGCTTGTTTGATAAATAAGTTAACTCGTTAAACTGATTAACTTACTTATTACTAAGCGAGTAAGTAAGCAACAAGTTACTTACTAATGAGCTTCCTCCTTAAACGTCAATTGAACTAAGCGAAGTTAATTGATTCGGTTTTTTGTCGGTGTATTTTACATTATCGATCAAAAGCTACCGATTGAGTATCTGCGTCGATTTTGTCAGCTAAAATTTGACAATCACGATTTAATGCCATACATGGAATATGTCACTAAACGTCATTGTATATGGATAATATAATATGATTGATTATTATCGATTATAAAACAGGATCACAGCAGTAAATAACCTCGTGTATTATTATACAAATGAGTTCCATTTTAGTAATTTGCATTACGATTTATTGAAAACTTAGTTTGGGCTAATCTCACATTTAATTAAACTAGTAAAATATATAAAATGTTACATACACACATGCCAACTATTTGGCATATTATAGAAATCAAATGCTGGTTTTGATAGTAATATATTAAATAATGATAACCGGCTATTGTATTAATATGGAATTACGAGTGAGCGCAATAAGTCGTATTATTATTGTGGCTTCCCCACAATGTTATCGTTAATCCTAAAATACTAATTTATTACATTTAACAATTGTTGTCCATGAACATATATATATGTAATATATAATTTGAATGATTAAATGGGTTTAAATCCTAAAATTAATTATTATTAATGATATTGTATTGATGAATTCTCATATTTCAATGGTTACTCGGCTGCAGTGGAGCAAAACGATAGTTATGACTGGTTTGAAACCCAAACTCGGCTGATATTTACTCTGTCCGTTAACAAATGAGTAAATTTTAAAATTATCATAAATAAAAGAGCAACATTGACCCAGAAAGAACTATGATTCTGTTGCTATTTAATGATAATTTGTTTGGAGGGCCAGACCATTATTGGCTTAGCAGATTGGGTGCTGACTTTTCTTTGACGAATTAATTGATGATAATTACCAAAATCGTAAGTAAGTTCTTTATAGGTTGGTAAATTGTTTATTTGGTAATATAGGCATAAGTTGAGAAACAACTTTGAGTTAAAGGAGGGATGAATCAACATAGGATGTTTATAATGCTTTTTTTTTTATACCTTTTTAAAAATATGAGAGGAATTGGAACCACAAAAGAGATTTGTTTTTTAGTCAAAAAAGATTCATCTTTTCCTTAATTTATAATGAATTTTGTAACCCAAGCACTTGTTATAACAAAATCAAGGAAAGAGCTTCTGTTTTTACCCTTACAAAGTACCCTCCGGTTAATTGAGTTCAGAAAGAGGCTAAATTTTATATAGGCGCCTAGATTTCAGAAGAAATGACTCAAACATTATAATACATTTTTAATAAAACTTTAGAAAATCGTCATTTTTAGAAATTGTTGTTTCATTTACAGTGACTTAACTGTGTTTAACTTAACTTGTAAAATGATTTAAATTGTGATATTAATTTTAGAGGAAAAGACTAATTTAAAATTCGAGATTATAATAAAATTAATTTTTTTACTGAACAATGTCTATTTGCAAGATCAGATGCCATATGAAAATATTTATTATTTACCAATATTATTGATTATATAAATTAAAATAAATATTTTTTATATGGCATGTTCCCCTTACCCATGAAATAGCGTTGAAAATATACTTGTTTAATGGTCTACAGGTGGGGAGATTCAGGCAACGTGGGGTGACATGGGTTTTCACCCCTGAGCACTTCTTTTTTTATTTTTGATAAATTGAGGAATAAAGAAGTGAAGTGATAAGTAGCCAACAATTAGAGAGAGGTCTAATAAATCAGGAGACAACTATTGATGGTACATATGCTATGTTTTCTACTTGTTTATATATATTTAGTATGAGTGTCAAATCGAATGATGGCTGATGATTAGAATTAAATTTAAAATACAATTGATATATATATAATTTTTAACTCTCTCAAATTTTAGTATTGTTAATTAAATTATAAAATATATATATATATGTAAATGACTAAAATAAATAGTGTTATAGAAATAATGAAAAATGAGCAATGACATGATGATGTTCAGTGGCGAGGCAGACCAAAAATATCATGCAAAATGGTAAGCCAATGAAAATGAATCAAGAGTGGGGTGTGTTTAATTTATGAGTTTCTAGTGGGTTGTTGGTGAGGAAAAAAACCAAGTGAAAATGAATGAAGTTATTGAGTGGCCAAGAAATAATAGAAGTGCTTGAAAAATGGAGATGATCTGGCTTTTGTAATGTGTGATGAGAGTGGAAGTACATGTGGGTGTAAAGAATAAAAGGTTAGAAATAATGATGGGAGTTTTTTATTTAATTGGGGAAAAAGAAAAGAGTTCATAAATATTTTTACCAATTTCATTCACTTTTAATAAAATTGTTTATTTAATATAATTTCCAAAAACAATTTATCTAAAAATGCCAGAAAATGGTTTAAGTTTAATTATGTGGTGAAAATTTCTTGGGCTTGAATTCATTTAGAGAAAATTCAAAATTAGGAAGTTGTATGTTCCTAGTGGAGGAGGATTAGATGCTAGGGATAGGTAAGTTCTTGTTAAATTAATAAACACCATTGATTTTAATCTTCAACGATATGAAAGGTTCCAAGTCCTGCTTGAAGGTTTGGAAAGGTTTGAGTTAAACAGAAGGGTTAAAAATTAACAATTTTTATAATCTTGACGTCAACCAATGAAAGTATGTTGAAAATCATTGTGATGTCATTTTTTTTTGCAAAATAAATATAATATCCATAAGTAAAGAGTTGTTTGGAGGGTTTGGAAAGTGGAAACTTAAATGGGGGGAGAGGGGGGGCCGGGCATTTCAGCCATTTGAGGCCAATATGTGTTCCATTAACATGGCCTCTGGGCAAGTTTCTGTGTTAGGTGTTCTCAGCTTTTTTCATTTATACATCAATTTGACTTTGAGATAATCTGAGGTTGACCAAATTAATTATACAGGTATTTAGTCAAACATCAAAATTGAGAAGACTAATACTTAACTATTTTAACATATATATTTGAATTTCAAATTTATGCACGGGTGTTACTTCAATTTACTGAGTTGATTCAAATATAATTTAAACATAGAGCTAGAAAAATAGGAGTTGGTTGGTTGGTGTGACATTTTTAAATGAGGGATTTAAATAAATCAGTTTAGTTAGGTTAGATTGGTAGAATGCATTGGTCCAAAGGTGGAATCTGAGAATGAATTACTTGCGTGAGGTCCCCACGTACTGTCTTGTCATTTAAAATAGCTTTTGCTTAAATCATCTACATTTTTAAACAAGTGTTCCTTTTCTATCATTCAGGCTATATGAGAGATTCATTCCGGCAAAAAATTATCTTGTCTACTCTTTAGAATTAGCAGATAATGCATTTTCATTGTATTGTACTAGTAACAATAATATTGGGATAGAGGACTGTGGTTTCCCAAGGGAGAGGTAAAAAGGGATTGATTTTTTTGTTCAATGTTTGACCCACTTAATATTAGGCATGTGGTTGAAAGATACCCACTGACATATTACAGATGTCTCATCTCCAAATTCTGTAAGCAATGAATTTACAATTACAGCATTATGTTGTCACGCCTTATTTTCCTATTATATGTGTACAGTAGTAACTTCTATTTATGGCCTCCAAAAGGCATCGAAAAGTTTATATGAAGAGAAGTGAAGCAACTACCCATATATTTATTGGAAACCATTCTAGGTCATAGACATTGTATGAATTGTAATAATTTTGAAGAAGGAATTCCACTGGCTAATCTTACTACTTTGTCCTCTACTCCTCTTCTTTGAGCATTATTCACCTTCTGGTCAGCAATCTAATTGCTTACAACCATGTAAAATAATTTCCTCATCCACTGCAACGGAACTGTAGGTAATATTAGAAGTAAACTTCATAGATAATATGTCCACTCACTATTGGTTTGATGATAAAAAGACGCTGTGGCAAAACTTCCCAGTGTTATAGTATACAATCCATTGTGCTTTTCCCTGGATTAATTCCAACTACATTTCCTATTCAGCTATAATGTACTTAAAATTCTCATCAGTGCGCTACCTCAGTGTATAGTGTATACTTACATATCTGCAGAGATCTCAGTCTTAACAAACTGCATGGTGAACCACCAGACTTTGGAAGCTTAGCGGGGTTAGAAAATTTGTAAGTTGCTAATATCCGATTCATATGTAATAATGTAACTGAAATCTTCCATCCTAAACAATCACGGAATCTAGCGTAAATACTTTTTTTCACCTTAGTTTTATCTATTGTTTGTAACCACTAATCAGTTCAGACTTCTTATACTTAAGATTAAGTGCCAACTACCTTTCTATAAGCTATGGATTGGCAGCATCTGTATTGTTCTATCTGTAGTTCTAGATTATACTGTCAAGGCAGCAAACATAGTATATCAAAAGTCATTACTCCTTCTTCAGTGACAACAATATTTAGAATTCCATCTCTTTTTTTTGCTTGTGCCTTCTTTTATAAGACTGAATTTTTTACTCTTTAACATAATTATAAGCATAATTCTTAAATCAGGTATCTGACAGGCAACTTTCTTTCTGGATCTATTCCTACATGGGCTCAAAATCCAGCTGATAAATTGTATGCTTAAATCCTCCACTCATTATCAATATTATTAAACTTCTCTTCAAATTGTGATTATATATGCTCTGAATTTGTAACATATGTACGCATCTAGATTGTGATTGGGTGAGAACCTGGACAGAGTCTGTATGAAATATTATCTAACTTGAAACTGATTGTCAGCACCTTCGTCAATTTTCTATGATGCATTTCTTATTTTAATTCCATGTGTTATTCTTGACCTGTCCAACCGGAGAAGGTTTGTGTCCCGGACTTTTAAGGCTTTAGGTATAAACCATAGTGATTTAGTAGAATGCAACATATGCTAAAACGGAAGGAGCAAAGAAAAGTTTATCTATTACATTTTTACTCTCAGAAAATGTTTGTTTTGCTGTAGAACTGCATGAAGCTACTATAAGAACTATGCAGAGACACAAAAGCTTCTTGATAAAAGCATTATAACTTATTGGCTTTCATAGTGAAGGGAAAGGGTTTTTAATTAAAATGAGGGAGAAAGAAGTACAGGTCCTGCATTAGATTCTTAGAACCATTTTTACAATTTTATAAATTGATGGAGAGTTAGTGAGAGGATTGAGAGCAGAATGTCTGCTCTTGTGCTAGATTATAGTCAGAAGAACAAAATTGCAATATTTCAAATAAGATGCCATTAAATTTAACTATGGGAATTTCCAGGCTGAATCTACTTTATTTTATCAGAATCTCCAGGAGGAATCTGCTTTCTATGGGAATTTAAGTTATTACTTAATCAGAGATTTTGTTCTGAAATTCTGTAGTATTTTTATCCAATAATATTCCAGGTTTTTGGAAAAATTGAAAATCCTAATTCTTGATGTACTCTGAACTGTTGATTATTTCTTTCTTACCGTGTCTGCTTCTTCACACTACTAAATTCTATCTTTGCGTTTCAGCATTGTAGATCTTTCTTACAATAATTTCTCTGAGAGTTCTTTGTCTTCACCTTGTCGAGAAACAGTGTAAGCTTCCGAATTAACACTTTTCATTTTGAGCACTCTTACGGTGCTAACATGTTTATGGTGCAAACGGTGCTAACTTTTTTTCTTTGATTTATTTTAAATTTTTTTAATACATGCATGTACAAATGTACTCTAGAATAAAATTTATGAACAAAAAGCTGACATAAATATACTCTAACGCCGAGAAATTTGTATATTTGTACAGAGTTGACAACGCATTCTGCATTTAGCATTAAATATATTCTGATGATTTATTTAATTTTTGCGTTGACCGGTCAACATAAAATTTATAAATGCATCAACGTTGGTCACCTCCTTGGTCATTTATAATAACCAATCACCAACATTTATGAAAGTTAGCACTTAGCACGAGTTAGCACCATATTAGTGTTACCACAAGAGCAAAACCCATTTTCATGTCCCATAAAATGATATCTGGTCAAATCTAACATCAATAATTTGTTCAGGAACTTGTTCAGAAGTGTTTCTGGAGTAAACAATTTGTAAGCTTGTCTATTGAACATTAGATCGTGTGCTCATTGAATATTTGCTCCTTCTTCCTACTCTTTCTTTTCATGACTTGAGTTTTTCATTCTGTATCAGGGGACCTAGTAAATGCTTGCCTTCTTGTACTAGAAGTAAGGGCTCAATTTCTAACAAGGCATTGCATATTAATTACAAATTGTATAATTTTTTGAAATTTCATTTTGTATTGATCTCATCCTGTGAATTTTGAAAATATCAAATTGAGGAGATGAGCATCGAATTTTGAAAATATCAAATTGAGGAGATGAGCATGTCGATGCAAATAAGTTACTTATATTTTCCTTTAAACGGTCACCTGGACATAATAATTTTCGAAGTTATCTGATATGGGGCTAGTTTACTTCACACAGATTGGTACTCTTTCCATATAAATTGTGCTGGAAATGATGTCGACACGGGAAGTATAAGATACGAAGCAGATGAAGCATCAGAAGGATTTGCTAAGTTTGTTCATGCAAAAGAGTATTGGGGAAGTAGTAGTACTGGGCACTTTTGGGATGTTACCAAAGTTGACAGTCAAGTAACGGCAAGAAACACTTCAGTTCTCCAAGCTGATAATGCTGAACTATATGAGACAGCTCGTCTATCTCCATTATCACTCACATATTATGGGAATTGCTTGGCCAACGGAAATTATACAGTGAAACTTCACTTTGCTGAGATAACTTTTACCAATAATCAGTCTTATAGGAGTCTAGGGAGGCGGATTTTTGATATTTATATTCAGGTAGATAAAGTTTATGGTACTGAATTCAGAATAATTATGAAGTTACTTAATTCCAACTTATGCTTCTACAGAATGAGCTCAGATGGAAGGATTTCAATATTGAGGATGTAGCAGAAGGGGTTAATAAGGCAGTTGTTAAAGAGTTTAAAACTGTCGTGACTGACAGAATATTGGAGATTCGTTTTAGATGGGCAGGCCTCGGAACAACATCAGTGCCAGCAAGGGGAAACTCGGGCCCTCTAATATCTGCTATTTCTGTAAAAGCTGGTATATACTACATACCTCTGCCATATTTCAATCATGTAATCAATTTATCTCTATGTCTAGATAAGTGTGTCAGTTTGTTTGTATATCTCTCTCTCCTTTACTGTACGAGGTTTATTTCCCCCCCTCCTAGACTTCATCTATTTCAACAATCATAGCATTGATGTCCAGATTATCTATCCTGCTAATCAATGAAGTTTGCACATTGGTACTTCTAACTGTTGTTCATCTGCATCAAAGCATACATTATGTAATCTTAAGTTTACTTCGGTGATATGCAGACTTCGATCCGCCATTTGATAAAAGAAAGAAGATACTGATCATAGCTGCTTCAGTTTCATGCTGCCTGATCCTCATCCTTATTTATGTACTTTGGTGGAGTGGTTGCATTGGAGGCGGAAAATCAAGGCAGAAAGGTCGTGGAAATTCTAGTTGACTAAGTATATCGTTTTGTTGTTATAAATGTTAATCCATCATGAATAGTAGTAAATTAAATTCTCCTGAGTATTATCATTTTCCTGATCATCTGGTTTCAGTCTTGAACCTTATGTGAATTGAATGGAAAACAATAATATAACTAATCTGTTTGTTCACTCTATCTTCTCATGCAGAATGGCAATCAATAGCTCCACAAATTGGGTTTTTCACCTTAAAACAGATAAAAACTGCCACAAAAAACTTCGATGCTGGGAACAAAATCGGGCAAGGCGGGTTCGGGTCTGTCTTCAAGGTACATTCCATGTCATGTTAAATCTCCTATCCTATCATCTCCTTTCTTTCTGGTGTTAACCATATCCTGAGAAGGTTACAAGAAAATGGTTTATGTTCCAACCTCAGGGTGTGCTCCCTGATGGTACTGTAATTGCCGTCAAGCAACTATCTTCTGTATCAAAACAAGGAAATCGGGAATTTGTAAATGAAGTAGGCATGATATCAGGCTTACAGCACCCAAATCTTGTTACACTATATGGATGCTGCGTTGAAAGCCGTCAACTGCTATTGGTATATGAGTATTTGGAGAACAATTGTCTGGCTCGTGCTTTATTTGGTAATTTGTCATTCCCATTGCACCATTTATTATTTCATTTTATATTTCGGACAAGTTTTAAAGGTTACTTTCTTTCTGTTATTCATTAACTGAAGTTACGTGTCATAGTATGAAATCTGAGAACCAAACCAACCATTATTCCCCTAAGTAGTGGTACGAAATCTGAGAATGGCCATAAATAATCCTCATAGATCATACAGTACTTTTTTCTTATCAAATTAAGGAAGATGGATTCTGTTTAATTTTGGAGTTAAAATGTCTGCATGATAGGTCCAGCGCAATCGCAGTTGAAATTGGATTGGCCAACCCGACAAAGAATTTGTCTTGGCATAGCAAAAGGCTTGACTTTTCTTCATGAGGAATCAGTAATAAAGGTTGTTCATAGGGACATCAAAGCTACCAATATTCTACTTGATGGGGAGCTTAACCCCAAGATATCTGATTTTGGTCTTGCAAAGCTTGATGAAGAGGAAAATACCCATATTACCACAAGAGTTGCAGGGACAATGTGAGCAAAACATCTTACTACTTTGTTCCAGTTTCCAAATACGGCCACACTGCATCATAGGAACTACTAATGTCATTCCCAGATTCCTTGGTTTGATAATTCTGCCTACTTTATGTGATTGACAATGCAATTTTCATTACTTTATCCACTGAGAGAAGTGGCAACCAAATTGACTTGAGTAGTTTACCTTAGTCTTATTTTATCCCTTCTATTGAAAGCATCAATATAATCTAGAAGCTAACTTTTAGCCCATTTACTTTAAGTGATATCATAGAAAATGGATATATTCCAAATTTACTGAATCTGCTGTTGCAGTTCTTTGATGAAATAGACAGTATTTGTCCAAATACATGCATTCTTTAAATTCTTTGAATACAAGCACAATGATCAATTATATAAATAACATCTTACTTGTTTGCTTATAGTGGATACATGGCACCAGAGTATGCATTGTGGGGATACTTAACTTACAAAGCCGATGTGTATAGCTTTGGTATAGTTGCACTTGAGATTGTCGCAGGAAAGAGCAACATGAATTACCAATCTGAAGAAAATTATGTGTGCCTTCTTGATAAGGTATCTTCTTATTTAGTCATCTTTGTTGAGTTCTCTGGTTGAAAAATTATCGAGATAATTTCACTGCATTAGTTTACTACTTCCTTCACAGTCACCTTAGTTCAATTATACAGATACACCAAGTAATAATCCTCAGTTCAATTATACAGATACACCAAGTAATAATCCTCAATATATTTATCTTCCACTTCCAAAATAAACATGATAGTTTAGACATTCTTTGTCTCTATTTTGCATCCTGTTCTTCTCAGGCCCTCGTTCTACAACAAAAAGGAGATTTACTGGAGCTAGTAGATTCGGAATTGGCTTCTGAGTACAAATCTGAGGAGGCAATACGAATGATTAAGGTAGCTTTGTTATGCACAAACCCGTCTCCAGCGCTAAGGCCTAATATGTCTGCAGTGTTGAGCATGCTTGAAGGACAAACTCTTGTCCATGAATTATATGTCAACCCAAGTATCTATGGTGATGAACTGAAGTTCACAGCATTGAGAGATAAATACGATGAGATGCAAACCAAGAATGAAAGTGAGACAGATAGTCTCATTACCCCTTCCTTAGAGGCTCCACGTACTATCTCTTCCTCAACGTCTCCTCGGGATCTTTATTCAATCAATCTTTACTCTAAGTAGTCAAGACTGTCAAAGTATGGAGGGACATCATGAAACTGAAGTCATATTCATCTCCATTGTATAAATTAATATATAGTTTGCATTATTAGTGATCCCCATAAGAATGTGAAAAATGGCTCAAGCCACTAATGAAAGTCTGAAACTACTCATGTTTGAAGGTAAATTCTCCAAGTGAACTATTTAGTTTTCAGTATAAGTTATGAAAGTAAAATTTTGTAGTTTTGCCAGTGTTTCTTGCAATGTTGAATGTTCAAGTTTTTTATGGAAAAGTAGTTGATTCTTGATGATAATATTGAAGTTTTTATTACAGGTTCGTCCTTGAATGACTTTTCTTTTCTTGGAAGGGCTTCATTAATGTACAACTATTAAATAGAATTATTGCCCAAATTTTTCAAGGATATAAATGGCATTTTTTATTCATAAACAAATTATGAATTTTTTTTTTACCAAACGATAGGAATATCATACAACAAGCTCCATAAAAATTAATCCTTGGATCATTATAATATGTTTCAGAAAGCGAACGGGCCCAATGGAGCAAACTCATCACTCTGCCATGACTTCATATTGAAAACCGAACTTCTAGCTAATGTCACTGACGGTCTATGGCTCAAATACTTAAATATCAACAAATATGCAGTTTGTTCACGAGGAATAATGAATGTATGCTTGCATGCAAAGTCGTCTTGTATAAGCGAAAGGAGATGAATTGATGAAGAAAAGAAATTAAAATTTCTTTGTTTAAAGTCAGTATTTATCGCCATGTATTGTATCTAGAAGCATAAATGGCCCGAGCATAATGTGTTGATATCGATCGATAAAATATATTCTCCTCCATTCTCTTTATTCTTTGTCTATTTACATTGTTTATCGGCCTGATTAAATCTTTACAACTGATCAGTACAATAGGGGAAAAATACTATAGGTTTGATCCATTAGGAAAATATTAACTCATAGTTCTCCTAGATATTATTTGAAGATCAAACATTAGCTTTGAAAACGTGCACATATACCAAGTGAGTAAGTTCACCTCTCCAATTGATTAAAGGTACTCCAAATTATAGAATTATGAATTTTTATCGTTGTCATATAAAGTAGGCTTGTCGACCAAAATTATAGAATTATGAAATTTTTACATTAAACACAACTGCGTGGTTTATTGAAAAGAGTAGTAGTAGCATATGATTTTGACTATACTTTGGATCATATTATTGGTCTAATAAGTGATTGATTTAGAATCTGAGGAATATTATTGTTTATATCACGGGCTTGTATCATCTTGATCTCTACTAGTATAAAAATATTAAATATCATTAGTTTGATTAATGTTATGAATATAACTAAGAATAATGTAAATAAACAAAGAATAATAAACAAGGAGGAGAATATCTTTTATTGCTTGTATAATCGTGTAGAATCTGTCCTGATAGGGTTAAATACATTTATATAGGCTTCGATATTATCTGATAATAAGGTAAGCCCAAGTAAGCAGTAAATAAGTAGCCTAGTTGCTTGCTGCGTCAAATTGTTCCATTTCTTGGTATGAGACGAAACCCCAGTTAATGAGCATCCTCGATATATAATGACAATACTTGGAATTGTCTAGTAATCAACAAGAATATGCTTAGTTAAAACACTAGGAAAAACCTATACGGGATAAAATCCCATTTGAAGGAAAAAGTGCATTATTAACCCAATATGCGCTTATAATGTTGCTCATTAAAACCTTGTTAAGAGCCCGTTTGGGACAAAATACTTCATTAAGGAAGAGTACAGCGTATTAACTCCCGCCGTAACAGCGTCGGCAGCGTAAGGTTTGATCGGCGTGAGTCTATGCTTACGGATAACTTTTGAGGTAGGGGAGTGACTTAGTTAAAATATCTGTGGATTATCACAATCGAATTTATTGAGCATCGATTTAATTTCACTGGTCGTGGGTAGAAACGACAATATATTTTGTTCTATCATCTTTGATATGTCATTCATTTAACTATGTAACACATACACAATTATCATCATAAAGATGCGTCGAGATAGAAACATATGATAAATCACAAGTAATATGGATCTATTTGGATCACATATCCTACAATAAATACATTCCGCGACTTTCTTGCTGCATTGCGAGACTACCTTAGTTTGTCGTTTAAGCTAACTTTGGTTAAATAGTCATTTAGGGAAGCGGTGTAGGACAAAAACCTAGTAAGATAAAATATTATATTCTCTCTTTAGATATGCTTGGGGTAATTGTCATTAAAAATCTTACCAAAGGAAAAACCCGGTGAAATAACTCAGTGAAGGAAAAAGTCTGATCACGTATAATATCTCCCTCTGATAAGATCATCGTTATATCATTGTATATCATATCTCCCTACGAGCGGTATAAATTATTCAAGTAGAATATTCAAATAACGCTTCTGAGAGTTTGTGATATTGCATGATTATGCAATCATGTATTAGTTGTATGATATACGTTAGAATTGGTACTTGAGGCCAAGTTCATGTTTTCCGGACGAGAATCTTTGAGATTATCTATACTTATGAATCTCATTTAGTGAGATTAAACATTTCTACAAGTGTATCAAATATGATGGATTTATGCTTATATACATAATTATCATGTATATATCTTTATAAAGTATTTAATTTCAAATCTGATTGTAGACATCTTGTCATGGAATTTGAACTCTGATCACGATTTATATGATACATGCCCAATTGGGCTTTGTATATACCTTTTATAAGGTATTTAATTCCAATCGATTATAAACATCTTGTTTAACGGTAGAGAACTCTACATGAGTTCTTTGCGCTAACTTATTCATGATAATTTATTCAACTTATAACTCTTAGAGTCTCACATAAACTATAGTAGAATCTTCTATAATATCATGAATATTTAGATAAATCCATTAGTAACTAATCAACAAAAAAGATATGTAAGATCTATGTCGACTTACACTTAAACAATTCTACGGCAATAAATAAACAAATATATCCTTACAATCATATAGAACATATATAAATTCGAGCTAACATATATCATGTACTATCAATGAGCTTGCATGCCATGCGATCTTTGAATAAATGATCATGCAAATAAATGTCTAATAATGCGGTCGAACTTCGCGATCCATCTTGGATTAACTTTAAATATTCAAATATTTTCATGTGCTTCAATTGAGTTAAGTTTTCGAGAATATAGATATATGCTTGAGGGAATCACAAATCTTTACACATATTTTCATGTATACGTATTTAGTTAAATGCTACATTATAAGTCATCCGCAGCGGAAATCAAAGAAGTTATCTTTTGTTGCTACCAAACATTTATAATTTTGATACCCTACAAAAAAGGTGCATGTGTCACCTTATAACTTATTTAGTGCTTGAGGGATACAAATATTATATAATGATCTTAGGTCGTTTATTAACTACGGTGCGAGCGTAATGCCTTGAGTAAATGCCCGTTAGACTTGAGTCTAAATTTCTTGCTTATATAGTCTTTGGTTTCCATTAATTGCGCTAGTATATACTACACCGATTATCATATTTCACTAAACTCTGAGTCTAAATTTCTCATTTATATAGTGAGTTTTGTTTACTCTTAATTATTGTCTTTTCTCTTTAGATTATTCACTGAAATATATACATCTATTCCTTAAGGAGATAGATTTAAGATCCTAAATATTGCTTCATGATATAGAGGCTCTTCGTTGTATGCGATATTTATTGTCAATAATCTTTTCTTTTGATTCCGCGTATTCGCGATATGAGATATCATTATATTCATGAATTTTGTTGTAGTATATAGACATTAATTTATAATTGCTTTATTCATGAGATATACTATTAAATGCACCTGCTACAAAGGTGATATTAGCTACAGAGCATCTTTAATGTGTCATATACTAATGATGGAATTATTTCATGATAGTTGCTTGAGAACACAAGCTCTAATTTAGTGTTTACAAGCTGGACATTATTTTATTACTATCTTGAGAATTCGTAAATTTGTTTAGTAGTGAGTTATAATTGATATTTTTGGAGTATATAGATTGTTAATTGAGGACTGGCGATTAACTAGAATGGCTTATAAGTTTGATTTGTAATGATAAAATGTCACGATGGAATTTTAGCGAGGATCGATTTGGTTGTGTCCGATGGGATATAATTGATAGTTTATCCGTCATGTTGGGCCGTTTGGGAAATAGTTCCGCTAAGAATTGGTTACTCATCTTTAGAAGCATGAAGTGTAGTAAGTAAGGTCTTGATTATAACTGCAGGTGTTTGTTTAGGGCGTCGGTATTGGAAAGGCGATTCATTGAGTTGTTGTGGAGGTTTTTGTGGTAGGCAGGAGGTGAGTACTTATCTCGCGGGTGTTACTTCGTATTCATTTTAAATTGTGTGTGAACATGTTATTGTGTTATGACTACGTGAGAATGATAGCAAATATGATGTTATGTGTGATTCATTTGTGTATTAAGCAGTATGATTATGTGATTATATTTTGTGTGTAATATTAGGGTTGAACTTCATGACTTATATTCACGATTTACGTGGCCTTGTCGGCACTTATGATTGTGTGTCGTGATTATTGACTTTGGGGTGAGATGTTTTAGTGTGTGCTTGGATATTTTTGGGAGTAGAGTAGTTGGTTATTGAGGGTGATGGATTTAAGTTATGTGAGCTTGAGGTAACTTAGTGCTCGAGTTTGACTATGTTGGGATGATTAGGGGTTAGGTGACTCTCTTCCTTAGGGATGTAAATGATGGTATATGCTGTGTATAAGTCTTGATTGTACTTTTATACTTGTGTATAAGTCTTGGTGTTATACTTAGGCGGTGTGCCTTATGCTTAGTGTATAGGCAGTGCACTTAGTGTATGAGTGCGATATACTTGTACTCACTGTGTATGAGAGTGCGATTTTTTTATTGCCTAGCGGTGCCAAGTGGGGTGTGATTAGTCCGTTCCTGCGGGTAGGCGGATTAGGCGTATGGCGTTAGAGTTGGTATCTTTGGTGGGGATATGAGAGATAGGAGGTTTGATGACTGGGGTTTTGAAATGGATTTGTTGAGTCTCTTGATTTCTTTACGGAATTGTGTGCTTCACGTCAGTTCTATTATATCTTACATGTGCTATGCGAGGAAGCTTTCACATTGGGATATGTTGTATGACCTTATTAGGTAGTCCACGGATATATGTATTTTATTCATATTTGACTATTATATTATTAGTGACTCGTTCCGTATGGTAAAAGTCGCCCCATGTTAAGTTCCCTTTAACCGCGGCTAACACCCGCACCGCTTTGGGCTGACATTTCGTTTGTGCCGAGGTTGTGGCCGGTTAGGCCAAGAGTACGTTTGAGTTTTGTACCCAGGTGGCTGGTGGAAGGCATCGGGTGAGAGGATGCCAGTCCCGATTTTGATGTGTTGTCATTGTTTTTTTGATTGTTGTACTTTATTTTCAAACTTTGCTTCTTGTCGGTGATTGTCGTTTTGTATTACAGTGCAAATCACGCTTCTAACTTTGTAGCCTTTACTGACATTCTTGTTTGTTTGGGATATGTTGTATATATATATATGGAGTTGGTTGGTTAAATATCCTTTTGATGGATTGTAAATTTTTTTAAGCGTGATTATTTTGGAAATATTATATGTAATCATATTTTTGAAGAAGCAGTAGTTTTAAGCTGAGTAAATCCATCCCGGTTTTAGTGATTACGGTGATTACGGATTATAATGACTACTTTCGAGGCGGCCGACACAGGGGCAGTCGTTATTAATCCGCGATATCGCCAACCGAGATGCTTTGCTTTCGAGTCCACAAGTGGATCCTTAAGTTTGCATGAATCTCTTGGGTCAGCTAGGACATGCAGCTGGAAGCAACGTTACAATCACGTCCTTAACTAGAAAGCTACTTACAAGTAGTTTTTACGTACATTTCTTCGATCTACCCGACCATATGGGATCGGCTACGAAACAAGACCATCTAATATAGTATATATGACAGAAAATGGATTTTAAGACACATCTCTAAACTTGCCTTGAAACCATGGACATTACCATTTGGGTCGATTTCTTCACCGAATACCCAACTACAGCTTGGTAGACCCAACACTACTAGTTAAGTATAATAAGGACAAAACCCTCGTTTGGAGTATATATAGACTATAATAGATTTTAGCAGTTAGCCGTTTCACAGGATATCGATGACAGAGTTTACAACACAATTAAAGTGTTAAAACACATCTATCTTATTAAATGCGTATTTACTTTTAGCAAACATTGCAACCAATACAAATTGTTGGGTAAAGTTATAATACCGAGTTCAAGCTTTTTTGGTTACTCTCAAACATATAGACTCGGCCCATTAATGAATTCTTCTTTGGCTAATAGTATTCCATGGGACAATGTCCATGACACTATTATCACGCGTCAAGTTTCGAGGTGAAGTTCAGCAGTGATCCATTTCACGTAATTATAGTTACTACATTCTCTTAAAGTTACTACCGAAAGTATTGCGAATCTGGCGTGAATACACTTTAGTAAAATCACTTGATTCCTATTATACGATTGCTGTCATCAGTGATGGTGTCTGACCATGATGCGGCATCTGATCATATTGCCATGTAATAGATTCGACCTCTCAAATCACTTGAGGTCCTTACTTGTGGGAGCGGACCTCTAATAGAGGATGTCTTTGTCGATACTGAAATTTGTCTATCATAGAATTTAATCATCATACTATATTTTATTACTTTCGAGTTTAAATGGTTATAACTAACAAGAAAATGTCATCTAAGCTTATATTTAGGTGACTAATATAGCATAATGTCACATATATGTAATCGGGCTCCGCAATGTACAAGAATCACAGTCGGTACCATTACGCTTTTCGAGGATGTATGAGAGGATTCGTTTAGTACTCAAAAATATTTTGTGCGAGTTATGCTCAGCTAACCTTTAAGGAACTTCAGGTTCATGTTTCACTCTTGACCCTTTTTTATTTCAAACAAAATATCAAGATGAACATTCTAACTCAAATTATACTATATCTCAGGTTTTGCAACTTGGATAGATAGTATAATCGTTTTCCTCTTTATTTGAGATGTTAACTTCCAATAACAATGTCAGTATCCGTCATAAATTGATCGTGCGGGCCCCGTGCTTTCGGTAACTCGGCTTAAACGCATGTTCTGACAGCGTGTGTGTAATCAATAAGGAAAAGTTTGAAATAGACATGTCGTAGTAAATAATAGACCATTCCCAGCATGAATTTGAAACCAATGTTTGGATTCATTTATGACATATGTTCGTTTAATGGAAACATGTTTCTTAGTGAATCACCCATCCCAAAGGTAAATAGAGTGAGTTATATACTCGACTGTGTATTCGATTCTATTTCACTGTGAATGATCTTAAATACGTCTATTGGATTATGGTTATTCATATCGTAAATGTGCATTGAAGTGCTTAATGCATCATGAATTATCATAATATTCTGATATAACGAAGGATTCATGGATTAATGTCTCTGAGGAGCATTTTGAATACATTCAAGTCGTATATTTTCTTCAGCTCTTTATACTTGAGAATGAAGGTATAAATATAATAAATTTTAATTATAATAAGTAGAGTAAATACGGTTTCCTTGGTGCTGTACATGATGACATAATCTCAACATTAGACCTCGTGTTAAATTATGTCTACTTGATGAAACATAATATTAACTTGTCCATAAGGGCGTTTAAAGTTTGTTTATCAAGTTTATAACTCTTGAGTTGTCTCGCTTGAGTAGTATGAATAAATTTAAATTTAAGGTAAGTGCAACAACTTTTGATATGAATTTATTCCATTCATTAATGTTCGACCACGTTAAACACGCCAATAAACTCTTTGTATCATTATTAGCCAACCAATCTAAGATTGGAATGAAAGTTATTTTGGTATAAGAAATCAAAAGATTTATCCGTTGTGTTTTTAACTTGCATTCTGTAGCGATTCCTTGCCTAAATGTCAGATCAAATACGACTTTAAGATCGAAAGATGTCGTTCCTGGGATAATACATTCTTCCATGTCGATGATGCCAATTCGGAGCTTGATAGTATTTATGATCCTCATAAATACTAACATCTCTTATGTATCGTTCAATGTCTTATATCCTCGTCGGCTTGTATGTGTTCGGACAAACTTAATCGAAGATTGAACCTCCCCACTAAGTCTAGTAAAAGGGTTGTCTTAGTTCATCTTTTTAATATTGAATTTAAGTCTTGGTAAAGTCATTTCCCACAGTATCGCTCGATTGTTTGTTGTCAAAAATATCATGTCTTTTTAAGAAGAATGAATGACATTCCTCTGTGTCACATTACTAGATGGAAGCATTATAGGTGTCCATGTGAAATATAGCATCCGCTTTCCACACACCGTCTAGGTCCAAGAAAATAGTTTGAAATTTAAACCATTCATGGAAGATTTAAACTATGTTAATATACTAATTTAGTCACCTATCGTGCACTTAAGGTTCAAATTATCTTTCTTTGTGTCTTGTGCCCTGCTACTACATACTTGGCTCGTGATCATGATCTAAACCATGAGTCAAAAGCGATTGTCAAGACACTAGCAGTTTAGCCCGCAATGACATTGCAATTTTTTGATAACAAATCATTTGAGATATGAGGTTTTATCAAACTTCTCTTTCAATTTAACAAGTATTATTAAATATCTTCTTTAAATTGTATTTGAAATGGTTGAAGTTGTCATTAACTTTCAAACTAGAGCCCTTGTGCTCCAAGTTTACAAGGGGTGTGCAAAGCTGTGACAATATTGCTTGTTTGGTTATGGTTGCTCTGAACCCACTGAAACATGTTTCATCCTGATTCATGAGGCAAAGTTCATCTTGTTTATGAAACTAAATATCAATGATATGTCTTGAAATGTAGATACAGCATTCAAAGATAATTTAATAGTGTTCTAAAATTTAGTTATAAAAGAGATTAAACCAATTATTTAAAAACTTATGCGGTGGCTAAAAGAGTCGATATAACATATTGAATGCTTTATAGCATCGTCACCTTCGATTGAGATCAAAAATTTAGTATCTACCGATCGTATCATGGCGTTGTTAACTTGAAGCTAGGATTCGGGTACCATGTCCATATGATTATTCAGTTTCCAGCCGCTGTGGTGTCGTTACTTATCTTTTATTAGCATATAATCATCTTGATGGTTTAATGAAGGAAATCGCTTTATGTATATTATTACCCATGAAGTCTTATGGATTTCACCTTAAACTTGTTTTATTTCACATAATAAAGTTATGTTTTAATTTGTCCAATTATCGGTGAAAAAATTGGTAAACGTAGTGTGCCAACCATAATAGGAAATATGCAATTACAGATAGCGTAGTTCAAAAACAATCAAACATATTTTACAAATAAATGATAAAATATTATACTACGTCTTGAATCTCACAAAATGTCTGAGTATCCAAAGATCCATTTGTGATTTTGAATCTAAGCGGAAATACGCATATATTTTGAATCCCATGCAACGGTAGATTAACTAATCATTGTGTATCCGACATAACTGCGGTCGCAGCGCTCGCCCAACGAGTGGTACCCGACAATGTATCGCTGAGCCTGGCGATGAGTGGAAATCACCAGTTAAGCTACCAATTAAACCCGTCGTTACTTTGGCATGATATTTGAAGGCCCTGGCGTTAGTGAAAATCACTTGACATGATCCGTTACTCATTACTATGGAAGCACTAATGCACTTTGGCGTCACGTTGTGCCGTTAGTCGTGATAAGTTGCCTGACTTTAAAATTGGCTTGATACTTTGCTTAGAATTTAATGGTGAAATTAATATTATTTGATTATTATTTGCGTGTATAATAGCAGCGTCACTGAAGTAATATACCACGTCATGAAAAATAAAATAAATAATACACATTTAGGAGACATATGATATGACCTAAATAAAATGGGCCTCTTTATTGACACACAAAGTGTAATACTAACAATAAGACCTTATTTATGTATTTTGCAAAATCACAGTCTTACGATAACTTGACTTGCGAAACTCCCGAGTTTGCCAAATCCGATCTGGTGGCGTCATCTTGATGCCTCATGCGGTACATTTATTTGCAACTTGACTAAGATATACGCGAGGTTTGTGGGTAAATAAAATAAATAAAATACTCCGCCGTCCGCAAGATTGTGCTTTTTGTTATAGTTGTAACTTTCAACCTTTGACCTTAAATATATTTATGTGTTGTATAATATTTGATAAAAAAATATCAATGGAAAGAGTTTGAAATATTTTTTTTCATTGATATAATTAAATCAATTATTATATAATACAAACAAAAAATACCTCACAGTCAAAGTTCAAGAGGTGCGACGAAATTAAGCAGTGGATAATCTTTGTGGGATGGAGTGAATCATCATCGACTCATACGGTGGCTTACAGCGAATAAGCGATTCGCGGACCATATTTAAATAAAATTAGGTCGTATCGATATATCAAAAAACAAGATTCCATTTACAATACCATATATATAATATATATATATATATATATATATATATGCAAAAATAAATCACATATATAAATTTAATAAATATACATCAAAAGGAAAGAAAATAAATCATGCAATCAATGAATATATATATATATATGTGTGTGTGTGTGTATTCAATAACTATTACAATAATTATTCATACATATATGATAATATAATTAGTTGCAAGTAACTACATTAAATTATATTTAATACTACATAAATGTTACCATGTTTACCTCTTTCAATAAATTAATATTAAAAGTATAAATATTAAAAGGAATTTGCTTGAATTAAATAAACTATCAATTAAATAAGATAATTACAATTATCAAATTTGAAGTATGATACTTATCACTAAAAATTGAAAATACTAAATACAATAGTTAACTAAACCCTAAAATTAGGGTTTAAAAGCGGATTAGACACTGCAAAAAGCCATGCTTAAATGCAAAAGCGAGTTAGGATGGGCGGCAGTGCCGCTGCGACCGTGTAAAGCTCCGCCCTCCGCGCTGGGGAGAAATGAAACTTTCATTGGCTAACTGGAACACTTGAGGGTGGCCAGGATACCCAAACCCGGCGTCTTACGTTTTTAGTAGTATTTTTTTCAGTTTTTACGCTTTAATTCAATCAACCTTTAAAATCGTTTTGAAGATCTTAAACAGTTCCAAAAACTCTGAAATTTGGAGGACAATTACTTCAAAATATTTCTGAACTAATCCAATTGGATTCACATCAAAACTTTTAGGATGGTTATGGTTTTTCATTTTCATGATCTGTTATAATAAATCTAATAAGCCTCGGCATGGCGTCCACGGTCGGCCGCCCTAAGGTTAGAATCGTCGACTCACGGGCCTTGAGGAGTCACCAAATTGATGGATGACTCAATTTGAAAAGACTTCGCGTGTCCTTAAATAACTTGATAAATTAAAAATACATCGGAAAACGGTTTTTTTTTAAAGAAAATAATCCATCTTGGTATCTCACAACCACCTGAAACCATTATATACATATTGTCAAAGTACAAAATGTTAAACAATATACAATGCGAAATCCCAAAAATGACAACAATATATGAAACTACAACCAAAATCACAAGCGGTTGTGAGGATCTCGTCCACGTCTACCGCTGCGCTCCGGTCCGATCCTGCGAGCGAATCGAGAATGTTGATGCGCACTATCGACTGGCACAAATAAAATACCGCCCATGCTTGAATAGGGTGTAAGGCTGTGAGAAACTTAGTGATCTTTATCTCGAAGTGAAAAATTAACCCTTGGCGTAAAGTAAATAAGAATAGTTAATTTTGCGCTAACATAAATAGATTTTTCGAATACTACATAATTGAGTGTTATAACATAAAAAAATATCATTTCTTGAGTTCGCGATCGTACTTACATCATAAAAGTATACTAATATCGACACTTGAGGTATCGTAAAATTCATAGGCTGTCAACTAAACATGCGCGGTCTAGTAAGGAACATCTGACTATAATCATGCATCTGAAAAGCGATTGGCAACGATGCCCAAATAAGACCCACGACTCTACCAGCCAATCTTAGTACTTTCGGCCCACTTGGCCCAAACAACTGATCCAATTCAACCCCACAACCTTTAAACAACTTCGATCAATTAAAACGACTGGTCAACTCAAATCAATCGACCTGACAACTTTCGATCGGCTTCGACAACTCGATCAAATCCTTTCCGATCCAGCTCATTTCGACTCAACGTAAATCCGATTTCAACTGACTAAAGGCGCAATCAGCTTCGACTGCGGAGAGAAACTTGTACCCGTCGACATAAGCTAAGCGTCGGCGCGCTCGTAGCAGTGCAGGGCAAATACATCGCTTTTCGTACGAAGTACAAGGCAAATAGGATAATACAACTCGACATCGTCGACAACCAGCAAACAGCTCATAAGCGACACGCCGTAATGAAGTGCGAGGCAAGATCACGCTTATGCGAGTATAAGGCATTACGGATAATACAACTCGACATACGTCAACAACCCATAAACAACTCGTCGATATCAGTCAAGTAACAAACATCTTAACCCCCGAGAGTGATCAAAAACGACGCCAATCAACTCGTCTAACTCGACTCAGTCAACCTCAGAAGCGGCTTATAAATCCCACAAAAACACCCTTGACTACTTAACCAAGCTAATCATACCTGAAAAGACAATCCAACACAAAAATATATATAAATAAAACATGCTCGCAATTATCACCAATTGGAAATAAATTAATCTACGCCGTGGGAGTTAAATACTACTTCGACTAGCAATAATAAGCATATAAATGCAGCTAATCAATTATTAAATTTCCCAGCTTTAATCACAACATCACAAAAAATAAAATTACTACTTCTGATCTTGCTTATTAAGCCAATTCCATTTTAGGGTTTGGGTCATTGACTACTCGACTTAAGGTTTCAACAACCGCAACACATTTTGGTTTTTAATACATCCTTACTTGACATTTAAGTTATCAACAACAGCTACAGGTGGAAAGATTACTACAGCGTTTAAGCGACAAAATTTCCAACCATCCGACTCACCAACAATTTCGGCCAACTCCCCTACCCCAACTCTAACACTTTAAACAATTTCTAACAACCTTAAATTCAAAAACTCAAATACTACTCAACTTACAACAACTTAACTCAACAATATTCTCTTCCAATCAACATCAAAATCAGCCATTACCCAACAACTATATTAAGGTCTCATGCTTGTCCTTAATAAGGTTTAAAGGAATTTGGAAAAAAGTCAACAAAAGTCAACTCTCAAAATCTTTGGAAATATCACAAAAGTTTCAAACTTTCTTACCTTGAAGAGTAGAGGATGATGAGGGAATTTGTTGACCTAAGTGGCGGGCCCGGTGGGACGGTCTCTACAAATACCGGCCTCATTCAGTGATACTCAATTTATTGATGGCTCAAAGATTGATACTTAGCTTCATAGCTCCAAACATCTCTTCAAGCTCCTCAAGCTGGTATAGGAGTTACATCCCTTCATGGTTTCATTTCATCGGTCTGAAGACCCTGCGCGTATTTGCTTGGGCGACCATGGATGCGAGCTTGATAATGTTGTCCGCTTAGTGTTTTCTGATGCTTCAAATATAGCAAAGATGGAGTTGAAACAACGATTAAAATGACGACAATCCATTGCGAAATTGAATCACCTTCGCCCGGTGTAAAATATTATATCGGGAAGAATAAGGAAGTGGTAGATCAGCAAAGAAGAAACCAGTCCAAGAAGCAAAGAGCGAGGAGAATAAGTTAAAGTTCCGGTGTCAGATTTATACATCAAGAATGATGAAGGGAAGAGATCCATGAATTCCTATTTTAAGGTCTAAACCTCCATGTCGGTCGAATCAAGAAGATGAGTTGCACGCTTTAAACCCACTAGAAGTTTGTCGCCCTGTTGATGGACCAAAATGAGAGAGCATGGAGAAGTGGAAACTCTACCAAAAAATAAAATGTTGGGGTCGAAGTCATATGACCTCCTGGTCAAAGCTGGGTCTGATCCCAAAAAGGATGAGTTAATGGGGAAGCTACCTCGGAAGGAATTAGTGGTGAAAATGTACAAGGCCTGATGAGACTCAGAAAATGCTTAAGGATAGAGTATATGCCATCAGCTTCGCGTCACGAGGGGCTCGGATATACCTTTTCCTCTGTCAATTGTTATCAAGAGCAAACAACAAATACATTTCGAAAAGAGGATGTCTCTCAAACAAAGTCACGAGGTATGCGTCGAGTTGAGATCAATCACCCTCGAGACCTGAGGCTTGATGTATTAAGTGAGCGCTAGAAGTCAATCTTTCAAAGGGTGGGGGCACCACACCAACAATGAAAGTCTGTATTCCAAAGGTTGGGGCCGATCAAAAATGGAAGTCTTTATTTTACTGAGTTGGGACCCGGTTAGAAAAAGGACTCTACAGCCTTTGATAAGTCAAATGGAACAAAGTGTCAAAAGTTCGAGGTAGGGATGAAAAGGCTGTCACATAATATGGCCCCAAAGAAAAGAGTAAATGCGTCGGTGGAGAGTAAAGCCGAGAAGCATGAACCCACTCTCAAAGAACCGAGGAGCACGAGGGAAAATTATTTGGATCTCGCTCCATATTACCGTCGATAGCGATGAGACCGTAGAGGAGGGCCAGCAGAAGAGGCCTATCGACATTGAGAAAGGCGTAAAGTCGTGATGGTGAAAGAACTTAACCCAAACAAGCGATGAGCCATGTCCCATATATATCAACTCTCTTTAACTACGGAGGAGAAAAAGAGTATGTGGAGTGCTTCTCCGTGAGTTTGAGATATTGTTTGCGTGGACTGCGAGGAGATGCAGTTTGGATCCAAAAGGTCGCTATTCGTCATCTAGGCTGTAAAGAAGAGGGGTTAGGCGATTAAAGCGGAGACTCAAAGGCGATTTAGGTCAGTTGGTCCCCAGGCAATTGGTGAAGTAAATAAACTAGCGTCTTTGGTTTAAATCCAGGGAGGTGGCCCATCCGACATGGTTGTAGCATGAATTCACGTAAAGAAGAAGAATGGAAAATCAGAGTTTGCGTTGACTTGAGACCTCGATCGGGCATGTCCAAGATGAATTTCCTTTATCACATACCCGAGCTAATGATTGATGCAACAACTAGGCACGAAGTATTGGCATTCGTGGATGGTTCTTACGGATATAACCAAATTCGAATGGCGCGAGAGAAGATGAGAGTCAAGCAATTAGAACTCCCAAAGGGAATATCTTGCTCTGAGGTTATGCCGTTTAGTTTGAAAAATGTTGGTCTTTACATACCAAAGGAGCTATGCGAGAAGATATTTGATGACGTCTTCCGCAGAATGTTGAGTGTTATGTTGATGCTCTTGTTGTGAAGTCAAAGATAAGAAGTGGTCGCGTCAGCGATCTTCGGCGTGACATTTGGCCGGCGTTATCAACTCAAGAATGAATCCGTTGAAGTATTCTTTGGTGTAAGCTCGAAACTTTTAGGCTTCATAATTGAGATAGAAGCGATCAAAAGATCGATATTAAATCGTCAGCATTACGAACTTTCTGGACAAATATCCGCGACACCGAAATTAAAGGAAGTTGGCTTACGCTGTCGTTTCATTTCGAACTGGCGGGGAGATGCCAACCTTCCGATCGACTAATGAAGAAAGGGACTTTATTTATTAGGATGAAGCATGCGATGTGGATTTCACAAGTATCGATCATACGATGAAGCGCCTTGTTGGGTGCACCCAGCTCCCGGGAAAAACCATTATTACTGCGAGATTTGCGGCCACTGAGGAGCGATCGGGCATTACTCGCTGGGGAATGTCTGAGGAAGGAAAGGAAATGCATTGTACTATCGATCAGGATGATGACACGGAATGAGTTGGTATGTGATTTAAAAGTAGCAGCATAAATATTGCGATCGAAGTTGAAAGCATTGCTGACTCATACTATCAATTAATCTCAAAAGCAAATCCGATCAAATACGTTATGTCGAAACCTGTCTTATCTGATCGGTTGGCAAGATGGTATCTCCAAATCCAATAATTTGAAATCATATATGTACCTCAGAAAGCCGTTAAGGGGCAAGTTTGTGAGGCTTTGAGATCATCCAGCATGCCCAATGAATAGAACTCTTTTGATGAATTACGGATGAGGATGTGATGGTGATCGAAATTCTACCTCCATGGAAGATGTTCTTTGGCAGTGCGGCACAGAAGGGAGGCTGGGCCAGGTTATTTCGCTAACACACGAACAAGATATAACATGTCGTTCGTTGAGTAACGAATGTTCAAACAATGTGGCGGGCTCTCGAAGCCACGATATTAAGACTCAAAATTACTTGATTGAAATGGGGCTAGATGCGGTTGAGTTTATGGTGACTCCCAATTGGTCATGTGACTCCTTGGGGATTATGGTCGAGAAAGCTTCGAGTTGATACACGTCACATAACTTCTGTATTTGAAACTCGTAGAATCAATTGAAGAGCGTTTCTATTGAACATGTTCGAGATTGTTGAACAAGCAAGTTGATTCCTTAGCAAGCACGGCTTACACATTGGCGATGCAGTAGAAGGAAATTTGGATCGATATCAGTGGGTCATTACCTTTATGTTTGAAAATAGAAGATAACTACAATGAATCTTCGGTGATGAATTAAACCACTTGTAGTCGATTATGCTGCGAGATTGATGTAGAAGACTGACAACCTTTAGTGATTACGCTTCCAATATGGGAAGTTACCTGATGAGAATTAAGAAGGCAGGATGTCGGCGTCGGGCCCGTTTATCTATTACAAAGAGGCCAACTTCGAGAAGATCGTTTGATGGTGTGTTACTTCGATGTCTTGGAGAAGAAGAGGCACACAGAACAATGGAGGAAGCTATTTCTGGTGTGCAGCCAGTGCTCGTCAATCCACGGCCTGAAACTTCATTTTCAAATCAAAAGGATGGGATACTATTGGCCTAAAATGGTCAAAGATTGCTTGGAATTATTGCAAAAGATGTCGAGCATCGATTTCATGCAAATTTTATCCGCGGCCGCCGGAACCACTACGTCAAGCCCCATTCTTCATGGCACTTGTGGGGGCTTGATATGGTTGGCCGTGTAATGCCCACGACCCGGCCCTTTGCCAGTCGGTGCGTTAATATATTGGATGGGTAACTCCTTGAGCAGCGTCTTTCTAACGCGTTTGTCACCGCTCGCGTGCTCGTGAAAGCTTCAGTGGAGTCGCCCCATCCCGAGAATTACCCCAGGTCGAAGCAACGGCAGCATTGGAGTTCTTATGAGATGAGCTTCGAAAAGAAGATGCATCTTGGTGATGGTAGTACCAATCGAATCTTATCAAACATATCGCATAGCCTTGTAGCATTATGCGTTTTGCGGTCGGGTATTCTGACCTCCACACGGCAAATCTTCAGCGTCTCGTTGAGCCACGGCTCACATCCGGGTGCCGTACCCGTCCGTGTGAGACTCACAGAGGTAGCTCTGACCTCGAGGAATGTCGCGCTTCTGCCATGTAACTTGGATACCAGCGATTCCGGACTGACTCATTTCCCCAATACCGTTGTAATGCCCGGCCGGCCTTTGAAATCGGTGCGTTATTATAATGGATGAAGCGGCCTCCCTGAAACCGCCTTGGCGTCTCGGCACATTTTGTCTGTTCGTGTGCTTTCTTAAAAACTTTGATTAGATTAGCAAAATCCCAATTACCCGAGGTCAGCCTTGTTTAACATTGGAGTTAACATAGGATGAGCTTCCGAAAGAAGATCATCTTGGTATTATGAAGTAGTACCAATCAAATCATATCAAACATATCATAGCATGCCTGGCATGCACCGCACATTTTTGCGGTCGGGTATTCTGGCTTAGTTTACCAAAAGCGTCCTCGAAGCGTACGTACGTCACTTTGCGGCGGCAATTCTTTCTACAAATGAAATTTAGTAGTGCCACATTAAAAACTGGGAGGCAAGAAGAAGTGGCCAAATTCATACGAGTGAACCTTATATATCGTTATGGCGTACCCAGACATATCATAACTGATAATGGGAAGTCATTCGACAATCGCTTGATCACGGCCTTATGTGAAAAGTTCGAATTCAAAAAGTATCACTCCTCGATGTATTATCCACCGGGCTAATGGAGTTATTTAAAGCTTTCAACAAAACTTTGTGCAATATCTTGAAGAAGGTCATCGATAAATCCAAAAGAGATTGTGAAGATGAATGAAGCTACGTGGGCATATAAGACAGATATGAAGAACACTACTGGCATTCAGCTCGCTATGCGTTGGTTTATAGTGTAAGTTGTCCTACTCCCGTTGGGCGTCAATCCATCTTTAAGAATAGCTATTCAAGAAGGTCTCACTCAAGAGGAAAATGCTCGCCTCAGGTTGGAAGAGTTAGATTCCCTTGATGAAAGAAAGGCGGATGCTGTGACAAAATTGGAGTGTTATCGATCTAAATATCTCGAAGTCTTACTCTAAAAAGAAAGTTAAATCAGCTCCTTTCAAGTTAGTAACATGGTACTCTCTGTCGAAGACTAATCATGACCCATAAAAAAGGGAATTTTTTAGCCAAAGTGGGATGGCCATGCGTCCCTAGGGATTGTATCTGAATGGGTCATCTGTGATGTTAGATCGAGATGGGTTAAATTAGGACCCGATGACGATTAGATAATTGAAAAGATATTATTCATAGGTTGAAGGAAACTCCTATCCCACATGAGTATATCACGTATGCGGCAACCACATTGACATTGCGATATGGTTAAACTATTCGTCGCGCAATGATATTGCGTGTGGGTAAATTGCTAGATCACCAAAGAATTATATGTAGTAAGCCGATAAACTCATTTATTAGTGCTATTAGTGGTTAAACTTTAAAGCCACATCTATTGAGTAGAGATGGTAAATGTCGATACTCACGACCCGCATGGTATAAGCGTATTAAGCTTTTGACAAATTATATTTCCCTATTGAACTACGTTTGAAGCAGTCCTCCACAAAATTTCTTGCAATCATTAGGCGCTTGGAAGGCTAGGATTTCGGTCATCACAAAAGAAATTCATTATAAAAAGTATGACAATAAGACATAAATGAAGAAATCAAAATCGAGACAATCTATTAGCAGTAAAAATTTGTTTGACTAATAAAGAAATGGATTTAAAGTGCTAACGACAAGTCTAAGAAGCGTAAACAAATTAGAATTATACTAAAAGAGGTTCAAAATCCACTGAGCCTTTATGCGATGCCAGTCACGTATTCATTTGTCATGATAAACTCTTCATACATGCTACCCATCCGGATGGTTTCCTCTAGCATGGAGCATTGACGCTGAGGTGGATAATAACCACGGTAATCTCGAGGCTTAGCCGTGTTGTTGAAGGAGTACACAGTTCTTGTTTTTTGTTTTGAAAGCCTCTCAGCTCCCACCGTCGGATCGGCCCCACGACCTGTGCGCACTCACTTGCTTGTTGACCCTGCTTGATGCGGCTTTATTTTTCTCCATGCTTGAGATCTAGCATCTTCCCGAACTAGTCAGAAAGATAACTCCCTTTTGATAAGATTAACTTCGATCGATATTTGTAAGGCGATTGTAGATGTGCGTCGCCCAGAGGAACATACGCTCTGAAAGAAGAATTCCAATGTCTCCTCAATTCGGAAGAGATGACTGGCGAAAGTCCTCGTACATTTGAAGAACTTCGGTCAGCTTTGCCATCAGTTCTTGGGACAACTTTTGCCAGGTAAGCTTGACCACCAATCTCGTCGAGTTTTTGAAGAGGCTCGGCTCGGCCGAGGGAGCAGGCGGGATTTGCTGTATAGATGACTTTGGGGTAGCATGTGGTCCCTGTCGGATCTCAGTAGGCACGAGGTAGAGAATGTTCAATTCCTTCCTCCTCTTCCCGCATCGCCCGTGTCACCAATAAAGGATCCAAGAAGCTCCAGTGATACTTTTCTTGTCGTTAAAGTAAACTTGAGAAATGAAGGATTACAAGTTAGAGCATGAATATTTAATACAATGTTATGTTCCCTAGTGGGAGGAGGTGATTAAAAATCTTACACAAAACTCTCCAACTTCCTCCAAAATCTCAATATTGGGGTGCAAGAATGAGTTACCTCACGATGATAAAATTAAGTGAACACACCCTCAAAAGTCGCCTCGCGTGTTTGAAGTTTCGATCTTCGCTGCTGTCCAATTCATCGTCACCAGAAGGTTGCTTCCATTTGAACAGGATCAGGATAACTCCATCCTTGAACAAATGAAGTTGTTTTCCTTTTCCATGAGTGGGAAATTGACGTGGAGGCTGGCGGTAATACCGTGTCTTCGTCCACGACCGTTACCACGATGAAAGGAAAGACGGGGTGACTCTGTCTCTGAATCTTTGGTATATGTCTCCTTTACCCACCTATCATACCCTCTGGTGGTGAGATACTTTGACTCATGAATGATAAATGTAGCTCTTTGAGTAGTATCGTCGCGGTACAAAGCTGATGCCTCAGACATACGTAAGATGTCTCACGGTTGTGATAAGCGGAATGCAGGAATATCTTGACAATATCCGAATTGTCGAGAGAAACGGTGAGGGTTGTAAGGTTCTAATCCAAATGTCGAACTATGCCTCACTGGAAGCATACTTGAACGGATACTCAAAAAATGAGATGTGTCGGAATATGAGTTTTTGCTCCTTGCTTAAATCAACGGTAAAGGGGTAGAGCTTGCTCCAGTTTTGTTTAAGTGACCAATGCAAGTTCCTCGTTCAGATAAAAATGTAGGCATCTATTCCTTCATAGAATCGCGCTCCACCTTCACCACTATACATGACCATAAGAGGACAGTTCAGCTGACCGGTGATTGAAAAGTGAGTGGAGAAGTATGAGGCAATCCAACCATAGACATAGTGAGCAGGAAGAAGGCCGTTGCGTTACTAAGTCTTGGAAGGCTGCTGATCGCATTTTAGGCCTCTATGAATCTTGGAAGTAGACGAGGGAATTGCGAGGAGGCTAACTCGGTCCCTCTTAGCCATGAAGCATGCCATCTTAAATACCTCCGCCCTAATGTTACCTACTGACCTTACAGGAAGAACGATGCAACATAGCCAACATGAAAGAAATGCGTGAATGTCACTTTCTTGGATTGTCGAATGTTAAGAGCGGGTGAATGTTTCAGCGTCACTTATCGGCTCCACGGGCTTATTCTTGGTAGCACTCATGTTGGGTTGTGAGTAGAAGCTGAACGCCTAGTCTTGCACTCTTTCCTCGGAGGAGGTGCATTATATCTCGAAGGAAGTTTGCTCCAAGCGGATCCCGATGCTTGATGGAGCTGACATGATGCCGCTTTTTCTATGGCCAGACAAGTAGTATGCAAGGAGCAAGTAGGGTGCGTGCGGTAACTTGCTTTCCGTCTCACAAGTATCATCCATAAGCTCACGAGCACTAGGAACCACATCATCGAACAACTGACCAAGTATGGGAAGGCCTCCAAGCTTGTGCAAGTCCCACAAAGAGATTGATGACTCCCCCGCAGCGGTGAACAAAGTATTGGTAGAAGGGCTCCATGACTCGCCCGGAATGCAGATAATATCCAGGAGAAGACAATCGTAGCATGTATATAGAGGAACTCTGTGACATTAAATGAAATCAGCATCAATGAGGATATCTTTACACCTGCAAAGAAACGTCCCTCGGCCAGCTCCCAATAACAGTATCACGCAAATTCTCCCACAAACTAAGATCCGGGTGCCAAAGAAGTTTCACGGTGAAATCAGTTCTCGATAAGCGAGAGAAGTGCTTTCGGCCTACTAGAGATAAATTCTTTTTATAAAAGGGTATAGCGTATAATCACGTCCGTTGGTAGAAAGACTTTGGTGTCTATCCAAACCCCTTCATTTCTGTAGTCATTTCTACTAATTTTAGCCCGTGGTTTTTCTTAGCCTCCGAAAGCGGTTCGTAGGCAATTGCTTTCGATGATGGCCATTAGAGTATCATCAGATATTTGCAAGTATCGTTTATCTCCTTCCCGTTCGCTGAATATAGGCTTTGTCATGACTAGCAAAAGGACTACCAACATACAAAAAAGGGTTAAATATTAGTACATTTGCATATTTCGGAACTTTAGAAGGCAACAGGTCTTAAAGATATCGTCAGTTCAAAATATCATGAAGGTCGAGTCCTCAGAGGATATAATGACACTCGAAAGTATCATAGTCTTCAAAAAGGTATTAATCCAATTTCAAATATCATGGGATCGAGTCCTCAGAAGATATAATGACACTAGAAAGTATCATGGTCTTTCAACCAAGTTCAAAATATCATGAGGATCGAATCCTCAGAAGATATAATGACACTCGAGGGAGTCGTGATCGTATAACATGCAAAATTTGATAAACCAAGGAGCAAATACGATAACTTGCAGAACTTGAAGGAATTAAACTAGTTTGAAAGATATACGCTTTAAATCCACATATATGTTGAAATCTATATGTGCATGCTTTAAAGGGCCACATTCATGCAAAAGGTTGTCGAAATTAAAAATGTCAACGTATATACCCAACTATATACCCATATAAGATGCATGCAAGATGGTGAATTTACGTATGTAAGTTACATGCAACATAGTGAAATCTACGAAGGAAAGGTGCATGCAAAATGGTAGGATCCATATATTATATGTATGCTTAAAAGACCATATTCATGCAAACATTCATCAAGCCTAAACTAGAAGAAAGTACCTCCATCCCACCTAACTATACTCACAAAGGAAATTGGGACATTTCGAGAAAAGTACAGGCAATCAAAATCTCGGTCCGAAACATGCCAATTCAGACGGATGAATAAAAGATTATGAAATAACCCGTTACGTTTAAACCTTTAAAAATATGTTAAATATATCGTTTGGTGGTGGGACCCGGAGATAATATAAATACTTTCGGAATAAAATAGATATACCGAGACTAGTATTAAATGAGTAGTATTTTGTTACACGGATAATAATATATTTAGGATCGTTTTCATTAAATTTAATGACAAAAAGTGGAGAAATAAAAACACCGTACCAAAGCGAGGCTAACTTTTACTTTATATATATATCCATGACCAATATCTTTTCCATCACTTATCACAAATCCCTATTTGGCGAAATCCATCGTCATCTTGTCGCTTCGTTTCATTTTTTTTCCTTAACTTCTTTGTCTTGTGAAGTTCTCATAATAAAATTCAAGTTTAAGTGTTCCTACTATCATCTAAGCATCTAAGGTATAGCAATTACAACTCTTAGCTCTTTTCTTGCATATTATTAGAACATCTAGATGATATGTTATGTTGTTTTATAATTTGAAAAGTTAGGACAAAATGAATATTATATTAAAGATTGAATCTTTATGTAGTTTATGGTAGATTTAGAACCATATTTTGTTATGACCAACATATTAGAATATTTTTAGGAGTATATCATTGAGAGATAGCTATATTTATGTATGGGTTTGATTTTGTTCCTATTTAATCTCAGCTTTTATATAACAAATGGGAAAGAAATAGTAAATATGTTCCAAAAATTATAAAATTCTATCTTTAAGTAAGTATTGTTATATAGGTTGACCTGTAGAAGGTTTTGATTTTGAAGTTGTTTTATGTTATTGTAAAATTTTGGAAGTTAAATGATAGAAATGATATACGAATGGAAAGAAATATAAATTTTGAAAATTCACAAAGTAGACTTGATATTTGTGAATTGTGAGATCTAGAATAATATGTCGAGGATTGAAATAGAGCAATATATTTGCTAAAAATACTCGAGGCGATTTGTTGGACCCGTTTCTTTACATTTTGAACTAGGATCATTATATGGGATTGGATTATATTTGAAGTCTTTATTTGGGATTTAATAGATATAAAGGGAGGTTATTAAGCAGTAAAATAACACATATAATTGCTTTGGATAGGAGTGTTAGCTTTATATAAAATCTTTAGAAGGGGAACGAATAAGGACTAAGGGTGGATTGGCCCATTTTAGAGCTTATACAAACTTTGAATTCAAGTTTCACCATTAATACGACTTTAGCAATTTGTAAAAACAAATGTGTGGAATATCCTAAAAGTAGTATTAAGCTTTCGAATGAATGCTAGATAAAAGATGAAACAATAAAAGCGATCCCCAGCGATCATTATGTGCAATAAAACATCAAAACTTCATTTTGATGTCGATATTAACATTAAGCTTTCATTCGTCATGTCTGATTAAGTCCATTCATGGCTATTGATCAAATCACAACAATCTATTAAACATACCGCGATTATTACATAGATATACTAGGTAGGTTTAAGATATTCTTGATAAACGAGTTTAGTATGATTTGATGAGTGGGAATATAACGATTAGAGTTCATTGGTCAAATCAAACTATCTAATCATGAATATTGAATTAAGATCGACATAGGATATTCTATTTTAGCTCGATTAAACTTGACATATCAATTTAACACAATAATTCAATTATATGCCGGCATGTTCAACAAAGTACGTATAAACTAAGCGTATAATAATCGGATCCCTACTTGATTCTAGCATATATATAATGTGTGCAATAAAGTAAAGAGTAGGGAAAGAAGATCTGAGGCTTCGACACGGTGTTTTCGAGGTTAAGCTAATCGTCGACCCAGAGCTCTACGCTTAGGCTTTGTTGATCCTTTAGATGAAGCGACAGCGAATGTTGGGTGACCCAAAGACAGCCTCCATGACTTCTTGGCCTCGTAACTACCGTTA
This sequence comes from Lithospermum erythrorhizon, assembly GCA_019722365.1. Classification (NCBI taxonomy): domain Eukaryota; kingdom Viridiplantae; phylum Streptophyta; class Magnoliopsida; order Boraginales; family Boraginaceae; genus Lithospermum; species Lithospermum erythrorhizon. The sequence continues at coordinate 88,148 of JADFUC010000994.1, forward strand.
ATGCATACAGGGCAAAGGAATCACCCTAGTAGTTTCAGCTCCTGACTCCTGGTTAGGGAACCTGACCTCGACTTCGAGGATTTCGGCCCAATCAAATTCGAATGGCTCTCTACCTCGAGCACTACATGTCTATTGCTTGGCTAGCACAACTATTTATGACAATCTACTCGATTCTAGCTTGAGTAAGCCTCGCGGCTTACCTCGGACCCTCGGCCTCTAGTATGAAGAACAAATCCTAACTTAATGGGATATCTCTTTTTATAGAATAGAGATTGTTGTTTTATCCCAATCTAATGCTCCCTGATGAGCTCACAATGGGATTACAATTTTGGCACAATTTATAACTCCTTACATTGAGTAGATAACATTGAAGCTTGTTCAACTCCTTGTTAATTAGATAAGACTTTTGAAGGCTTTGAGCTTTCCCGTTTGAACATTTAAATCAAACACCTTGAATGCTCTTTAGTTTCCATTCATTTCAAAAGTTTAGCCTGAGCCAAACTCGCTCACATTTGATAAAGAAGCACAATTAAAGCTCGTGTGTTTGAGAGATTTACAGTGTTTAAAGATGAGAAATGAGTGTAAAAACATTTAGAATTGTTTTAGGAAAAGTTGGGGGAAGAGTTTGGAAGATTTGATATTTAAGGGTGAAAATGGAGTTAAAGCAGGACAAAGCGGCTAGTTTTGGCGCCCATCGAGACTCGCCGAGCCCTAGGTCTCGATGGGGTCCTAACCGAAAGAAAAAGCGGCAAAAAGCGCTTGAGGATCATCGAGACACCATGGGGCCCCACGGGTCTCGATTGGGTCTCGATAAACTTGCAGCTTAAAATCGCGTTTTTCGACTTGGGTTATAGCTCCGATTTAGGCGATTAAAAAAGCGTTGGAAACTCTTTTCAAACCCTTTAATAAAATGAATTCAAACCCCAATTTTATACATTAAGATTTTTCAAAATATTTTCTTTTACAAACATTCTTAAAAATATTAAACGGTTAAGATGCTTAGTAAAAATTATTTGAAAATTATCTCCCCGAATAGAGCTTGATCAAGATCCAAGGAAAGAAAGTAAGTAAGATTCAAGCCATAGCTTTACCTAATCTTTGGCTTTCATCAAGACTCGTCTCTTCCGATCTTGATTCTTCGATGAACTTTCTTCTTGGTCCTTTCGCTGAGGCGGTAGATTGAGCAGATGCTTAAATCGCCAATCTTCACTTTGAAGCTTTGTATGGTTGATTCTTCTTCTATCTCGCCCCATACTCATATTTTGGCATTGCAAAATCACCTTGAAGCTCATGACATTTCTTCGTTGTCTTGATGCCTTGATATTGTGCTTGTTTGATATCGATGTCAATTTTCAAATCCGACAGCGCTTTAACGTACTATGAATTAAATCAATTAAGCACATACGTTAGATAGTAAATCAATGTTTAAGTCATCATTAAAGCCAAGGTGTCGCAGTTCGTAGTCCAGCGAGGAGTTGAGCCGGACGACACGTGGGCTACTAGAGATATTTTAGTTTATTTTTGCTCGAGGTGAGTACAAATCTCGCGATGGGAACCTTTTCGTATATATTATGGTTATATATTTGACATGCATTTGTCATGTGGTTATATTGGAATGTATATTGAGTTATTGAGATTGTTGTAGTTGTGATTATACTATGAGTGTTGTGTGTGATTGTGTTGCGTGTGGCTGTGTATTGTTTGTGGTTGGTGTGTGTATTCTTTTGCAGGTTGATTTGGGTGAAATGATAGCTTCAACCGGGAGGTTCGGTGTGATATGCATATTGAGGGGGTAGCCTCAGTCGTGAGGATTGTGATGTATATATATGTGTTGGGAGATGTGTGTATTGGTGGATGTGTAGTTGATGGATGGATGTGTGAATGGAGGTTTTGATGTTGTTTTATTTGAATGAATACTTGATTATCATTGTTCATGGTTATAAATATAATGTGTGGATTGTTATGTTGATCTCGTAATGATGTTAAATAAGAGGTTATTATGTAATTTGTGAATAGTTGTTTATTAAGTAGCCTTATTAATGTTTATCGCTGTTCTTATATATAAGTATGATTATATGTAGTTTGGATACTATTTGTGATATTTGTATTCACTAAGCCATGACTTACTCCCCCCATTATATGGGGCGTTTATGCCTAGGTTTTTAGGGGTGATATTTGAGGTTGCTAAGGAGGCTAGCGTTATTGCGGAATAAGATCGTATGTGAGGCGGTGGTGGCATAGGAAATCCTCAACAGTCCTTCTCCTATTATTTCCTCTTGTTATGTTTTTTAGAATTCAGATGTTGTGTATTAAGGGTCGTGTGTGAGCGTCGACTATTATGATGTATTGTGGAGACTATGTTGTATTGTTTGGTTGTATTATTCTGGTTGATGTATGTTTATGTTAATGATGTATTTTAGGGGTGTGTTGTTAGTTCGCCACGATGGACTAAGAGTATTATTATTATTAATAATAAATGAAGTGTTTATGTGGTTATCAAGTGATTTGATGAGCTACGATGTATAGGTTGTTGATGATCTTAACGCCAAGCGGTAGAAGCGCGGATGGGTGATTCTGAGTTAGTCCAACTTTCCTCAATAAATGAATAAAGGTTTCAGTCAGATACTCTTAACAAAAGCTTGTGATCATTTAGAAAAGATGCTTGACCCTATATATTCTATCATGAGTATCAAATGGGAGTTAACTACTACAACAGGCCTAGTCCAAGTGCACAAATGCAAAATTTTACGTCGATTAATGTGGAAATTTGGAAGAGGAGCGAGTAAAGGAAATAACGAAACAGTGCGAGAATGAAAACATATAGACTCCTACAAAAATAAGACATGGCTTCTCCTCAAGATAATATGTTTCAAGGGTAGGAGTTGTTACCTAAAAACAATGAAGAGGTAGAGTCGATGCCCGCGCCGTACGGAATGGGAATGGCCAGTTGAACTCAATTTGAAAGCAAGGACTGTGGCGAATGTTGGCCATATATGTTTGCTGGAATAAATTGTATGAAATGTGAGGAAGTGGGCACTGCTTTATTGCTTTTATAGGCAGTGGAGGTAAGGTGATTAAGATTAGTTGCAACTGGACCCAAATTTTGCTCAGAAATTTAAATTCAAATGGGGATAATCTTCCCGCTGAAGTTTATTTTAACCACTTCAGAGTTTTGAGGTTTTGAGGAACTTTGAGAGTCCTCATGATGTGGGCTGAAGCACAACTAAATTCACATGTGTTCTAGACACAATTCAAATAATTTAAATTTGAGTTTCTCTGCTCATTTTGATAAGTTTATCTTCCTGGTGGACAAGTTTGGCTCCAACAAATGCAAGATTCTAGAATAAGACGCATATATGTAATGTGCCTAAAGATCTTATTGTGTGAAATCGGTCTATGGTGGTAAACGGTATTAGGCACGTCTTTGGGAAGAGATCAAATCTAATTTATTCTTCCAAACTCACTTTGATCGAGAGTTTAGATTAGTCGGAACTCGATTACTCTAAAGACTCGTCAAATTTGAGTCGTTAAAATGAGAGTTAGGGGGGCATTTGTTGGTAACGTAAATTTATTCAATAAATGTTCCAATTAAATTAGTTAATTAAGTTCTAATTTAATAATTTATACGTTGGAATTTAGTTAATTAAATCATGCAGTCCAATTAAATATTTACATGTGTCGTTTATTATCAAATTATAAACTGTCGCATTAAAAATTGGACCATCGAATTATATTTACGACACGTAAAGCGGATCATAATAAATAATTATTTCCCTCTAAACAAACATTTGGAAACCAAATTAAAAGAAATTTGAATAATTATATCTTTTAAATAGCTGAAGATATACTTTATCGAACTCACAAAATCATATAATTATTGTCTTTAATTAGGTTGGAAGAATAATAATTATCGAGGAGGTCGACAGAGACCAGCCCGAAGTCAGGAGTTGGCCGAGAGACGGCCAGTCAAACTCGAAGCGTCGAAATTGACCCCATCCAGTCCATTCGCTTTAATATGCCTATAAATAGAGGCATTCTCATTCATTTAGAGGAGGAAAATTCATTTCCAAAAAGAAGACAAAAAGTAGAAAGAAGAGGCAATAATCGAGCTACCATAATCATTCAAGTTGCATCGAACATTCAAACCTTGAGCATTTGAATCTTGAATCCCAGTATTCGAATTTTCAAAATTCAGACCTTCAAATGCTTTTGAATCTTGAATCTTGAGTCTTGAATCTTCAAATATTCAAACATTCAAGTCTTGAACATTCAAGTATTCAAACATTCGAGTTCAAGATCGAGCTATTCGAGCCCTTGAATTGAAGTGTCACCCGATATCCAGTGTTAAAGTTACAAATATTCAACAATCAAGTCCAAGAGCAATGCTAGGCCACTTGACTTGTAGTGTGAAGTAGAATCGAGAGGAACAAGTAAGATTGTACTCAAATCATATCGATAATCATTTAACTGCGATCATTTATTTTCTTTATTGTCTTCAAATATCATCTTTAGACTTTAAGGAAATTATTGTTCTGAGGACCATATAATTCTTTTGTATTTTCTCTTGGCATTAATGAGTCAATGTTCATATTTGGTGATATCATAACTATTGGGATGTTCAACATGACTTATTCAAGGTATTGCATCTCAAATTCCCTCTTCAAGAGGATTAGAACTTTTGGAAGCTCTTCAGGAGTTTCAATAATATTTAAGTCATAAATATAAATATTACGTTATCCTGAGCTTTTCTCACGGTCAATACATGTAAATAACGTCATGTAAGATCATTCGTATAACCTTGTTTGGTTAACAATCACTAGAAAAAATCCTATGGAAAAAATACATAGTGAAAGAAATAAATATTTCTCTTTAGATATGGTTTAAGTAAGTGTCTCATTAAAAATCTTACCGAGAAAACTCCAGTGGAAAAAAAACTCAGTGAAGGAAAAAAGAGTACAATGCATATCATACATATGTCCCCCTGATGAAATCATCAGTGTATATTATTCAAGTAGAAAATCAAATAATGCTCTCTTGACATTTATCAATATTACATGATTATACAATCATGTTTCCGTTGTAAGATATATATACTAAATTGATACTTCGGGATGACCAAATGCGTATCTTAGTATGAGATTTTATCTCTTATGTATCTCATTTAAATGAGATAAACATTTCTATCATGCTCAATTGAAATTGACTTTTATATCTTTACAAGGTATTTGATTCCAAATTCTTTTATAGACATATTGTTTGATAACTAAAAGACTCTACAAGGGAGTTCTTTATAGCCTTGCTACTCACGATAATCTAGTCGCGAGAACTCTTGAAGTCTCGATAAATTATAATAGTTCTTGATAGTAGCCTGATTATTCGGATCCTCAATGATGACAAATAATTAAATCATAAATATATGTAAAGGAATCAATATAAACTTGCATTAATCATTCAAATACGACATACACATAATAAGTAAACAAATAGATCTACACATATAATCACATAATACATAATATAAATATAGAGTTAAACATGCTTGTAGCGTACTATCGATAGATTTGCATATACTTGTGATCTTGAATAAAATGATCATACAAATAAATATCTAATAATGCGGTTAGAACTTGTAATCCATCTTCCCGGATGGCTTCAAATATTTAAAATATTTTGACTTTAACTTTCAATCGAGTTAAGTTCACTACGGATACATATATTTATCTTCGAGGAGCATCGCTAGCTTTCTTTCTAAATATATACTCGATCGCATACATGTATTCACATATCACGTATTTCTCGGCATGCTATATTATACATCGTATACACATATCAGAGGCTATATTTTATTGCTACCAAACATATATAATTTCAATACTCCATCATGAGAATCTCACATTGACACTTTATAATTAAATTCTCTTTGTTTTCGAACACAAATCTTTTGTGATAAATCTTATTTTAGTTATTTGCACATATACCAATATATATTGTAGTAGTATCATATTTGATTCGACTTAGTCTAAAATTTCACGAAACTACATAGTGAGTTTCATTAAAACGACGTTGGTATATATTTCCTTTAGTATCATATTTAGAATTTAGACTTCGAGTCTAAATTTCTGTTTTATATAGAGTTTAGTTTTACTCTTAATTGCGTCTTTTCTCTTTGGTCATTCATATATATATATATATATATATATATATATATATAAGAGAAAGAGAGAGAGAGGCTGCTTAATTTATTGTCGATAATTCTTTAATTTTGAGTTTCCACATTACTAAGCGATAATGAGATCGTTATAGTCATGAATTTCGTTATGTAAATGGCTTACAGACATTAGAGCTTTTAGCTTATTCATGATATATTCCACTTTCTGCTCTTAAGGTGATATTACTCTGGCAATCTTGATATACTATCTTGATGAATTGGAACTATACTCATTCTGATGGTTGCCCCGGGGAACCTCGACTCTATTTTGAGTGTTTATTTGTATAAAACTTCGTTGCTATTTTCGAGGTCAAAACTTTTGTTTTGGTAGTGAAACTTCTAGTTCATATAAATCCCTTATTATTATTTTCTTTTAAACTTCAAGTTCATATTTATTCATTTTTAGGATCATCTAATATAGGGATATTTCGATTGAGATAGTTTATTTTTAGGTTGTATCTTTATTCTCCCTTGATATTTGAAAATATTGATATATCATAATGAAAAATTATTTGATAAATTAATTTCAATTTCGTATTTCTAAGTATAGATGTACATACGCCCAGGTATAATAATCATTTAAAAAGTTATCATTTTGTGCATAATCTTGAGAATATATGATGCAGCATATTTGGAGGGTAAATATGTGGTTTGACCAAACCAACTATATTAGGGAGTTTATAATAATTTGGCATAATGTGAACAAGTGTTACTACATAGTATAATATTTCCATTAAATCCAATTGAGGTATTGCATGTAATTAGCGTGCTTGGCAGATCAAGCTGGGAAGTTTACCTTTATGAAACTCATAAATTCTTGAACTTAATAGTTTATTGACTTGATAGTGCTTCAATTAAATATTGATTATTCTTTTCGCATGCAAGTAACTAATCGGGATGGTCTAGCTGGTTATGCCAAATAATAAAATTTCCTCACAATTCTCAAATTTCGGTTTAACAAGTGTATTTTTGATATGCAAACATGTTTGTTACTTGGTAACAATATATTAGCTTCTTCCGGGGGTCTTAAATTAATTTTGCTACACTTTTGACAAATATTAGCTCTTAAGGTCTTCACTTGTTGTCTCCCGATGTGGTAGATAATTTGACATATATTTTTGAAGCATTTAGATTCCTTTCGGACTTAGAATAATATAGTGCGTCTGGGCCACATATTTTTGAGGCACGTCTAATATCTCTTCCCGAGATTCGATCGATTTTGCGTGCGTCTTTGTAATAACACTCGCTTCTTGTATTAGATAAGAAAAATATTTCTTATCACCCAGAATGGTATGAGTTGTTGCGCTGCTCTACTTGAAGACATATTTATCCTTTATCCGTGTTGTTGGTGGCAATCATGTTGGAAGCGAAAATCATAAGATAGGTGTGCCCGCAATGACTAATTAAACACCAAATCTTTTCATAGCCAAAACTAGCCTAAGCATGTATAATCCCACAACACCAACTATGATTAGGGAATTCATTGTTCATGAAAATGATATGTTGGCTCTTTCAGACATTGATTAATTTTATACTACCTCGTATTGTGATAACATTCGCTTCTACGGTTATCAAGTAAAAAGGTTACTGTACCGATTAAAGTGGTATGTATTGTACTGTATATATTCGAGGAAATTTACACACTATCTCGGATGGATTCACAATACTCGAACAAATATTATTTGTAAGGTGCCAGACCTTGGAAAATCGGTAGTAATCAAATTCGTAAGCTCGGTCGTGGCGAATACGTATTATTTCATATGAGTCTTCAGGGCTCATAAGTGAATTCACCATATTATTTTATTTCAAAATATTGAGGGCATTCACATAGATTCTTCAAGAATATTCAAAAGCCCTTAATATATATGATTATCATTTTTAAGCCATTAATCTTTCCATATTCGTGCTTGCTTAAAATTAAGTATTCAAGACACATCAAAAGGTTCAAAGATATTTTAGTCTTACGGACTAGTATAATCAGAATTTTGGTCTTTAGTTGTGAGCTTGAGTTTATTATGACTACAAATCTTGTGGATTAGTTTTACCGGACTAATAATAGCTAAATTTTCTGAGCTATACAAAATTAATCTTATACACTAATTGTGAGATTATAAGGGTGGAAATAAATATTTTCATGGTAATAATATATCGCGTACAGCATAATACTAAATACAGGCGATCGATTAATAATTCACGTGATGATAAATTCAACGATTATATATAATAAGTCTTCGAGGCTTAGATGATTGATATATACATGTCTTACAGACAAATATATATCTAATAATTAACAAACCATATAAGTGCATAGATTTAATAAAAATAATTTTATCGAATTAATAAGTCTTTAGGACTTAAACATTTGATAATTATCTTCTTGACTTCATATTTCATATAAAATATATAAATCTAATGATTAGTTTGATACTTAATGTAATAATGCGAAAATATCGGTCTACTCATAAATCAACATTAATACTTAATTGTTATGGAAATAATATATATTGGATCTCTTGTCAACTAAGTCTCTTGTTTACCAAGAAATGAAACAACTTGATGAGAAGCCAGTAGAGGCTAACTTTATTCTGCAAAGTTCTTAGTTACACTTATTATTTTATTATTGTATCTTTAGGCTATAAATAAGCTATTCATTGTAATTAATACTTAGATTATACAAGCAATAAAAAATATTCTGCATAACGGCCATGCAGGAGTCAGTAAGCGCGAGAGTGAGAGTCATTAAAATCCGAGGCAGCGAGTATTGGCTTAGATGGGCATTTCGATTCAAATACAATTCGTTTAAATCCAAAATGCTGATCACAATTAAGTTTCCCCAATCAAAGCAGTTTAAAAATTTATAATCCGTGGTGATATCGAAGCGACCAACCGTAAATATATACGCTGACGCAACCCAAAATAAAGTAATGCCGGCAAAGGCTCACAGCAGATAATCGTCTTGTAGCTTTAAATACAAAATGACTACCGACAAAGTTAAGATTTCAAAAGCAAACAACAATGAAAACTGGTTGTGGCCGCGTCAAAAAATGAAATTTGTGAGATCCTCGACCACCGTGCTGCTTTGGCAGCTCGGGCACTCTCAATGACCTCTTGGCTTCCAGCCCAGCCACATCGGCACAGCACAATGAAAATGCAACCCACGTAGCGAAAAGGGTGTAAGCCGCGAGGCTTAGTGAAACTTAACCACGGGGTAGACTTGCCATACGGGCGAGATAGTCATAATTTAATAACCAAATATGAATAATATACATATATCCGAGGACTATCTAATCGAGGTCATCTGACATAATTCCATGGGAAATCTTAAACATAATACGTGAGGATATAATAGAAGGTTCGTAGCTTTAATTTCGAGAAAGAAATCAATAGACTTCAGCAACGACTAAAACTACAGTCATCGAAACCTCACCATCTACCGTATCCCGCGGTATACCATCCTCATGCGCGCGCCACTCAATCCGTCTACTGCGGGAATGGACTAATCAATAATCGCCTTAACATACGCCCGGTATAAGGCCAAAACGCTTATACACAAGTATAGTAGCGCGCTCTTATACACTAAGTATAAGGCACGCCTTGCCCATGCTCTACCGTAGTATAGACCCCACATCGACAATGCACACGACAAAGTGATCAAAGACTTCATGCATTTCTTATACGAAGTATAAGAGCCCGAACCCTTGTAGCCATACCGTAGTATAGGGCCACGCGGCAATGCCTGCGGCAAAGCGTCAAAAGCGAGAGTCATACGCTCTTATACCGAAGTATAAAGGCCCGAAACCGCACTTATACACAAGTATAAAGCCGCGCCTTATACACAAAGTATGAGCTACCCCGCGCCTTATACCGTAGTATAGGGCCAATAGCGTCGCATATCGCCGCAAGGAAGGAGAGTCGCACAATCACAGTAATCCAGTATAGGGTCACCCCACGATACCGAAGTTACCTCGAAACTCTTGCATAACCCCGAGCAACTCTTTTACTCCCGAAGCGGTATTACGGCCTACGGCTAAAACATCCTGATGATCAATCCTGATAAATGAGGCCATAAACATATCAAAAGTGCCGTGAGGCCACATAATATAATAGTGCCGTCGAAATTACGGAATTGAGAATATAAGTTGGGGTTGGTACATTGCCACCAGTGATCTTGGCGCCACGAAACACAATCACATAACACAACAATTACAAGTATATCATTCTCGTTATCATAACCTGATGACATGTACATCGTTTCTCGCATGTCGCCTGATAACATGTATATCCTGAATCAAGGTGAAATGCGTAAAGTAGCATTGAGATAAGTCTTACTTTCTGTAGCTACATGAAACCAGCAAAACAATCAAAGTAGCGCCGCTTTCACGATCAACGCCTAAACAACACCGAAAGTATAATCAAGACCTACTACTATACGGCGTTACAGAAGATACGTAACTTGACTCTTGGGGAACTATCTACAACTTGATGCAACATGGCGGATAAACTGCTCCGAATTATAATCCCATGCGGACGCAACCCAATCGATTCCCAGCTAAATTCCATCTTCACTTTCTCATTACAAATCGCCTTATAAGTCATTCTAACTAAATCATCAAGTCCATGTTCGTCATACTCGAAATGTCGATTATAAGCTGACTTAAGATTTACGCTTTTTCGGCGTAGCACCACTTTAATCAATTTTAAATCACCAATTTAACATCCATAACAACTATAATAAGGTCCCAATATAACCTCCTACACATTTAAAGTCTTATAAAAATATCCACATAAAAAAGTCAACGAAAACCTAAAGATCAACTCGACCATGCGTCCACCAGCGATCTACAAATCACGAATTCATCGCATATATACGTCCACGGAACCCACACAACTAAGATTTATCATAAAAATTCCAATTATGTAAAAGTCAACTAAAGTCAACTATCTCAAAACCCAAAAATATACCGAAAACTTTGAAATTCTTTACGCCTTTCGAAGAGAATGATAAGAAGAAAACAATATTCTAAGCGGTTTTGAGTTTGACGACGATTGAAGAAATGGAAAAAATATTTCAAGGGAAAAAAATGAGGAGTATTTGGCCAAGATGGAACAAGATGAAGATGGTGAAGTGTTTGATGATGTGGAGGATAAAACTGCGAGGATATTTTTAAAAAAAATCGAGTCGATTCGGTTTTAGGTTAATTCTCATTTTATAGGTACTTAAATCTCCACGAACCCGATTTCAAGATAAAAAGAAATTCTTCCATGTGACACTACTAAATTATAAATGAAATTCGGCTCAAAAAGTTTTCTTCACAATAATATCATCATCGAAAAAATTATACTATTCGGGTCCACGCCGACCCGAAAAAATTAAATTTTTTTTTTTTTTTTTTGTAGCGGGTTATTCTGATACACCGCTAATAAAATTTCGACCTCGAAATTTAACCATCCAAACAACCAAGAACATATAATAACACGAAACAAATACCATATCAGCAACAAACTCGCGTCTACTCGAAGAAGCTACTTAGTGCTTGTTCTTTCATCACAAATCGTCAGCATCCCAGTCGCTTTCTTACCTATTCGATTCCTCCTTGGGACTTTCACTTAAAACCCTTTGTCTTGCTGCAAAACGCTTCTCTTTCGGTCCAAAATCTCACGATGCTGGCTTATTAGGTCCTCCTCGAAGCTCCACGGAGGTGAAGCTAAGAATATCACGACTAAATCGGGGGATATATACCGAAGCGAGGGACACATGGAGCAGCATTAGGAATCACTGTCTCAAGCTTCGAGGCAAAATCTTTGCATGCTCCCCTTGGAAATCGGATATCTCACAGTGGCTTCCCAGGGCCTGAAAGTAATCTGCTCCAGTGGCAATCAATAACGGCATGATGTTTCCCCGACCCGATCATACCCAGATAAAGGTCAAAATCGAGAAAGCTCAAATGGAAATGCCATCGGCGGACAACAAGCGGCCACAGCAATCAAAGGAGAATACATATACTGTCCCCAGCTTACTTGGCGGCCTCCCTACGGGTGTCATAATCTCAAATTAGACGAGGCAAAGGCACACCACTGTCACAGATAAAGGCGAGAAATAAAACTGAGAAACAAAAGAATCGTAGCCAAGGAATCAAAAGCAAGCATACTGGCACCGATATAAATACGAAAATAATGTACACAATAAGCATTTCTGAGGTATCTGCGCCTCGATGTGTAGCAACATGAATCGCCTCGGCAGCTCAGCTGTGCGCACCCGGCACTCCTCACGAGGTCCTACAGCTCCATATCCCGGCCTCCATGGCGGCTCGACAGCGCGACTCACGATAACACTTTCGGCCAGGCTGAGCAGGTCTTTGATGTACTAAGCGCTCTACAACAAGCCCAGGGACAATCCCCTTGAATGTCACAGGCTGCTTGGCATCGATAACATGGCCACCCTCTCCCGGCAATCCTTTGTGCTAATTTGACCCACAGCGGTAACGGACACTACTCGAACCTCCGGAGACTTCTACGAGCCCATGATCTGGTAGGCACCCAGCTGAGTAATAGAAGGAGCGGTGGAATAACTCGGGCGGCCAGCCGAGACACTAAAGTGACTCTGCCCGGGGCGACTCTGTGGTCCGTCCTCCCTCACGAACTCTAAGAGCTAGAAGGCCTACCGAGGAAAGAAAGTCTCAGTGGAAGCTCTCATGATGTTCATACATTTCCTGCTTAACTCCATTTCCGTCTTGGTGCATTCCTCACAGCATGGAAACTAGTAAAATCCATCAGTGAGATCCGCTGACGTATCTCCCAAGTCAACCCATCCCTGAATCTAGTGATCCTCTTTGCCTCTACCGGAAAGACATCAGGAAGTAGTCGGCCTGAAATCGGCTGAGCTATATACCATTACTCTGTGACCTCGAACCACAGTGTCCAACGAAATCAGCTCTCTCTCCGAAGCCGCCATGTGGGTCTCAAGCAATAATTCTCCAGCAAGGAACTCAACAAATCGCTCCGGGGAAACATGAACCTCCCTACCATGAGTCAAAGATCTTATTTCGAGGATTCTCCCTTGGGTGTAAAGGCGCCTCGTGAAGTCTATAAGTAGCAAACCCATCTGCTTCATGATCCCATCGGCTCAAAAATCGACTTCATGTCCCGGATGAACTCAATAGCCTCTTTGGCGAACCCACCCTTGAAAACTTGATTGGGATCCTCTTGAAACCGGTCAAGCAAGCTTGCCTGCAGGTCGGCCCATTTGCTCGACCACACGGCGTTCACAGCTCTCCCTGCGAGGGTCTACCTCGACCTCCTCAACATGCTGGGAAAACTGCACCTCCGGACCTTTCTTTGGTCCATATTTGTACTAAATCGGCAATTTATACACCTATTTCGACTCACTCTGGCCTAGAGCGCACCATTCTACACAAGCCCAGCATGGCTACAGGTGGCATCGCCAGCCAGTCTATGACAAAGAAAAGACTCGGTTAACAAAAAGACTACCACTCACAACGACTCATGGAAAACAAGTCATTTGTGACAGCGCGGATAACCCCGAAGAAATGAAACCTAAGCTCACGATACGAAATTGTAGCGACCCGGAGATTCGTGCGCGAGTGAGTCGTTAAAATCGGAACAGGAGTCATCGAGCCGATGCTGGAGGCGCTCGGGTTTAAAATACAATTCGTTCTCGAAATGTGATCTGATTAAGTTTCCCCAATCCAACGGTTTTAAAAATTTATAATCCGTCGGTGATACTCGAAGCGACCCGACCCGTAAATATATACCTGACATAACCCAAAATAAAGTAATGCGGCGAAACAACGAATGTCACGTCACCTTAACCTAAATACAAAATGACTACCGACAAAGTTAAGATTTCAAAAGAAGCAAACAAACAGTAAGCGGTTGGCCAACCGTCAAAAATAGGCCAGAGGGATCCTCGGCCGCCCCGTGCTCACTATACTTTCAGACGCGCTCTCCAACTGACCTCTTGGAACAGTAACCATGTCGACTGGCACAAATGAAAATGCCGCGTAGCGAAAGGGTGTAAACCCATGAGGGGAACTAGTGGGGAAAACAGCAGGGGGTGAGCTTTGCATCTGCGGGCAGAGATAGTCATAATTTAACGAAATATAGATAATATACATATATCAGGACTATCTAATCGGGTCATACAACATAATTCAGCGGAAATCTTAAACATAATACATGAGGATATAATAGAAGGTTCAAGCTGACGCCTGATTTCAGAGAAATCGATAGACTCGACAACGACTAAAACTCTAGTCGTGAACCTCATATCTACCGTATCGCTGATATACGTCCCCTCCCAATCTTGCGTATACTCGATCCGTCTACACCTTGGGAATGGATGTCTGGAAAATCACCCAGCATAGGAGGTATAAGGCCAAAACCCCGCGCTTATACACAAAGTATAAAATGGCGCATTCTTATCATCAAGTATAAGGCGCGTATTATACCGTAGTATGGGGCCCACGTGACCGATGCAGCGCGACAAAGTGATCAAAGACTCATGCCGCTCTTATGCGAAGTATAAGGCCAAACCGCCGCTATACCGTGGTAAGATACGCCCGACAATCGTGGCGATCAAAGCAGTCTCATGCAGAATAACATGCGAGGAAGTATAGGCGAAAGCAGCAGCTTATACACAAAGTATAAGGCACGCGCTTATACGCGCGAAAGTATAAGGCCACGCTATGACATACCGTAGTATGGGGCCAATAGCGTCGCGTATCTTGCAAGGGAAGGTCGCTAATCCCGTAATCCCAGTATGGGGTCACCCGCGTCTTAGTCACCTCGAGCTCTTGCGTAACCCGAACAACTACTTTACTCCCCGAAGCAGGTATTATTTGCCACGGCTAAAACATCCATGATCGAATCAATCACATTCATACATGAGGCCATAAAGCGTATCAAAGGCATGAGGCCACATAATATAATAGTGCCGTCAAAGATACGAATTGAGAATATAAGTTGGGAGTTGGTACATTTACTTTTCAAGCTGATCTTGGTATCACGAAACACAATCACATAGCAACGGCAATTCTGAGTATATGCATTCTCGTTATCATAACCTGCGATGACATGTACACTCGTTTCGTAATCGCTACCCCTTGATAACATGTATATCACAAATCGAGGTAAGTCGTAAAAGTAACACCCGTGAGATAAGAAATGCAACTCTGTATTACCATGAAAACCGAAAACAATCAAAGGTAGCGCCGCTTTCCACGTCAGCGCTACTTGACACGGAAAGTATAATCGAAGACCCTCTTCTTATGCGTTCTGAAGACCCAACGACTCTTAGGGGAACTATCTACATGATCTAACATGACGGATAAACTATCCGAATTATAATCCCGTCGGATATGACCAATCGATTCCAGCTAAATTCCATGCTACGGCTTTTCACCATTTACAAATCGCCTTATAAGTCGTTAACCCAATAAACCGAGTCCATGGTACAATCCCATACTCGAAATATCAATTGCCTTTCAAACTTAGATTTACACTTTTTGACATAACACCGCTTTAATCTTCGATTTTAAATCGCTGATTTAACGTCATAACAACTATAATAAAGGTCCCAGTATAACCTCACTACACATTAAAGTCTTATAAAAATATCCACATAAAAGTCAACCGAAAACCTAAAGTCAACTTCGACCATACGTCCTCAAGCGATCTACAAATCAAATTCATCATATATAAATCATAGGAACCCATAACTTGACTAAGATTTATGCTTAAAATTCAATTATCATAAAATTAACTAAGAAGTCAACTATACCGAAGCCAAGAAATATACAGAAAGACTTAGAACTGCTTTTTGCTTAACTCGAGAGAATGATAGAAAGAACAATATTCTACAAAGCGGTTTTTGAGTTTGGGCGACAATTGAAGAGAGAAATGGAAAAAAATGATCAAGGGGGAGAAGAGGGAGTATTTCGGCCAGCAAGAAGAGGATGAAGATGGTGAAGTGTTTGATGATGTGGAGGATAAGTTTGCTAGGATATTTATAGTAAAAATCGAGTCCCGTTCGGTTTCGGTTAATTCTCCGCTTATCGTACTTAAATACTCCTGACCGTTCAGGCCAAATTCTTCCATGGCAACGCTTCTAAATTATAAATGAAATTCGGCTCAAAAGTTTTCTTCTGAGAAATAATATCATCATCGAAAAAATTATACTATTCGGGTCCACGCCCGACCGAAAAAATTAAATTTTTTTTTTTTTTTGTAACGGGTTATTACATTCTCCTCACTTTTTAGTATTCTTTGTTTATTTACATTGTTCTTAGTTATATTCATAACACGTTATTAGCACGATCAAACTCTTCCAAGCGTCGCTGATTTCTATCACGGCGTTTGAGTATCGATTGAATCCAAATGTACGGTACACTTCTTCCCCAGTAGGATGAACTTATGCGAATTTATCGTAATTAATTTGTTGTTTGATTCGTATACTTATTCACGTGTTTGATTTTATATCTTGATTCATATGTTTTGATTTCCGCATACTCCGTATTATGGCGATTCATATGTTTTGATTTCATATACTCGTATTATGTTAATGTCATTTATAATTAAGTATTCAATCAATATATATGTCGATCAAAATTCGTTCAACGACAAATAATGTATTTATTCGCTTGTCTTCCCGTATTCCTCTATCCAAATTAAATATGTTTCATCACGTCAAGTAATAACAAAAGATTATTTAGTTAAAGATAACTCTATATTCATTAAATATAAATAAATGATACATCGATAAAGATAGCAAATAAATAATAGCGATAGATTTTATAAAATATCTTCCTTTGAAGTACCCAGATTAAAATTATACTCCATTATATTATTGGATTTTAACAAATATTTGATTATAGTCTTCTTCATCAATTATATACAATCCGATAAATTGTTACATTTATATATTTGCAGTTTGAGAAGGCATTTAGAAATATATTCATATTGATATATATATATATATATATATATATATATATATATATATATATATATATATATGTACTTCTGAAATTTTGGATGCCTCGTCTCAACTTTTCAAATACATTAATCTCCATATTACATTTGATATATTCTTGTCCGAGGAAGATAACAATGTCCATTCATTTGTTCTCGTTAATTATTATCTAATAGAAACAAATGTAATATCAGTATTAATTATATATAGGAAGAACTATTGATGTAAGCTTCTTCAATCACGAACTTTTAGTCCGGAAGACTATTCTATATAAGATTTTGTTTACAATAATATGTGGAATTTTATTATTATTACTAGTCCATAAGTCACGAGAAAAATATTTATTTTTACCTCTTTATACTCATGACTAATCTATGAGACTTGATTAATGTAGTTGGAGAGCGTTGTTGTTATCATTTAGTCTAAAAAGACTAATCCACAGATTTTAGTCATAATAAATGTAACGACCATACAGGAATTATTGCGTACGAGTGAGAGTCATTATAATCGAACGCGGAATCGCCCAAACCGATGGGCGACTGGGTTTAAAACCTTCTGATTTCCTTGAAATAAGATTTCTATAATATTTCCAAAATAATCAGGTTTAAAAACTTTACAATCCGTCGGTGATGCTCAACAACTTGACTCCATATATATCTGACATATCCCAAATAGCGATTAATCTTGAAGGCAAAATTTTACAAAAGAGAGTAAATCTTGTCTTCCGAATCTGAAATATTATTGAAACCAATTTAAAGTTTCAAAGGAAAATACAACAATCAAAATAGTTGACAACGCGTCAAATCGGAGATTTGTGAGGATCCTCTGCCGCTTGATGCTCACACAGCCACTCAGACAAAACTCTGGCAATATAACGCGCAATTTGCCGCCCTATCAACTGGCACAAATGAAATGCCGCCCAATCACGAAAAAGGGGTGTAAGCCGCAGCTTAGTGAAACTGCTGAGGGGTGAACTTACCATGCAGACGAGTGTCGATAATATAGTCCAAATATGAATACAATACATATATCGGGGACTACTAAAAGGTCGTCTGGCATTGATTCCACGAGTCTCGGACATAACACATGAAGAAGATATAATAGAAGGTTTCGGTAGCCACAGATTCGAGAAAGGAAATCAAAGAGATTAAATTAGCGACTAAAACTCTGATAAATGAGCCTCATCTACCGTATCCCGCGATTATACTGACCTCTAATCAAGTACAGAATGGATAAATCAATAATATTGCTTATACCCCGCTGATATAAGGCCAAAACCGCCCGCGCTTATACCTGAAAGTACAAAGCGCGTCAGCATTTCGGCACTAAGTACAAGGCACGCGCTCTTATCTGGCCCCAAGTATAAGGCCGCGTAGCTCTTATACACTAAGTATAAGGTACACAGCTTATGCCCAAGTATAAGGCGATATCGTCGTATCACGCAAGGAAGGAGAGTCACACAACCCTGTCATTCGACATAGATTCGAATCCACGATCTTTTCCAAAGAGTCGCTTTCGAGTCATAGATAACTCCCAACCATCACTACCGATAACATTTACTACACTCCCCGGAAACAATATCCAAGCACCTGACTAAAACATTTCACAAATAGTAAGTCAAACAATGGCAGGCAGAATACAATCATAAGTGCCGACAAGGCCACGGAAATCGAAATATAAGGTGAGTTATTTATTAACACCTCAGCGATCTTGACGCCCGCGAGAATATAATCACGTAATCAGCATAACAATTACATGTATATAGATTTCTCACGTAATCATAGCGATACCATGTTCCGTGACTTATAATGAATACATTAAAGTAACACCGTGAGATAAGTACTGCTGTGGCTACCGCAAAGCCTCCACATGAGCAATCACAGTAGCGCCGCGCGTCGGCGTCTAAACAAACACCGAAAGTATAATAAGACCTACTAATATACCGGCGTTAAATTACATAACCAACTCTTAGGGGAACTATCTACAACGATCTAACATAGCCGGATAAACTATCGAATTATAATCCGTGAGGGCCTTGTCCGATCCCCATTATAATTCCATGTATTGCCCAATGCATTACAAATCAACTTATAGAATCGTTTAGTTAATCGGCGGGCCCATGATGTAACAACCTATACTCCGAAATATCAATTATAACTTCGACTTAAATTAACACTTTTTGACCTAAGCGCTTTAACCAATTTTTTAATCACCAATTTAACATCATGACAACTATAATAAGATTGACATAACCTCACTACACATTTAAAGTCTTAGAAAAAATATCACCCAGAAAAGTCAATTGAAAACCTAAAAGTCAACAGCCATAACATCCTCAACGACCTCACAAGTCATGGAATTAATCGCTTATATACATCATAGAACCCATAACGACTAAGATTCATCATAGAATTGAATTATGGAAAAAGTCAACTAAAAAGTCAACTATGTAAAACAAAAATATCTCAAAAAAGACTTGAACTTTTCATTCCGCCTTTCGAAGAGAATGATGGGGAAAGCGATATTCCTGGCTTGATCTTGAGTTTGGCGACAATCGAAGAGAGAAATGGAAGAAGAAATTTTCGAGGAGTAAATCATTTTTATGAGGAGATGAGGGAAGATGGTAAAGTGTTTTGGTGAAGATGTGGAGGATAAGTATGGATAGATATTTAAAACTTCGAGTCTGGATTCGATTTCGGTTAATTTCTCCAACATCCTAGCCCCAAATCTCAGCGGGCAGTTCAGATAAAATTTTCCATAGCAAAAACTACTAAATTATAAATGTAATACGGCTAAAAAAATTCTGAGAAATAATATTATCCTCAAAATTATTTTTATCTGTCCCAGGGTCCACTTGCCGACCGAAAATTAAATTTTTTTTTTTTTGTAGCAGGAGTTATTCTGATAAATTATTCGCCTTTATGAAGAAAAAAAAGCTCGAATATATTTGAAGTATCGTCTTGAAGACTCAAAATTTAAATTAATATGAATATTGAGATTAAAAGGAATTACATGATGATTATATTGCATATAATCTACATGCGATTTAAGTTCCTGCTTGATTTTTCTTGAAATTTTTCTTGAACCCTGCTTGATTGCTTTTCGTATAAAATGTCATGAATTCCGCCCCATGAGACTTGATGACTTATATGATTTGGAGAAAATGGATGTAGCGAATTTTATGAACTTAAATTTCATATAATTTCTTTTAGGTCTAGAAGTAAATTGCAAATTGAATTGAATTAATGTGGAGGCATTTACTATATATGTATCTACTCTTGAATTCAAGAGGGCGTCTTGGTGCATGCGTAATTTGATTTACACCATGTTTTAATTGCATAATATTGTTAGTCTTGAAAACAATAACAAAATAATTGGAATAATATAAGCATTATTTATTTCGTTTGTAGATATAATGCGTGATTACATGTTGAAGTGGTTAATTCTTGAAGCTATTGATTATCTAATTATACTCCTGAAGTGGTATATATTATTCATGAGTATGTAACTTGTTCATATGTTGTATAATTCAACTCATATGTTGAAGTGATGAAAGAAATGTCTCAGCGTATAGTGCTGACGTACCATTTTAAAGATGAAAAGTTTGCTAGCGATAACAAGAGAAGCGAATCTTATCGCTGATATAAGGTAGTGTAAACTTAGCTGAAGGCCCCGAAGAGCTAACGTATGGGTCCTTTCGAAGATGTCTATTCAAGATGGACCATATTTTCTAAGCTTGAAAGAAACACAATCACTTTAAAAATATACGCTAAATTGTCTATGGCATTGGTATAATAACCCGTTACGAAAAAAAAAAAAATTTTGGTCGGCGGTGGGACAGGGAATAGTATAATTTTTTTCGATGATAATATTATTTATTAAAACTTTTGAGCGATTTCATTTATAATTTAGTAGTGTTTTAAAGCTGGAAAATTTTATCTTTTGAAATCGGGTTACGTGGAGATTTAAAGTCGATAAGCGGAGAATTACTTAAAGCCGACGGGTTCGAGTTTTTTTAATATCTATTCATACATATCCTCCACGTCATCGTCATCATCACAACTTCATAACCTTTCCTCGTTTGGCGAAATTAAGCCCTCCCCACTTAAAAATTTCATTTTCCGTTCTCTTGATTGTCGCTCAGGCTTCAGATCGGTTGTAGAATATTGTTCTCCCCGTCATTACTCTTGAGTTGGGTAAAATTTCAAGTCTTTAGTTTCTTGGGTTTTGAGATAGTTGACTTTTTGGTTGACTTTACATGGTGAATTTTTATGATAAATCTTGGTTGGTTATGGGTTACTGTGGCGTATATATGTGATGAATTCCATTGATTTTAGAGCGCTCGTTGAGGGCCGTTAAGATTAGATTGACTTTTCTAGGTTTTGATTGACTTTTTGGTGATATTTTCATAAGGACTTTAAATGTGTAGGGAGTTTATTGGGACACTTATTATAAATTGTGTGATGTTAAATCGGTGATTTAAAATTCATTAAAAGCGATTAGGTTGAAAAAGTAATATTTTCAAGTTGAGATATAATTGATATTTTGGAGTATAGATTGTTAATTAGGGACCTTCGATTAACTAGAATGGCTTGTGCAGTTAATTTGTAATGATAAAATGATAGGATATAGATTTTTAGCGGGCGATCGATTTGGTTGTGTCCGATGAGTTTATAATTGATAGTTTGCCCGTCATGTTAGACCGTTTAGAAATCGTTCCGATGAGAGTTGGTATGTTTATTCTAGAACGTAATTCTTGGTATTAGTTCCTGAGTACAACTTTTCTGGGTGTTCTTGGGCACTTGACCGGGAAGGGAGGCACGTTCCGTGATCGCGTTCTTCATTGAGGACTTTTGTGATAGCTAGTAGAGGTGAGTACTTATCTCGCGTGTATTACACTTATGTACTTCTTTTTAAATGGTGTACACATCCTTGTATTATAATTATGTGTAAAGAGATATACGAAGATGCTTTTAATATAATTATGTGTGAATGGTGTATATGTCCTTGTGATTCTGAGAATGGTATCAAATGTAATGGTTATGCGATTATGTGTAGGCCTAACCAGGTTTATGTGACTACATTACGCGGCGTTGAGGCTGGTTTGAAGGTAAGTGATGGCCCACAAACTCGACTTATATTTACGTGATATGTGGCCTTGGCGGCACTGAGTACATTTATGTGGCTTTATCGACACTTACATGTGTGTGTGTGGCACTTGGCGGCACTTATTAATGAAATTTGTAATGGCCTTGTGGTATTTATGTGGCTTTGTCGGCACTTGTGGTATTGTAATGGCTGCGGTTGTGATTGATTTACGATTGTGTCTTTGTATTAGGCGTATGCTTTGCTATTGTTGGAGGTAAAGTAGTTGGTTATTGAGAGGTGTTCGATGGAGTTATGTATAGGATTTTGAGGTGACTTGAGAGTATTAGGATATGACCTATAGTTGGGACTACTAGGGATTAGGTGACTCTCACTTCGCTGCCGAGGATATGTGGCTATTGGCTTTTATGCTACGTTATAAGCGTGCGGTATGATTCTCTTTGATCGGCTTTCTTTGTATTGCATTGTATCGAGGTGGCCACTATACTACGGTATAGCGTCAGAGTTTATTACATACTACGATTATATGCGGTATGATTCTCTTTTGATCGTTTTGCCATATTGCATTGTCGAGGTGGCCTATACTACGGTATAGCGTGCGGTTTGGCCACATACTTTCACGGTATGGCGTGCGGTATGATTCTACTTTGATCGACACGTGATGCGTTGTCGGTGGCCTATCACTACGGTACTTAAGCGTGCGGTTTATTACATACTCTGACGGTATAGCGTGCGGTTGGCTTTATACTACGGTATAAGCGTCTTGTATGACTTCTCTTTTGATTCTTTCTTTGTGCGTTGTTGATGTGGCACATCTTACGGTATAGCGTGCGGTGTGCCTTATACTTTGTGTATAAGTGCGGTGTGCATATATACTTTGTGTATAAGTGCGGTGTGCACTTATCTTTTTTGTGTATAAGTGCGGTTTTGGCCTTATCTTTGCGGTATAAGTCACGAGGTGATTGTTGATTTGTCCCGTTCTAACGGGGTAGGCAGTTGAGTATATATGCGCGTTAGAGGATGGTATCTTGGGTGGGGATATGAGAGATAGGAGGTTTGATGACTAGAGTTTTTAATTAGTTGTTGAGTCTGGCCGATTTCATTTGGGTGATTGTGTGCTTATGGAACCCTACATTATATATTCATGTGTGTTATGTGCGAGACTTCATGTGGAATTATGTTGTATGACTTTATCAGATAATCCACGTATGCATGTATTTTATTCATATTTGACTTCGATGACTATTCCTAATCTTTTTGTTGTGCTAACCATGATTAGCACTGATGGTTATACTTCATTTTAAGTGACCTTAGCTAAATGACTATTTTTCTTCGAGGATCACGGTATTTATTTTAGGTTGTAGCCTTCACCCAGGGCATTCTTGTTTTTTGTTAGATATGTTCTATATATCTTAAGTGGCTAATGGATGAGATACGCTGGAATGAGAACATTAGGGCCGAAGTATAAGCGAAGTTTATGCTAATCTATCGATGATGTTGATGATATTTTATATATATGGTGGGAAAACTGGATTCAAATGTGCTAGAATATAAGTTTTGATCTAACCCGCGACTTTGATACCATGGAGGTAAATAAGTTCCGTATACCTAAATGGAAAATACGGGAAGATAAATGCATGCGATTATCGGATTCAGATATATTACTCGGTCATATTAAGAAATACGCATATATTTGGAAGTGCCGAAGACATTAGTTGTCTATAGGAGGAGGGAGTATATGATTGTAAAATGGGGAGTAGTACTTTAAAGTGAACTAAAGATAAGTGATTAGTTGTATATGCATGAGTTATGAGAGGTTAAGATATATGTTTAAGTTATTGTGTGTTTGAGGTGTATATTATATTGGGTAAAACATCTTGGAAAGATAATAGATAAGAAATACCTCTTGTAATTAAGGTGTCTTGTGAAAAGTTGTTGGTAGTGTGGGTTATTGGTGTTAGTTAAGCCGATAAAGGAGAGGATTTTATTTTGTGGCGAGTAACCTATAAAAAATAATACTCTTGGGGTATATAGTCTCCCCAAATAGGTGAAATCTAAATTTATGTATTAATGCGATGGGTAGGTTAACTTACGTCTTTATTTATTTTTAGTAAACTTTTAGTGACTCCACATTCTTTATGGGGCGAGGCGTTCGTACCTAGGTTGTTGCGGATGACGATATCGTTGGCGGAAGTAGGCTGCGTACCGAAGATGGCGATGGTGGCAAGACCTCAGCTTGATCGTACTTTTACCTTCTTGAAGTTTTACGATTGTATATAATTTTTATTGACTCGAGTTGTATAACTAATTGTTTGATGTGTATTTATATTATGATTTTGATGTTGTTGTACTATTGATTTAGTTCACTTACAAGATGGGCCGAGTTATATTGTTTTTTATTTATGATGTAAAAAGAAGTGTTTTATTGTTATCGTAGTTGGTGGCTTCGATATCTGAGGTTGGCGGCAGTCAAAACCTCATTGCAGGCGGGTCGTTCACGAGAGACAACGTGTAAACTCAACCGAGTTAATATTTGTCAAAAGAATATAGCAAAGTCAATTGGAAGGCTCTAGAAGAGCTAATATATATTATTTTAGAAATGTAGCTAGCGTAATTGTATATCAAAATACTTTTTTGTCAATCGAATGTTTGACAATTGTGAGAACTTTTATTATTTGGCATGACGGTTTGACCCGTCCGGATCGATTACGTCTTGAAGATAATTAAAAAATTTAATTAGAAACTCATTGAAGGGTCAATAAACTATTGAGTTTGAAGAATTTTGTGAAACTACGTAGTGTAAACTCCTAGTTAGGCATTTGTGAGGCATGTTGAGCATGTAATACCCCGGTGTCGTTGGGAAATGTTCTGATACGTGTAGCGATCTTGTTCGCGATGGAACCAAGTGTGCTTACAACTCCCCGATATAGTTGGTTTGGTCAGAAACCAAATATTTTACCCTCTAATTTTATGTGCAGCATATATTTGAATAGCATGCACAAATGATAATTTTTTTTATGTATATTATAAACAGAAGGTATGTACATCTATATACTTGGAAATATGAAATTGAAACCAATTTATCAAGTAATTTTCATTTAGCTGATATCGATGTTTTCAACATTGAGGGAGAATAATATGTTAATAACTTGTAAGTAATATTTTTACTTATGAGAGTTAGTTTAATTAAGCGAGCCGGCTCGTTAATTATTAGGTTGGATTTTAGGCTAAAATAATAAACCTTTATATAAGTGAGGCTTATTACGTTTATTATATGTGTGAAATGAATAACCACAAAAAACTTCATCCCAAAGTTTTTGGCCCCCCTCCTTCCCCTTGGAGTAGTATCCAAAAATAATCAAGTGCAAGATTGAAATTCTTACTTTGATTATTTCATCCAATTGCCTACGTGTTATAGAGCTTCAGTATTGGATTCGATTCACTCTGGGTGTGTGGATCAAGCAGAGCATTTTCTTATTGTGGTGGTAGCATGTTAAATTGAATGAGGGTTCGTGAAAGGTTGTTGTAAGTATTCTTACTTATATATATATTAATATATCTTTAAATCTAAAATATATAATTAAAATGATCTTGTTTATGTTTAGTTGATTTTATTCAAGTTATGCATATGAAATTTCCTTCAAAGACTACCTAAACTATAAGTGATGATATACATACACAAAAGAGTACAAGTGTACAACAATACACACTAGTTAGGTGTTGTCATTGTGTCATTTCTGGCCAGTAAAATAATAGAGTGTTAAATCACAGGCACCACCCTCTCTTGATTGTGGGTTAGTCAGCTGTCTTGTGAGAATACCGTATTGAAGTGTATTTAAAAGGGAAAGGCACCGTACATTTTATGGTCATCTTAATATAGCGGTTTGTAACTTTTATAAATTCTGCGTGTTTGAGCTTTTTATAAGGAAACAACAATCTACGCCCAATAGTCTAGCATGAAGCCATGAACGATCAATGGTCAAATGCCAAAGACTCTCATAGTTTCGACCGCCCATTATAACATAACCAGATCCATTACAAGAAGGCTTTGTAGTCAACAAAACAATCCTTATTACGCGTTTCTTCCCATTATTATTACAGTCAACAACAACATTAACATTCAACTAAACAACCTACCCAACCATCAAAGTCCACCTTTGACCCCCCCCCTTCAACTTTCAACTTCCTTGTTTGTTACCATTTTGTCACAATGGTATGAAATTATTATTTTTCCAAATGGATTCTTCTGCTTTGTTCACTACACTATTGAACTCAATTCAAGCATTGGGTAGAGGCTTTGATGTTACATCTGATATTAGGCTGCTTTATTGCAAAGGGGCACCTGGGTCTTGTTTGGTTTACATAGATGATCTACATACTAGGGATCTTGCTGTTACTAGAGATGTTGTGATCCCTAATGTGTCTCTTGATATTCACTGCTCTCATGGGACTACAACTACTGAGACCACTAATGTTTTCAGCTTCCATGAGGTTAACTTCCAATCTTTTTTGTGTTCTTTATTCATTTTTTTATATTGGGTTTCATTTTTTGTGTGTGTTTGATAGCTAGTAGTTAAAATTGTTGGTTTGATTGTAAAGTTCCAATCTTTTTTGTATTCTTTGTTGATTTTGTCCATCTTTTTATCTTGGGGTTTTTGTGTGTGTTTGATAGCTACTACTTATGATTATTAACTTGATTGTAAAGTTTCAATTTTTTTCCCTCTTTCTTCATTTTGTCCATTTTCTCATCTTGGGTTTCATTTTTTTGTGTTTTTTGTAGCTACTTATAATTTATTGGGTTGATTGTAATTTATTCTTGTTGGTATTGGCAATTCTTTTATTCTTTAAGAGAAGGGAAAGTGGAGTGTGCTAATTGCAATTTAACAGTCTCCATCTTTGTTGGTTACTTGGATAATAATCTAAGGACCTGATGTGTTAATTTAGTTATCTAATTACATGTGTTGAATTGGTCTGCTATGTTAAGGGTGTATTTGTTTCTTAATTTTGATTATCTTGAGCTGTGTTCTGAGGTTCCAATTCAAGAGGATTACATGCTAATACAGATATTGAATCACTCTACTTGGATAATATTATTACTTTCACTTCAATGGCTAACGGCATATGCGTGTCTGAGTTTCCAGATGGTAAAATACTTCAATGAGAAATCCCATTTATCTGGTAACATCCCACTTGGAAGCTTTAATGCTATGTTCAATTTTACTGGTGCTTGGCAAGTTGATGCAGCAGCAACAAAATCTCTTGCAATGGTTGGATATGTCATCCCACTATTTCATGTCGAATTAGCTAAGTTTGATTTAGTTATTCGCGATGAAGTAAAGCGTGCTGTTTCATACTCTTGGGACCCAGCATCCTTGGCGAGGTACTGCATTGTCGTAAATATTGATTTCTGTTACGACATATAACAGTCGCATGCTAATGCTAATCATCCCTATATAAATATTTTTTCTATTGCTGTATTTCACATAGTTGCTAGGTGTTTTGCCCCTCATCGGTCTATACATTGATGTTTTTTCATGGAGATGCAACAAAATAATGTTAACTGATTACATTCTTCATCTAATATGTTCCCATATGAATAGAAAGTTCAATCAATGAGTACATTGATGCAATATGTTATAAGTTTTCTTTAAAGAATGGTAATGAACCAATGTTGCTAGATCTTCCAGATTTATTGTTTTTAGAATTCATGATTCTGGTGTTTCATTTTGTAAGTCTATTCTAAATCTGAGTTCTGAAGATGTAACTCCAGTTATCTGAGCCTTGTCCAATTTGTTTGTGTTTTGACTTTTGAGAATATTACTCGTAAGGGTAGCCAATTTATACCAAGCAGTTACCTATATGACCATTGTAACTGAGAATGGTCGAAGTGTCACACTTTTGAATACAGTTCTAACTGCAGTACTTCTCACATGAAATACTTAACATCTGCTTGGGGAAAAGTTTAGTTTTATAATCTGTCTATGATTCTATCTGATGGTGCCTCTTTTTTTAATTCGGATATACTCTCAGCTTCATTGAAAACTATGGAACTCACATTGTCACTTCTGCGACGGTTGGTGGAAGGGATGTGGTTTATATTAGACAGCATCAGTCGTCTCCATTATCAATAACGGATATTGAAAGCTATGTAAATGACATTAGAGATCAGAGATTTTCAGATTCCAAAAGCCAATCGAGTCTTGGCGCCCTAAAATATAAGGATAAGGTTAGTGCAGAGTTTCTGTTTCCACTTTTGTCCTTCCTAGTTGAGTTATCTTCAACATATAACTTCTGACAAATCCAATCTATTGATAAGCCTCTTGATTTTCTTAGATAATCATTGTCCCTAATTTTAGATGAACTGACCCTACTTGAAAGTTTCATCGATGATAGCAATAATTTACTTAATCTTCAGTAAGTTTTGGAGCTGTGTATGTGGAAATTAATTTCTCTATTGCAGGATGTTACAGTCATATTTAGAAGGAGAGGAGGGGATGATCTTGAACAGAGTCACTCCAAATGGGCTGAAACTGTAGAAACTGCACCAGATGTGATAAATATGACATTCACACCTATTGTTGCCTTGCTAGATGAGATGCCCGGAGTGAAGCATTTGACTCGAGCAATAGAATTATACTTGGAGTGTAAGATCTTAAAGCTTTTACGCGGATACTCTTTATTGGTGATCTAAAGTGGTTATTATATACTCCGTATAATTCAATATTTTAGTCTATGCGAACTAGGAGTAAATTATATCATATATCAAGAGCCTTTTATCCCTGAAAGTTGTAAGCATTCAGTAGACTATATTATGCAAACAAAAAATGATAAAACATTTCTTTAGCGTCTAGTGTGAAAGATTCAATGGAATATGCAGTTTCAAACATATGATGGAATGCCATTTCCCTTTATTTTTAACAGTATATTTTAAGAAATGTAGGAGGTTAGATTAGATAGTTTGTAGAATCTGCAGTTTCTTCATTTTGTGATCACTGCTCATCAAGAATTTGCAAATTATGAAAATGAATTATTAAAGTTTCAGAGGGTTACCGTAAACCATAAGGAGTTTATATATACAGTGAAGTACTTCATAACTAAAAATTCAAATGTAACTTTTCCTGAACACCGTATCACACTATGACCGTGGCATGTCATATTCTTTAATGGAGTTTGTACATCTGATACGACTAGTTAATCAGATAAATTATCCTGGTTCCTCATCACTCTAATTCTAACTTCTCACGAAATTTGTCGCTTGCTTACTTCTCCTTTTACCTTCTTCATTGTTAGATCTTGAACTCTCCATGGAATAATGTTCATACGATAGCTTGATCTTCCTTTTGCTCGATAATGGGAGCATTTCTGATGTTTATTCTTGCACTTCTTGTGTGAGACAATTTATGGTCAAACAGCTTTATAGTAACATTGTAAAGTTTGTTAGATTTGTGCCACATTCTACTAGATGGGTGAGCATAATCTTGAAGAAGATCCTTTAATATTGTAGATGTTAAAGAACATGCAAATTCATGCATATGCTCAGATATTTCAGTCTTTCAAATGTCTAATACCTTCATAATTATCATCACCAGACAAGCCGCCTATTGAGGATCTTCAATACTTTCTAGATTTTCAAATTTCTAGAATTTGGGCTCCCGAGCAAAATAGTCTTCAAAGAAAGGAACCAGTATGTCCATTCCTTCAGTTCAGTCTGATGGGTCCCAAGCTTTATGTAAGCACGGATCAGGTATACGTCACTGTATCATTCAATGCTACTACCTGTTCAGAACTTGATTGTTTTTTGCATAATTTGATTGCAGTAGACTGATAGTTTAGGCGGTTTCTGATAACCCTCTTTTGTGCTGAATTGTGGATAAGGGTCAACAATACAGGGCATGAAATCATAATAAGTTGCCAAATGTTTTCTAAATTGATAACTCCTGTTTGAGATTTTAGCTGAATGATTGCATGATATAATAGGTGACAGTTGGACGTAAGCCAGTGACTGGACTGAGGCTTAGTTTAGAAGGAAATAAACAAAATCGGCTTGCCATAAACCTACAACATTTGGTTTCTCTTCCCAAAATCCTTCAACCTCACTGGGATGCACATATTGCTATCGGTGCTCCAAAGTGGCAAGGTCCTGAGGAGCAGGATAGCAGATGGTTTGAACCGATTAAATGGAAAAACTTCTCTCATGTAAGTACGGCACCAATAGAGCATACTGAGCAGTCCATTGGAGATCTCTCTGGTGTCCACATTGTCACTGGGGCTCAACTAGGTGTTTGGGATTTTGGTGCCAAAAGCGTGTTATATCTTAAACTTCTCTTTTGTAAAGTACCGGGCTGTACAATAAGACGATCAGTATGGGACCATAGTCCCAATGCCTCTGCTGCACAAAGGTCTGATGGTTCTTCGACATCTACGGCTAATCATAGAAATCTTGATGACAAGAAAAGCGACCATGCAAAGAAACTAGCAAAAATCGTGGACATGACAGAGATGATGAAGGGACCACAAGATATTCCCGGTCATTGGTTGGTCACAGGGGCAAAACTTGGAGTTGATAAAGGGAGGATTGTACTCCGCGTGAAGTACTCACTGTTAAACTACTGATTCTTCTACATTTCAGCACTTGTATCTTAGAAGTAAAATTGAAGATAGAGCTGTATTTTTCATTCTTTGCACAGTTCATTCATGCTCTTGTTCTTCTGTACATTTTTGTTAATAGTTTTGGACTTCCTTTTGGCTATCTGCCCAGAAAACAGGCGATTCCTGTCTTGAGCAGAAGTATTTAGTTTGAGCCTATTCAATACTCCGATTTGAAACTGGAGTATAAATTTATTTGCGTCTTAGCGAGGTTGCTCTTTTTAGCCTCTGGTTCTTAACATTTCTTATCAACGTTCGTGTCGCATTTGGTGCTCGACTGATCATGATATATAAATGAATAAGTCATATCTGAGTGTTAAGTTCAATGCCAATGTTGTGCCACTGCCAGAATGAGCATTTCATGTCATCCCTGAATAGTTCTACGTTTAGTATACGTTTCACTAATTTGACCTTAAACTTTTTCGAACAGGTCCGTTTGTCTTTGCATAACTGATATGCTTCCAACACTTTCCACCAAAACATTACTTGATTTCCAAACATAAAATGCAAGCTTTCTCAGGAATATATGAACAAGATTTCATACATTTAAATTGGGACATCCTAATTGAAAGAGGCATCTTACCATCGACGCAGGATAAAGAACTATGAGATTGCAATTCATTATGATACCTGGGCATGTGTCGATTGATCAATTTTCAGCTTGCCTCCCTGTGGGGTGAAAGGAAGTACCAATCTGTTTACTCATATTGGGTACAGAATATATATCCAAAGCAACATATCTTTGTGACATGTTCAAGAAAATGATCAATCAGTGAACAACATTTTCTTGTCTTGATTTTATCCAGGTGCACTTACTTTCAAGAACATATGAACTTTCACTTTATCAGAAAATTTGATCACATGCTTAAATGGTTGGTGCTGCTAACCAACGAACACATTTATTGAAACCAGTTATATTTTTATCATCCTCAACGCTTTCCTCCAACTTGCAACTTTTTTTTATCTAACTGCGAACTGTTGCCGAGTGGAGCAGGCGGTGTTCCTTTTTGTGGCGCCTTACCTGGTAGCTGCTGGCGCTTTGCTCGACTGTCCCTTACTAGCTATGGGTATTGATGACATAGTTAGTCTAACACTAGTTGCTTCAAATACACAAATTGAAAGTCTGACTGTTCATCCTGAAAGTGTTACCGAACTCCATCTGAACCAATTCTTCAGATCGAAAGTTCCCGTCGTATTAATACCGCCTTCCTCTCTAATACCGCCTTCCTCTCTGCAATCAGTTATCAACATACTCAAACTATTTAGTTTGGATAATGCAAATAGCTTAATGGATACATCATACTCATATAGCTGACCCCACTTTCTGGGATTAAGTTTGTTTTAAGTGCGAATCATAGTTCAAAAAATGTACTCTGTAAAAACCAATAGCAAAAAAACTAGTCTTGTACAACTTTCAGGGTTCACATTTCACAAGTTAAAAAGCTTCTGAGTTGGAATTTTTGTGTGCATAATGTTGCACTTCAATAACTTACCTAGCTTTGTTTCTCATGACAACTGAAAAGTGACTGTCTAGTAAGGTGAAAGAAACCTAAAATAGCACTAGGCCAGAGAGCAAGCAGGGAACAATTACCAACTCCATGTAAAGTGTTATACTTGTAGTTTGTACATATAATCTGTATTAAGTGTTATACTTGTAGTTTGTACATATAATCTGTATTGACAACTACAGGTTCGTGTCCATCGTATGGAGATATGCATGTGCAAAACCTTCAATGTCCATAAAGCTTCAACATAAAGCTCAAATTCAAAACAGATTGAGATCTAGGACAATCCAAATGTCTCTTAGAGATGCAGAATGAAATGAAAAAGCTTCAAACCAATAGCAACTACTTGATAAACTAAGCAAGGTGGTAGTGTGAGGGATTAGGACAGGACTTACCTGAACAAGAGCATAACTTTTCTCACACACTGCGAACACATTGAA
Organism: Lithospermum erythrorhizon; assembly: GCA_019722365.1. Classification (NCBI taxonomy): domain Eukaryota; kingdom Viridiplantae; phylum Streptophyta; class Magnoliopsida; order Boraginales; family Boraginaceae; genus Lithospermum; species Lithospermum erythrorhizon. Next base: position 121,043 of record JADFUC010000994.1, read on the forward strand.
TCATCACATTCACACCTATATGTCCACATGCCTTGTACATAGTAAGAAACTCTAGATCCCTAAATGACGGATAATGTAATAAATCTCTGACCTGTAAAGACCTACGCAAAATCATTAGTTATAGAACGGGGCATAGAAAAGCCGATTGTTCATACAATAATAACTATTTTCCACAGATTCAGGGTCTGACCTTATGGACCATGTCTATACCCTTGCATATCTGGATGTTTAGAGAGGTATGAAGCAATCAATGTCCACCTTAGCACCCACCATGACAATACACAACCCATGATGGCCTTTTCTGATGCCATCACCAGTAATCTGCACAGGAACAGTATCCATCTCTAAAGCTATGAAACCGGTTAATATCCCTTACTACTATTACCCTCTTTGTTACTTTTGCAATAAGTTTTATAGCAGAGTGGCAATCGTCACACATTCTTAAATTTTTAATGACATGGATTGGAGCTCCTGGAGGTGTTTTCAAGAGAGCATATGCTATAGCCAGTTTCTCACTGTGGTACCTGAGAGAACTTTCTTTCTGCTCCTCATCAACATCATGCAGGGCACAAGATATATCTGGAGTATAGCCTAATGGTTTTATCTCAGTCAACAAGTCTCTGATCTTCTCATGAATTTCGGCAGTATCAGGGTGCATATTATCATCAGAAACAAATATATGGGTACTCGTTCTTATCTGCGTCCAGCTCATTCCAGGTTCTTTCTTTATATTTCTTTCCCTCATTAGCTTCCTTATCTTCACAATGCCGTCCCATCTCTTTGCCTTAGCATGCATATTAGATAACAGGACGAAAGTCCCCACATCATCAGGATTCATCTGCAATACACTTTCGGCAACTCGTTTACCTAGAGTATAATTGCGGTGAACATAACAAGCGTTTAGTAGAGTCCGCCAAGCAACAATATCCCAATTAGTTTTTGTTGTTCTCATAAAATTTTCTGCTTCTTCAAGCCGTCCGGCCTTACACAAAAGAGCTAAAATACAGGTATAATGCTCCAACTCTGGTTCAATGCCCTCATCTCTCATTAATTTGTGCAAATAATAGAACCCTTCATCCACTAATCCCAAGTGTCCACAGGCAGATAAAACACCGACAAAAGTTATAGAGTTTGGCTTCTCTTCTAACGCTAACATGTTGTAAAATAAATTCAAAGCTTCCTTGCCATGCCCGTGATGAGCATATGCAGATATCATTGAATTCCAAGTGATTGAATCCCTATGAATCATGTTGGCAAAAACAATACTTGCAGCTTCAACGTGACCACTTTTTGAGTACATGTTAATCAGAGCAATCCCAACGATGACATGATCAGTATACCCCATCTTTTGAACATGGGCGTGCAATGAATTTCCACATCCAAGAGCTGATAATCCAGCACACGAATTTAACAACACAGCATATGTGTACTCATTTGGCATGACTCCATGGACTTCCATCTCTAGAAACAGTTCCAGCGTTTCCTCAAAGGCCTCATTTTGCAAGTAAGCAGCCAAGAGTGCTGTCCATGAAACCACATTTTGATCATTCAACGCCTCAAAAATCTCTCGTGCAGTGGACAGTTGACCACATTTTCCGTACATATCAATCATCGCACTACCTAGAAACAAGTCAATTTCAACACCACTCTCCACCAACCTCCCATGGACTTGCATTCCCAACTTCAAGTCACCACTTTTCGCACATATCCCAAAGACACTAACATAAGTTACATTATCCCACTCCAGACACTCATCCATCATTCTCCTCAGCACAACCAATGCTCGGTTAATATAACCATAATCCAATAACCCTTTCAACACAGAATTATACGTAAAAGCATCCGACCCAGGCACATAATCCAACACCTTCATAGCATCTCCAACAAGAGAACACATCAAATACATTCTCAAAAGCCCATTCTTCACATACTGATGAAATTCCAACCCACTCTTCAAAACATACCCATGACACTGTAATCCCTCTACCACCCTCCTCCCCTCGGAGCAACACGAAAGCACAACCGATAAAACATACTTATTCGGCCTTACATCGTCGATTCTAAACACCTCCATAAACAACTCCAGCACTTTCGACACATACCCGTTATGAAAATACGCTGACATAAGGGAGCACCATGACACAACATTTCGTTTGTGCATTGAATCAAACAAGGATTGGACAAGTGATAGTTGACCACATTTCGCATAAAGGTTTAGCAACGCATTGTTTTCGATTACTTGGTAGGAAGAAAATGGGTTGGAGGTTATAATATAAGCATGGATGATTTTCCCTAGTTGAAGATTTTTTGTTTTGGCAGAGATGATGAGAATGTTGAGTGTATCATGAACACTTAAAGTAGCTAGGCTGCTAGATTTTGGTTGAGAGGGTGCGTCAAGGAGTCTGTTGTAGTGCAAGGAACGTTTGATTGCGTTTGCCCTCATATGAGTTGCACTAGTGGTGGCAGATTCAGGATTCAAATATAAGGTGTCCCTCAACAACCTGATCGTTATACAAGTTCACAATGACAAATACACACATAACATATATATATCACCATAAGAAAGAATGTTAAAACCGAAGAAAAACGCTCATTTAATGTATGTAATTATGTTCCACTACTATCTAGATACCTCACCAAAATACGAACAAAATTGTAGCCTAGATTCCTCACAACTGGCCGCTGATTTTTTTAAAGAACAGTTGGTAAACAGTACTTCATTCATCTATATAATCAACGAGATACCATCTCTTACCTGTAGCGCGAATTGTTTCTAGCTGGAATAACGATTTTACGATCATGCTCATGAATTCGATCCCGCCACACTGGCCTGCCTAGTGTGTGGAACTACTGACATGGTTTGAGCACGCCGAGCTCTATTCAAGAAAAGCACACTATATTCAAGATATCAATAACTGCCTCATAAATTCTTAAAGTAAAAGTATGGAGAGCCAAATATTGAATAAAATTGAACACTATATCCCGAAAACCGAAAAAATAAATCAAAATAATCCAACAAAATTATTCAAACAATTAAACAAAGTATGGATATAATGATTCTTGACAAAAAGAAAAATGCTAAATAAATAAATACTTTAATGAATAAAACTAACCAAGAAAAATAAAATAAAAAATAAGAAGAAAAAAAGAATCAACACAACATCAAGTGATGTCGGAGCATACCTTGAGTAGTTGAGTCTTCAAATATGTAAGCATACAACAAACTCTACAAAAAAGATGGAGGGGGAGTTTTTTATTGTTTTTTTTTTCAATTTAAGTTTTGGAAGTAAATGTCTAAATTGTCCCTAACTTTGACTTTTATTATTTTTGGATCAACCATTTATGCATGTTTTTATCGATTTCCTTATTATTCACTCCAAACTCAAAAAAATGACATTAAAATATCTCAATAGAAATCTGTATTTAAAATTATAGCTCTTTAAAAGTATAAAATAATATGCCCCTCTCCATTCCTAAAAGCATTGTGTGAAGTTTTGACTTTTTAACTTTTTAATAAATAATCTCGACTCATAAATATTTTTATTCAGGTTATATATCATATTTGACCATTTCATATATATGTATTTTGTAATTTGATTATATACTTTTTGAATGATACTTATGCCTTTTGTTCATGTTTAGTGAACAAGTTTTGCATAAATTTTCCAACAACGGCACGTTTTAACATGTTCAAGCGATTACAATAATATAAAATTTGTTTCAGATAATATTTTTATGAATATATTCAAGTTCATTATAATTTTGATTTTGATATTTTCATATTAGATTAGTGTTTCATGAATTGAAAGGGTTTTAAAACATATTTTGATTGAAAATTTAAACATTTTTAATAGGTTTTCGGTGCTTAAACTATACCAAAATCCGCATGTTTTTTTCTCGAACTCCGCATGATACAAGAACAATGTCCAATTTTTTTTTATAATTTTCTGGAGCAGTTTATATCCTAATTTTTTTTTGATTTCTCGTGAGTATTAATTCGATAATTAATTATTGGAAAGGTCAATTTTGATAAAATTCCAATTAGAAAAAGTTCAAGACAATTAAGCGAGGAATGTCCGTGTTGAATTTTAGAATTTTTGGATGAGTTTAAAGAATTCAAATCGTTTTTTCGAACAATTAAATCAATCGAAAAACTGAAATTAAGTAAAATTCCGAGGCGCGACTCGCGTGTGTGGCCCTCCGTGGCGCCACCGTGGCCAAACGGGATGGTTCGCCGGCCATTGACGCGGCTCGACGGAGAAGCCAACGGTCCGGGGCGTTGCCGGTGGGTGGCCAGAGGCCGCCTGTCAGCGTTTCTTTCTCTAGCCCAAGCCAAGTTACAAAACCCTAATCCGCTTTTTTTTTATTGTATATTAAGTACGATTGACATACTTATTGCATATTAAGTTCATGTTTATTGTATTAAGTGTACATTTATTACATACTTAGTGCATCCACACTTAATAGATCGATGATGTTATTTGACTTATGAGTTATTTATTTCATACCATTTAATGTATTTTATTAAATACATATTTTATCTCGATTTAATTATTGTGACATATATTGTAATGAGAATGAAAAGGGATATATTGATATGACCTAGTTTTGTATTTTGTTTAAATACTAAGATGCGAACTGCTCTGCCTGTTGTAAAATCTACTAGTTTAGTCAGATATTTTATTTTACTCATGCTCTCAGCGCTGCTTTTAGTTGTTAGTAAATAAATGCATCACAAGTGAGGCATCAATATGACGCTCACTAGATGACATTTGGAAAACTTGTAAGTTTCCAGAAGTCAAGAATACAAGAGATCGTGATTTTAAAATGCCGAAATAGAGCCTATTGCTATTAATTGTAAAGCGTTATAATAGGTCTATTTCATTGTTTAAGGCCATATCATATATCTCCAAATGTATTATTTGTCTTATTTTCATGATGTGTATATTACTTGAGTATGTGCCGTATGACATGTTAAATAATAACAAATAATATTAATCTCACTGGGCAATAATCGCGACGGTGTGATACTCCAAAGGCGATTGCATATGACAATCGGGATCATGTCGGGGCTTTACTTCACTAACGTTACGCTTAGACGATCATTCCAAACTAACATAATGGGTTTAATCGTAGATTAACCGGTGATTTGCACTAATGTCGCTGGCTCGGGTGATACATTGTCGGCAAAGACCCTATTAGAGTATTAGCACTCCAAGAGTCAAGGCTGCCATACCCAATTGATTAGTTAATCTACCATTGCGACGGTATTCAAATGTATGCGTAGCTGCCGCTGGGATTCCAACTACAAATGCATTTTGATACCTGTACATTTTGTGAGATTTCCAAGACGGGTATAAATTGAAATAACCCGCTACTTTTATGTATTCAAAAGAAAAAAATATTGAATAAATCGCTCAGCGGCGCGACACGCGAAGAGATTAAATATTTATGAGAAATTATTAAAAATATTATTATGTCAAGCCGACGGGCAAATCGAGGGTAGTATAAATAATTTTGTAGTGTAGTTAAGTCGAGTCGAAATAATATGAACGGGAACCTTGAAAATAATTTTATATGCCAAGATTGCTTTCATGATATATATATTTTTATCATTTTACTTAATTTAATTACCATAACACAAAACCATTCCATTGTTGAGTTAGCTTAACTATAGTTAAATAAGGTTACCTAATTTGGGTTAAACTTAATTTAAGCAGTGCTAACTTAACCATAGTTGAGTTAGCTTAAAAAAGAAGCTTTCTTAATATAAAAAAATAAACAAAAGCTTCATCCTCCATTTTTTCCAAAATATTTCTTCCATCTCGTTGAATTCAAGCTTAAAGTTACCTCCTCATCAAAACAAATTGATCGCCTAAGGTATTGATTTTGAACTTCTTGAATCTATTTATTTTTAGTTTAAAGTTGACTTTTGCGAAGCTAGTCGACTTGTATTTCAAAGTCTTAAATGGGTAAAAGATATGAACACGTATGTATAATCTAAGTTAAGGATGATGTTTGATGATCTCGATGTTTTGGTTCACTCTTTTCTAGAGTTTCACTTGACTTTGAAGAAAAAATAAATTTAATTTAATAGTAAATAAAATTCTATGAAGTTTATAGTTTATTTCCCCAAGTACGTTAAATTATTAATCGACCTATAAAGAATTTTTTTGATTTTTGAGTCGCTTGGTACTTTATGAATTTTGAAGTAGTTGACTATTGTTACTTTAAAGTTAAATATGAAATAAATAGTAAATCGCCCGAAGTTATACAATTTGGTCTTGGAGGCATATTTTAAACTATAGAACATATTCGTTGGGGAAACAAAGTTTTGATTTTGAAGTCGTGTTGTATTTATTATGAATTTTGAAAAAGTTAAATGGCTGTAAAGTCTATAAAATATGAAAGAAATATCATACCTCCGAGAAAATAAAAATATTCTAGAAATTTCCTATTGTACCTCGAGTAAATTCTCGCCCAATTTTGGAGCGATTTGAATTTGTTTTACTATTTTTCGTGATTTAATTATTTTCAAAAACATATTTTGAATCAAAAGGAGATGAATTGAATTTGAAAATAAAAATTGATGATTTTCCAAAGAACTTTAAAGACGTATGAGCTACATGCCAAATTTGGTAATTTGTAAAATGATTTAACTATTTTATTTTGATTTTAAAGGCAAATGAGTAAATGTATTTAATTGGAGAAAAATAGATTTGTATTGTATAAAATATTTTTAAGTAAAAATGGTCAAGTTCCTAAAATATATTTTGAGCTATGATAATTATAGGGATTGTTTGATTTTATTAGGTATTTATTTGAGAATTAAAGAAGTAAAAGGAAGAATATAAAAGCAAAGATTGAGCACATATAACAATACGCCTCGGGTAGAGTCGAGCGAGGTTGGGAGCTTTGGAATAAATTAGCGTATGCTAGTCGTTTAGAATAAAGCGTGAGTGATATATCTCATGATGGTAAATCTTATTATATATGGTGTTTATGTGTGTTGACATATATATATATATATATCTCATAAAGGTAATGTCAAGTTGAGTTGCGGGTAAATAGTTAAGCTATATTGTATATAGGGTACTTGATAATAAAATGTTATATGACATGCTTAAGTATGGGTCATTTAGCTGCATGGACGAGATATACATACGACGGAGATTTATCAGCGGCTCAGGATATCAGATAACGTAAGCCATGCAAGAGCTGCTACATGTGGTTGATATGCTCCCATAGCCTAAAAGCCATGTATGTTGATGTGCTCTGATAGCCTAAGAGCTACATACGCGGTGTGTGACAAAAGTTCTCAGACATGTGTACGGTAGATAAACTTTACGTCGACGAGACAAGAGGCTCCTCTGTAGGGAGGTAAAAGTGTATATACATACATACATAAGCATATATATATATATATATACATATGTTGGTTGTTTAATTTTTAATGACCATGAGCGTGTGTTTATGGATGGATGTTAGTATTATGTTCATAGTAAAATTAAGCAAGTGTCAGCGATGGTTTTACCGTATTCACGGGAACTTCTATGTCGATTCATAAGTCAGGTATTTCGATACAACCATTGATACGCTCGACCTTATAATATTATTATGTCCCGTGTTTATGATTTAAATTATGCCTATAAGGATGTATGCCTTTATACATGTGCACGTATGTGTGGTTGGTTACCACCCGTGCGATATTTATTCACTAAGCTTCGTAGCTTATCCCCTTTCTCCTCTATGGGCGGGCGTTTTATGCCTAGGTTTCTAGGAGTTGATTGCCGAGGTCGTATATGAGCCGTTGACAAGCTGCCTGATAAAGATCGTGTTGCATTTGCCACAAGCAGTGAGTCCTCAATTTACATATTTCTTTATATGTTACGTAAGTCACTTAGACAAGAAATGTCATTGCTATAATCAAATAACATTTTGAGATTTTATTTAACGAGACTTGGTTTTATTTTTATGTTGATGTATTTGACGTAGATGCATACCACCACGATGAATAAATATTTTAATTAATATTAAATTAAGTCATTTTCTATTGTTATCCATCGTGATGGGTGACTCGATGTTTAAGGCTGACATCCTAACCTCGGGGCCTACCTTGGGGCGGGTCGCGTTACAATAATATTTATACTTGCCTGTAATATGTTGGGATTTTTTGAATCGCACTAATCTATGATTGCATATTTTATGATTGCATACTGACTTACTTGTTTATTCACCGTTAATTGACAAATTAAAAAACATAACTTTATTATGGAAATAAAACAAGCAAGGAGAAATCCATGTAAACTTATGGTAACATAGTGTTATGTAAATGCTCAATGCATTTTCCTTCACAAGCCATCATGGTTATATAATAAAAGACGAGAAATAAGTAGCAACAATTACTTGATACTTGGTTTGATCATATAGTGACACGCATGAACTTAGGTTCAAGTGACCATGTCACATGACACAGGTAATTAATTTTGATCTCACTCAAAGGTGATGATTTATGAAGATTAATATGTTATATCGTTTCTAGCCACCATATAAGCAATATTAAATGAATAGTTTAATTTTATAACTCAATTGAGAAAAACTTTTGGATGATCTCTGGCTGTCAGGTATCTACATTTCAAGACATGTCGTTGTATCTAGTTTCATCAACAAGATGAACTTTGTTCATGAATTGTGATGAAGTATAAGCTTGTGGTTTGTATAACGAGACAAACAATATTGTCTATTTGGTTCTGGTGAGCATCACTTTGTAAAGTTGAGTGCACAAAGAATATGATTTCCAAGTTAATGATTAATTTCATTATTTAAAAAATTAGGCACCGAAAAGTTAAGGATATTTAAATAACACTTCGAGAAATAGAAAGAGCGAAAGCCTTGATAAACCTCATATCTCAAACGATGGTTATCAAAATCACAATGTCATTATAGTTAAACCGCCGTTGTCTTAGACAATCGCGGTTGACTACAAGGTTTTGGATTGATGATTACGAGCCAAGTACGCAGTGCAGACAGGTACAAGGCACGAAGAAAGATAATTGAGCTCTTATGCAAATGATAAGTGTGACTATAGTAAGAGAGCAATACGCTTAAATCATCCATGAATGGTCAGTAACTTCAAACGCTTTTGAACCTCGTATTTTATGAAAGACATCATATTTTAAATAACAAATATTTGTGTGTGGATATTTGTACAAATGACTTTAACAAGACTCGAGTTTAATCTTGCAAAAAGACATAAATCGAGTCAAATCTTACTAGACTTAAAGGAGGTTCGCTTAATTCGTTCAGCTTTGTATGCTCACATACAAGTTGATCATGGATATAAGTCATTGAATGATACATGTAATTGATAAAAAAGTAAAAGGAGGACCACATAAATATTATCAAGTTCTAAATTAAGTATCATTTGACACGAGTAACGACATTCAAGGAACGAGACATTTGCCTCGATCTTAAAGGCGCATTTCAAGTAAGATACGTAAGTAAAGAATTGTGTTTAATGAAGTTAAAACACAATGGATGAAATCTTTCAATTTTGTATACCAAAGTAATTTCATTCTACCTTAGATGTCACTAGTTGAGTGATACAAGTAATAATTGTGTTCAATGTAGTTGAAATACAATCAATAGAATAAATTCACATATTGAAAGTCGTACCTACCTTTTAAATTAAATTATTCATACGTAACCGCGAGACAACTCAAGTGATATGTTTGACAAAAAACTTTGAAACATCTCGAATGTACAAATTAATATTATATCACTGAAGTAAACATATCAACACGGTCTAATCGCTGGTGACTATGCCATCATACGCATAACTCCGAAGCGTACGGTAGAAGGTTTCATCTACTATAGAATTATAATTTATTGTAATGCGGTAAAGGTCTTCATTATAAAGTATAAAGAGTGGAATTAAATATATTACTTGAATGCATTCAAGTGGCCTTCAGAGACACAAATCTCGCATGTTAGAACCCTTCGCTATATCACGAAAGCATTACGTGAAAATTCCCGACGCATCGTAATGCCTAATGCAAAGAGACACATGATGGTGCGAATAAAATTATACTCCAATAGATTGGCTTAAGCGCTCATCCGAGGAAATGAATCGAATACACGAAGTCGAATATATAGCCTGCTAATTCTATTTACCTCCTGACGGTGATTCACATCGAAGTAAGAAATATATTCCTCAATTAAATGAACACGTAGTCATAAATAAATCAAACATTTGGTTTCTACCTCAAGTTTAATGTATTCATTGGTTGACTATGCCTCATGTTAATTTCAAATTTTCCTTATTACCTACCGTGTTGTAACACGGTGTTTGGCTGAAAGTGATCCAATGATTAATCTTAAGTAACGACGTTGATTTATGGATGCTTGACATTATTTTGGAAGTTCACATCTCAAAACGAGAATAAAAAAGAAAATCGATTGTACCGTCAAGATCCAAATTGCAAACTCGAGATATAGTATATCGGAGTTAAAATCTCATCTTGATATTTTGATTAAAAATCAAAAGTGGTCAAGAGCGGCGTGAACAATCTAGTTCCTTAAAGGCTATGGGCTGAGTATTAACCGCACATAATGTCTTGTACATTGAGCACTAAATGAATTCTATTGCAACCTTGAAAGGTATAATAGTAATGGATTATTGTACATCTGTAAGTCCAATTGCATGTATAAGACATATTCTATATTAGTCACAAAATATAATCTTAGATGATATTTGCTTGTTAAACTATAATGCGTCATGAAACTCGAGGTGAATAAAATCTATGATAGATTAAACTCTATAATAGATAAATTTTCCGATTGACAGTGCAACTTATTGTGAGGTCTGCTCTACAAGCAAGTGACTCCTCAAATGAGCGAAAGTGGTTGAGCCCATTATATGATATTGCTGGTTCTGCCGTATGCCATGTCGATCCAAAGTGCCGTACATCAAGACCATGACATAGCACGATTCCCATGATAGGAATTGTGGAGTTTTACTAAAGCTATTCACGCGGGTTCGGAATACGCTTTATAGTAACTTTAAGAGAATAGAGGTAACTATAGTTACATGAAATAGATCAGTTGTTGATCTTCGCCTAGAACTGAATGTGCGAATAGCGATATGGATGGCTTTCGTCCCATATGAGATAATTATTAGCCACAATTCAAGAATAGGTTGAAGCTCGATATACCATGGAGTAAATTAAAAAATATGCATTTGATCGTGTAGACGCGATTTAACGCACTTAGTTGTGTCAGAACCCCGCCTGATAGTAACCCGAGAAATGGCTAATCGCCACAAAATCCGAGATAAGTTTAGTAGAAATAATACCAAACGAGTAGTTTTGCCTTGCTACTTTAACTAGTGGGGTTTTTTTCACCACCGAAACAGAAGTGGGTATTTGTGAGAAAACTGGACCCAGATGGAAATGCCCACAATTTCAAAGCAAAGGTTGTGACAAAAGGCTTAAAATTCATTTTGCACATAGCTATGTATGACTATACCGTAATAATTCCATGGTTGAGACCGATCGATGGATGTAAAGTCTACTTGTAAGTAGTATCTTCGATTATAATATGATTGTGATCATTACCTTTCCAAATTTTTACATGTTCAAAGGACCTAAGAGTTTAATGCAAACTTAAAGGTTCCACTGTGACTCGAGCAAAGATCTCGGAGTCGAAATATTCTTCTCGTGATTAAATCAAGGTTTAATTTTGTAACGACCCCTGCATCATACGCCCGAGGTTGACCCCAAATCTCGACAATTGCAGTCACCAATCGACGGACGACCAAATTTAAAAGACACTGCTCTCAAACAACTCAATAAAACAATATGCAATCTGACAAAATATTTCTAGTTAAAAAGAATCCATCGCAGATTCCTAACCAATGTACAGAGCAACCAACATACAACATATCTCCCAAGTACAAAATATCAACATACAACAGCCAGAAATCCCAAAAAAACAACAACTATATAGACAACCGAACTACGATCCAAACAAAATAACGAGATCGCGAGATCAATCGCCACCCGCCACCTAAGCTCTAAAGCACAATCACTCCGAATAAGCCCAAGACGGAACAACACTCATATGTCAACTCTTAAATTTAAATTGCCGCCCATATGAATGTGGTGTAAGTCGCTAAGCTTAGTGAATATATATCTCAAGAATGAAATTAACCTCCAATCACACATAGTGTACCAAAGTAGTTGATATCGCATACACAAAAGAGTGGCTACAATATTATTCAAATTTAAGATCTTAATACGGTTGATTAGCAATTTCATTACTATTTCTCGTATATTCATAAATTGCCACTAGCATAACATTCCAAAAATAATAATGACAATCAATAATAACATTCAGACATTTTAAGAAGGACTATGTAACAATACGCAACAATCACTGACTTTACTCTATCAACCGGATGTTAACGACATCACAACTAACAACTAATCAACTCAAAGAACACAAATCAACTCAACAACTTTATCAACTCAACAACTCAACAACTTTATCAACTCAACAACTTATCAACTCAACAACTCAATATAAGTCCGGATTTCTACAACTAATGCTCATATAATCTCTAAATTTCAATCATAGTGGAGAAACTTATGACATGTTATCACCAAATCGTAACGTAGGTACCTAAGTCGAAACACCAGACTTATACCGAGGTATAAGTGCAAATACCGGAAAATACAACTCAACAAAAAATCATCAACTCATATACAACTCTTCCTAATACGACTAACATCACCCAAAACACCTATATCGACCTACGAGAGTAATTACAGACACAACCCAACAACTCAACCCACAATGGATATTCAACATATAATTTAACAAAAAAATCACATACATACACATCACACACATATCCTAATCAAGTAGTTAATCAACACCAGATACTCTCAAATTCCTTGGCTGAAGAAATAATACCGCCCGCCTAATAGTTCCATTTGTCTCTTCCTACTAATGCCTAATCAAAAACACCCGAGAGATATAATTACTACTTACTACCATATTAATAACTCTATTTAGTTATCTATCCAACTTAACAACCGTTTTAGTTACCAATTATAACTTAAGGTGAAAGATTACTACGCGAGTTAAACCGACTAATAAAACGACAAAATTCGAGTATCACATTTCCCAACCCAATCGGCCATCACTCCCTCCAAACGCTAACACTTTAAACAACTTCTATTCAACCCAAAATCAACTTTTCTAAACCAATATATCCATCATTAACCACCTAAATAAAAAAAACCCCGAATACTATTCACTTACCCAAACTAAAATTACATAATTTCTCACCAACCACAAAGTCACAACCCATACTCCAAACATCTCCATTAAAGTCCATTAACATAATACTTTTGAAACTATTAAAGTTTGATTTGGGAAAAAGTCAACCTAAAGTCAACTATAAACTTCCACATATATCAACCACTAAAATCAACCATAATCACCTCTTTCTCACAATATCCAAGCTTAGATGTAACATCTTCACTATTATAAAGTCTTAAAACCCCAAATCACAAAAAGTCAACAAAAAGTCAAACCTATAAAATGGTCAACTATAGCTCAAAATGTCAAGATCAAGATAAAAATCATACCTTAGATGATCGAAGAGATGAAGAATAAGATTAAGTATGAATCGCAACAAGATTCCACCAAGAAAAAATGAAAAAAATCAAGATTGGAGAAATTCTAGTGGGGAGTTCGGCTCTTTAAAAGCAAAGAAGAAGTTCAAGGAAATGATAACGACGAAATCATTAGGGGTGGAGTGAAAGGGGAGATATTTTATTAATGCAAGGTCTCGTTTATTTTTGGTTTAGTTTTCTATCTCGCTTAATAACATAACTCGAACATAAACTTAACTTAGCCCCAACTAATCTAATAATAATGCACATACGAACCCGTTATTACGCTTCACCATTCCACAAAAATTTCGCCTCTAAATTTCCCCAATTCAACAACTACTTAGAAAGACCTACGTAAACAACTCAAGTCATATAGTACATAAAACAAAAACAACTTACCTCTTTACGCCGAAAAAGGTGTGGCAACGGCTCCTCATATCACTTCCTCAATATGTCGCCTCCTCTACGCCGCCGGTTCCTCCACACAACACTTTCACCAAGGCCACCACTTTGTTCCTCAATACCTTTTCCTTCCGATCAAGAATCCTCACCGGCTTCTCCTCAAAGGTGAGATCCTCTTCAAGTTCCACTGGTACCGAGCTAAGAATGTGCGACTCATCCGGAATATACTTCCTCGTGCACCTAATATTAATGAATACATCGCGGGAATTGCCCAACTCCGAGCAACGCTTAAACGGTGTCTACGTCCTACTCGCCAAGATCTCAAACGGTCCAATATAACGGGACTCAACTTTCATTTCCTCCCAAACCAGACATTCTTTCCACGGCGATATCCTCAAAACACAAGTCCACCGAGACGACAAGATACTTCTTCCGTCTCAATTCCTCGCCCTAGCGCTGGCCAGATCAACTTGATCCTCTCTCCAATCAATCCTCAACTAACTCGAACCATAGACTTTCCTCTCTTCCACTTGCTCCAACAACCGAGTCCAACACTTCCGCCCCATACAACGCCTTCAAATGGTGCCATCCGGTCACTACCTGAAAACATATATCGCGACCCATCTTAGGCAACTTGCCACTTGATTCCCCCGGTAAAATTACGACGCTAGCCCGGCGAGATATCCTCCCAAAGTTTGAATTGTTGTCTCATATTGCCCATCTCGTCTGGGATGAAAAGATGTATCAACTCCGCTTCTAGTCCTCAATGCCTCCCAGAAACCCTGCATCTCAATGAGATCGATTGGTTTATCGGACGCCATAGTTTATCGGACGCCATAGTACATGAAGTTAGTTCAACTCGAGTAAAGAAGTCGTGATGTTTCATGACATGCCTCTTATGGTTAGCCTATGACTAGAGATCGTGGATAAAGCGAAATTGTAGCACCTGCCCGGCGATGTTGGTGTATTGGAAAAATTAGTGTGGTTGCCGATTTCTTTAATTATGCCTATCGCGACAATTGTTGTAATAATTCATTTACTAGTTTTAGCTAAATGATATTAATACTTCAAATTAAGAAATTAATAATAGTAATTATAAATTACTAAATATAGGCACTCATGATAATATCAAAGGTTATGTCGACAGCGATCTCATGTATAATCATTATAATAATAATAATGATCAATTATACTATTATACAACTAATATTATTCGAGCCCAAAAAGTTCACACATATGTAGTGGTGTTGAGTTTTATTTCATGTATGACATTAAATTATGATTTCTAAATTGAGAGTTGTATGAAATCAATCTAGATAATTAATCAAGAGTTTACATCGAGCAATGTAAGATGGCTAAATCGATTTGCACTCAATCAATTAATCTCAAGCTAGTTTAATTGACGGTTTAACTAGTAAAGCCTCTATTAGTGACTCGTTAGCATTTAGTTAATTAAAGGTTTTAAATGAGTTACTTATTAGTTAACGGTCGAGATATTCGGTTAAAAGTGGAGAGCTGGCTATATAAAAAGGAGTTTTATAAGATGAAAACCTAATCATCTTATTCTCCACCACCACATTCTAGCCGCCCCCCTCTTCCCCCCTCCTTAGAAATAAATTTAAGCCATGTTTGACTTGATTTTGTTCTCTAATTGCTCTTGTGATTCTAGCAAATTCAATCACGTGATTCAACCGCCTTCCCTCGCGCTGACCAATCGAGGCATCTACCATTTATGGCGCTTAAAGCTAAAGAGACTTAAAGCGAGGCTCTGAAAGAAAAGTTAGTGAATTTCACACAAATAGAAAATTATTATATATATATATATATATATATATATATATATATATATATATATATATATATATATATATATATATATATATATTTGGTAATTTGATTATATACATTTTCAATGATCCTTCAGATGCCTTTGTTCATGTTTATAAACAACAATTTTGTATAAATTTTCCAACACAAACCTCATCTCTTCCACCGCTACCGCCTCTCTCCATAGTTTCCTCGAAATTCGATTTTCGCCTGAACACCTGCTCCTTCACGCTTTGACTTGTGAATTCTAAGCTTATAATCGTAATATGTTTGATCCTCATTACACATGATTTAGCCAAGATTGACAAAAGAGTAATATATTAATTTATGCTAACCAAACATTATATTAATATAGATTACGAGGACCCTTATGTCATCATAACCCCTCTAAAGTCAATGCTTGGTTAATATTAATATGTCAATTTTCTAACAATCGAATATATCTCGAACTTATATTATTTGAATATAGTTCAATGTAAGTAACTGTTGTACAATCAACAAATTGCTCAACTAGACATATTTATGAAATCTAATATCTCATATTTTCCAACAAAAGTTGAACTATAACTCATGTCCAAACTTTTCCCTATTAACATTGCTAAATGACATTCTTAAGACTGATTGAATGGCCAAGATCGTAAGTCGTGATTTAAAATAAAATTAAAATACGTGGATATTTATGAGAAAATCCATGCTAGGAATTTCATATTAAGAAGCCATAATATTTCATCTCAATCTCATAGTTTTTGGGTCGAGATCAAAAACTCCTCCCCCAAAATTAAATGTTTTTATGAAAATTATTTAATAGGATTTCCACAAAAATAATCTTGAACACAAAACAAAGTCCTTTATTAATACTAGTTTTGTACCACTTCCACCTAAAACATCTCCCACCTTTTCTTAAATTGTCATAATATTTCAACATTTGGATTCAATGTCTTTCCCCTTCCCCTTTTTTAACTCTATTATTGATTTTCCTATTTATTGATTTTTAAAACTTTGGAAAAATTCTCTACAAAAATAAAACGATTATTATTAAATTTGCTACTATATTGTGGCGTACTTGACTTCATAAGAACGACATTATTGTTAATGAGACCAAATTTGATAGGCTGGTTATATCAATGATGTCTCATCATCTCTCTAAAGATTGGTCAATAGCTTCTTATCGGCACTACAAGAAAAGACAATCTTGTGATTACAAGAAATTAGCATGCTACGTATGATGCTCGAACATTACCTTGATAGTTGTTTTCTCCTTAGCCAAAGTGGTCATTATCTTGCATAATGATGCATACTTGTCCTTAAAATGCTCATACAATACAACTATGTATTGGTATTCAAACCTCGCCAGAAGAAGATGCTGACAAATGGTCATCTCCATTAAAATCCCAGCGAAGCGTTGTTACTATCCACGAGCTCCCTTTTTGCAGAACCTGAATCCGATAAACAGATCGGACAAATCAAACTACGGAGTTAACTACCAACTCCCTGATATCTACTAAATTTGTAGAAGCTCTAGCTTCACATTAATTTGTTAATGAGGAATTTAAAGATAGTAGTGGAAATTATATAGTTCATTGTTATTATTATCATTGATGGTTTTTTATGCAAGTTAGTTTTAAAAGCTTCAACTTCATCCAGAAGACTCAAGATTGGATCGCCATCACCTCCGACTTGAAAAAGAGATTAGATTCTATTGTGTGGCATCCTACTAATGTCGGATGTTTTAATAACTTGTTGTTATTTCATTTTCAAAATACCTGCAAATCTACTACTATTTCTAAATTTGTCAATACCAGCCATATGACAAACAACTATAGCTACTCTTGATGTGTTTGAAAAATCTAATTTGATCATTCGAGAGCTTAATAAGTTATTGATTTTTTCGTACTCCTTCCATTTCAAAATATATGATCATCTAGAATATTTTAACTTTTTTCACAATAGTTGATTGTTTACAATTTTAATATATATTTTAATTCAGTATAGTTTTTATATTTTCAATGTAACTTTTCTGATCTCAATGTGAAACTTCGCGATTTATTAATAAAACCTTTCATCTAAACAATCATACATTTTTGAAGCCGGAGAGAGAGGTAATGAACTAACAAAAATAATTTCGGAATGTCTAGGTTCAAACGAATTATTAAAATGATAATTGAAGTTACTAAGAGTTGAACCCAAATCTTAATGATACATATAAGCTTATTTATCAAGTGAGCTATTAATAATTTTGATAATTTAATTAAATCACTACGAACAATAGTAGATCCGTCCTGAATACAACTAACTATACATGTATTCATTAATTAAGGGATCCATACTTTTATGAGTAACTAATGTAAGAGTTTCCTATATTAAAAAATGGAGGAATTGCATGATTTGCATTCAACATTAAAAGGGACGTTAACAACTAGCTAGAAGCGGTGGCTGTGAAAGCTACTCGTTGTATGTTCAACTATCATGTGAAAGTCTCCTTTCTCCCCATCACTACATACAACTTGATACAACTCATATGATCATAGCTGATGCCAACATGCAACTGACTTTTTCTTTTATTCTACTCTTTACCAGTATTTTTTGAATTTGCAAAGTCAACATCTACCATCTAGCTTCATTTAACACTTCTTATTAATGCCACACTTTATAACTATTCCCACGTTGTTAGCGGTGACCCCGGACGACAAATTGAATTAAATAAAAATAGTGTATATAAATTGCCGTGAATGAGTCGGAAGCTGGTACTAAATCTCAACCTCCGATACCACTAGTCTTTTAAAGGAATGCTTTTATGTTTTGATGTAACCATTTACAATATTTTTCATTTATTGAATTGTCAACCCATTTAGAGTGGATTGTATTCTTAGATATTGTATTATTAATAATTAACAAAAAACAAAATTTACATGTTTGATGAAGTCAATAATATTAAATTCTTTAAAATTTCACTGTTGAATAAATCGAAAATAGTCATTCATACTACCTTAGTTTCTTATATAGTAGGAAATATTAGATAGTCTGCGGGTATTAACGATTAAATACGTTGGATCGATTCACAAAATATTTCTTGTTATGACATGGATAAATCTGCATAAAATCTAATCTCGTTTAGACATTTAGAGTAATATAAAAAATGGGATAGTGGTAGGGTTGTAAACGAACTGAACTATACCGAACATAATTAAGGTTCGGTTAGGATTCGAGATATAGCGATTCAGTTAAGTTAGGTCGAGTTGAGCATTATCAAAAATTCGAAGTTCGATTCGGTTCGAAAAAACCAAGGTTCGAGGTTCGATTAAAACGGTTCGAAGTTCGAAATAAAATTCAAATTTTCATGATACAATAAAAAAAACCTAAAGTTGAGGTTTAAATTTCCAGTGAACTACATCAAACCTAACTTTTCATGTTCTTTTATGCTACAGTGCTAGTGGTAGTAGGTAGTAGTAGTAGTGGTAGTGGACTAGTCTTGCGAATGGTGGGTGGCCAAAAAAACTTCTGGTGCCATTCTCGCGCGAAAGAGGCAGCGCCTCTTGATTTGTCGACCGTTATGAGCCCTACTTTCGTCGTTTTGGAAATAATGACTTAAACATTTTAACCTCTTAAATAAACACACGAAGTGATTTTGGCTTTGAACTTTAAATTCTATTTTTAAGAGATTGACCCGGCGTTTGACTTGAAAATAGACTCTAGCCCAAGGGTAGGTTAGTCATATTGAAAATGTAGATATTTTGGAGGGAAAAATAAAGAAAGTTCAGGTGCCTCTACATTAAAAAGTTCAGGTGCCATGAGCTGATTTTTTTTTTGCTTATTTATACAGGTTGATTGAGGGAGGACTGTAACTCACATCAATTGAACTAAGATATGAGAATGTCACCATAAGTGTCCGATTTGAAATGCCGATGTGGAAGAAATGCTATGGAGTGGGTAAGCTACACTCAAAAGAATCCAGGCGAGAGATTCGTGCAGATGTCGAATTGGGTAAGAATAAATTATTTGCTTTTGAATGAAATTTTGGGCATGTAAGTCGAAACTGATTGAGTTTCTCTTTGGTAGGTAACTCCTTATCGATTTTGAAAGTAGATTGATGACCCTGTTCCTCCATTAGTCTGTCATGCCATGGATATGAATATGAAGAAATTAGAGAAGAAGGTGAAATTCTAAGTGTAGCATTGGTTGTATGTTTAGCTGTAATTTTTTTCTTGTTTATGGATAGACATTGTGAAGAATGTAAGTTTACCTGCAATTTTGGTATGTATGAAATTACAACTCCACAGATCTAGGTTTTTAATGGTGAAGATGGCATCTCAACTTTTGGTATTTTCTTGAGGAAGATGGCACCTAAACTTTTGTAATGTGCATTTCAGCACCTAAACTATCTGGTTGTAACATAATGCTTAATTGGAGATAAATTGAAGTTATTTTCTCTATTTATTGTTGTCCCTTTGACATTTCAATAAGCTTAAATTATAAATCAAATCTGATGACATATAATGAACTTGTTAATTAAAAAGGAAAGATAGATTCATGATTGTATCGCATTCGAGCTAGTAGAAACGATACGTAGTGTTCAAAATAGTCAAATACAATTCTTGAAAACAAAGAAAAGTAACGGTGGAAATATATGAAATACGAGCTATTACATGCGTTCTTTGATTTTCTACTAGTGTTTGGTGGTTATTGTAATTTGGTTGTACTACTTGAACCGTCACCAAGATTTGAAGTAATATGTTGTGACATTGATGTTCGACTTTTTCATTTAGTGCCACGCTTTCTTGCTGCTCTTTTACTTGTTCGTTCACTTAAAGGTTGATAACTCTTCCCGTCGGTTGGTTAAGTGGGCAAGTTTTCTTGTTGTGTCAGCCTTGCTACATAACTGATAAGCGCGCTTCTAGAGTTCTTGAAGTGTACTCGCAAATGCATTATACTTGACCTTTTCCACTTTCGGCATCAACCTTTTACGCACTTTTCTCCTTACAAAACTTGGGCATTGATTGTCTTGCATTTTAGGCCTCCACAGTAAGACACAGCATGTAATTGGTAGCGCGATGAGATGAGGCAGTTTTGGCCAGAATTTCGGACCTCGGATTGGCTCTAGTAAGTGGTTGTAAATTCTTGCTTGTGTGTTCTTGCTAAAGATTTGATTGACAAACAACCTAGAGTCTTTGTTTTGTGCCATGAAGACCACGTATTACTTTGATGGACGAAGGAGTACCCCAGACAATATGACACCTTCGCATCAATGTCATCATTAGTTTTTAGAGGTATAGTCATAGTCAAAGGACCTATTGAGCCTTTGAAGTAGTAATTGACCCATAGCCCATGAAACCTAATATAGGCTAGTAAGCGGCGTTGTCATATTCTCTTTAGAGCATCCGTCGGTAACCTAACTGCCCACCTTCATAAACATGATTTCCACTGAATTTTTAGACTTTCCTCCCCCATTGGAACCTCAAAATGAATAAATCGCTATCCAGGTCGCATCGGAGTTTCAAAGGTAATCGTATTGGGGTTTTTGACCAAATGAGTAATCCGAAACGAGATTGGAAAAATTAACAACGATAATCAACAAAAAATGAGATTTTTAACCATAATTGAGCAACACTTACTATATTATTTGTTATACAAAAGTGGCTCATGTTTAACCCTCCAATTTTTTTGAGAACTTCCCGGCGCATCTTCTTCTTTTTCTTCGCTTTGTCGTCGATTTTGTTTTCCAACCATTTTTTTTTGCTTAATTGTGTGTTGGATTTTGGTGGGGGAGGAAGAATGATGGTAATACGATATCATTTTTTTTAGGTGGTGATTGTGTTTTGAATTGTTTAATTGGGATGTATACTTAAATGGTATGGTTAATAGGGTGTTAGATACCTTTGGTTAAGTTAATAAGTGTGGATTGACAAATATACCCTTGTTATTGAAGTCAAACGTCGGTCAACTTCTTAAAAAATGGAATTTGAAAAGTTCAGGTGCCAAAAATTACTTTCAGGTTCCTATTGAAAGGTTGAAATGTTTAGGTGCCTATTTGAAATGATGAAAGTAGTTTAGGTGCCAGAATGAAATTTAGTCTTAATTCATATTCATCATTTGATTGAACCAATCTACTCATCACCCATAAATTAATCCTTTTTGGGCTAATGGCTTTGAACATCACTTACGTTTCAAAAAAAGCCGGTTAGATACTCGCGTTCCAGCGGCTATATTCGATCACTACGTGTTTAAAACTCCACCCCAACAGCTACTTCCATCCAATTTCAATGTTAGTTTGTTAGATATGTTAATTTTATTAAAAAATATCGGGAGTAATTTTGTCCAATCATTAAACTACACCTAAAATTAGATTTTAAGGACAATTTTAAAATATACAAAGTATTGGATATTTTTAAATATAATAATATGTCATTTGTCAACCAAACCCACCCTACTCCCCCGCCCCTCCCGTCTTTTTCTAGCAGATGAGCACGCCACCATCGGCGGTGAGCAACACCACAATCGGCAAATTTATTTGGTTTGTGCCGGTTAGAATTTTATAATCTTCAATTATTTTCTTCTAATAATATTTTGGGCACTCGATGCACATAAAATTATTGATTCAGATTCCGTCGTTGCTCGAAGTCGAATACACCCAGTTACCTTTTGTCACACACTATAGTACACATTATTGTTTCATGCGACAAGTTTTTATAGGCCAGCTGGCTGAGAAGTCGGCTTGAAACATGCTTGTCTGGACTTTCTTCGATATGGGTGTTGCGAGTTGATATGGTTCGCGGGGATAAGGTTCGGTATATCCTGCCTCGCCACAAAGGATAGCGAGAGGAGTGTAGGTCCACCGTGGTACCTGAAAGTGTGGCTGTATGGTGACCACATACACTCCAACGATCAAGTTAGTATGTAGAGTATTTAAGAGGGGTAGTAAATATGTAGGAGATAAAGCGGCATTGCCTTTAATGAAGTGATTGTTGGGGTATTTATAGAGGATCTGAAAAGATGCTTCTACCTACCCAGCTCTTGAGGAAGTGACAAGTGTCCCACTAGGGTAACCCCCAAGAAAGCCTTTTGGGTTGACCTAGGACTATAAGATTTAGGACAATTATTCCTTTATTGGACTCACATAAAATAGGCCGACCCTACGTAAATTTTTTTAATGGATGAATACCCGAAGGTGATTCAAATTCATGAAGCATTTAATACCTTCCTTGTAGATACTGGAAGGCCCTGCGGTAATGCGGCGTGTCCATGCGATTGGAGGAGCATGGAGGTTGGTGTCTCAAAGCCGAAAACGGCTATAAAAGGTGAGTGTGCCCTTTCATTTTTCCCCCCTTCTTCCTCATTTTATTTCCTTTTTAAGCAAAATCCTACTCCTCTACTTCCATTTCTTGCTCTGACCCTTATTATAAAACCACTTCCAGAAAAGGCAACTCATACTTATTTACTTAAGTAAGTAGTGACTCCTCACACTACTATTTTCCCCGCCATTTCTTGAAGAAAAGGAGGGTCTCGACCACTTCGTTGTGGTGGTGGCTCGAGGTCTTCCCTCGGGGAACTTGGGCGTGGAGGCCACCAGGTCGTCACTTGAGCTACTGACGCCACCCCTTTCCGGTGGTGGTTTTGTTTTTGGAAGGGTTATGAGTTGGTCAAAGGGGTTGACCCTTTCTTGGATGTTGACAGTCGTCTTTGAAGGGGTTTTTTTCCCTTTGAGTTTGACGATTGGATCCTCAAAGGTGGCGCCCCGCTGAGTTTGACCATTGTCCGCAGAGAGGGTTCCTTTGAGTCAGGCGGAGTGTCCCCGAAAAGATTGTCCATGCATTACGACCATGTTTTTGATTTCCCGTTTCGAAGCGATTATGTCTTGAACCAAGTAGATACGTCTTCGGCCACTCGGAATCGCTTAAAATATGCGAGCTTATGACTCCAACGAACGGTGTTCGTGTGATCATTTGCCGCCCAGTGGCTTGCTCTCGAGGTAATCTTCGTCTCTTTAATGGTTGTTCAAAGTTTTACCTTAACTAATCACGACTCTCTCGTTATGTCGAGAGGATCGCGTGGCGAGACTCACGAAGAAAGAAGAAGAACTCTAATAAAGGGGCAGAATCTCCTGCCTCCGGTGTTGTTCTTGCCCCCGAGGGCAAGGCTGCTTTACTCCCAATTAAAGAGAAACAAGGTGAGGATCCTACTATAATAAGGAACTCCCTCCCTGTAGAAGTAGAACATTCTGACTTTAACCATCTTAGGGAGTATTTTTCTATCACCCCTTCGGTTGAGATGAGGCTTCCCTCGGGGGCGGACCTAGTATTTTGTGAGGGATGTAGTAGATGGCCCCTTGAGCCTTGGTTGGACCAGTGTCTATGTAGAGTTAACCCCGCCTCACGATTGTTCGTTTCCCACTTTTCTTCATTTACCAACGATTTAATGGCCATGTCGTGCCTGAGCAGAATTCACCCCACAGGTTGGTAAATACGTTAGAGTAAAACAAACTACCCCTTTTTTAACTATTCGCATTACGTAAAGGGATGTTTACTTCTGCTAGCCTTGTTAAGTGGAACATTTTTATGGACAACGAGCCAGGGAAAGTGGGCAGAATCGTGGTATTCCACTTTGGTGCTTTCAAAAGGGGTATTATGGGCTCGAGTTCCCAGTGGGTCCCTTTGGCGAAAAGCGAGATAGGCCCTAAGTATGCCCCAATGACGACACGGATTCTTGCTTGGAAGTTGAGGCGGATCTTTAGGCGTAAGATACCTTTGGAAGATGTACTGCCGAGGAGGGGGGTGTTGATAGGAGGCGGATCGATTCATGATAAGAATTTGACTT
This sequence comes from Lithospermum erythrorhizon, assembly GCA_019722365.1. Classification (NCBI taxonomy): domain Eukaryota; kingdom Viridiplantae; phylum Streptophyta; class Magnoliopsida; order Boraginales; family Boraginaceae; genus Lithospermum; species Lithospermum erythrorhizon. The sequence goes on from JADFUC010000994.1 coordinate 145,762, forward strand.
GTCCAAAAAGTCCCGTTCAGCAGGGTATATGTTGAATCTGTAACCTCTTTCTTGCTTATATATCTCGTTTGCTAACCACGATTTTCTTTGTGTATGAGAGATTTTGTTGGCAGCGAAAGGCGCCTACAGCCTGACCTGCAGCGGCGTACGGCAAAGAGGCTATCGACTTTTCGAAGGTGAATGTTGTGATAAAAGCGGACTCACCAGTAGCCGCTTCCTACCGGTGGAGTTACCCCCTCGCCTGCCGTCAAATCGACCTCGCGTGCTTCGCTTGACAGATGTTGAGCAGTCCCTGTCTCTCCCTCTCACGTGTTGGTTTTCTCGTGAAGCTCCTTCGAAAAGGCCTGAGAGGCAGCACAAAGAGTGTCTCAAAGGAAGAAAGAACAAGGGAGGGCAAGTGCGAGCTCAACTGACCCCCGGCCCGAAGGAAGGTATTCCTCCTCCGTAATTCCCCAAATATAACCCCTTGATGGCTGCGGGGTTCTTTACTCCTGAGTTCTGGCCTGCCACTACACATGTGCCGGGGAGTTAACAAATATGCCAAGGTACTCCTTTTGATAGTAACCTCCAGTCCTTCCATCTTTGTGAGGCCCTTGCTCTTGGAAGGTTTGTGCAAGAGTGGATTACCATTTCTTGACCTAGAGTTGTGGAGACATGTCTGGGAGCATCGATCCAAGTACTTTCTTCCTTTCTTCATTTTTACTTTTATTTCGCCCCTTCTCCTCAATCACTTACCCTCTCTTTTTATTCTTAGATGGCCAACACTGGCTTCGAGCTGGCGAGGAGGGCTGACAATCTTGAAGAGGAGAATAAGGGCCTCGAAAACCCCGAGTTCTTACGAGGATCTTCTTGCGGCAGGGGACATGGCGAAGTTGAGGGAGAGCTAGCGGAGAGCCGGATTAATGTTCTTACCAGCTGAGAAGAAGGCGCGAGAGGACGGCAGGGGAACTACGCCAGAGGCACAGAAGAGGTGACCTTGTGGGATAAGCCAGCGGAGGATTCGGGCTTTGACCTACAGATCACCCGGTTAGTGGTGATAAGTGTTTATTATATAGTGTTTTGAGGCCCTAATTGCGTATTAGCTGATGTTATTTTTACCTTAATCCGATATAATTTGCACTTGTTTTCGTTTTATTTGAGTTTAGGCAATTATCGGTTAAAGTGAAGGAATCGGGCTTTGAATTGAAGATATGAGCAGTCCACTAAAATTTACATGAGTCATGATCCAAGAATAAGTGATTCGATTAGTAATATTAGGTTATGGCACTTATAAAGAGGAGGTGGGAGTAAAAAGGAAGTCTGTGAATTCAGGAAAAAGAAGTCATGTCATCTTTGTTGGAGCTTTTGGAGCCTTGAATTGGAAAATTTGACAGAAGCAATTGAGAAGTTAATTACATATTGTGCACAAAGGCGAAGTTAGAGTTGATTACATTTAGTGGTTAGAATATTTTTAATTGAATATTATTATTGTTAAGGATGAATGCCATTAATTTCATGTATTTATTTATGTCTTTTATTATGAACTAATTTTATTATTAGTCAGGACCATGATGTAGTTGGATCGGATGATTTGATTTTCTTGGAGTTAATTTAATTCTAGTTTCATAATTCTGATTATTGTGCGTAATTAGTATTTAATATCTTGATATCAATATTAAGTCGTTCATATAAGTGATTAATTGCTAGAAATAGGGTTATTAAGCTTCTGAATTAATGGTCAGACACATGTTTCAATTACCATAGGGAATATAGGTAATGCCGTGTGCAATTTAATAAGCATATGTTATTAAGAAGATCTCGCATTTTAAGCTATCATAGAGATATAGTTAGTTTCTTAGGAGACTTAATTGGTGTTAAGCGAGAAGTATGCTCAGTGTATAGGAATACTTTGTTATGAACTAATAAGTAACTACTAGGTGAGTTGAATCGATGATCCAGATGAAATCGTGTCGACTATATTCCGAATATTAAGTAAGATTCACTTTGTGCATTCATTTAGTATTAGCTAATTTAATTTCTTAGTCAATTTAGTTAAATCAGTCCTAGATTTAAATTTACTCTTTGATTATTAGTTAATTAAGGATTAAGAAAAGACCTAATATAGTATGAAATTGGAATTTGTGAGCGATACTCGTTCTTATTCATTATATTACTTAACCTGACCCAGAACTCGACCTGGAACACATAAATCGGTGTTGTCAAGTGGGTATAGAAGGATCTTGCGTGGTAAAGCTTCTCGCGCCACCAGTCAAGCGGCTCGAAGGGTGGGGTCAGTATTGGAAGACTTCGGCCAGTCGGCTTACCAAAAGCGTAGACTCTTGTGGAGAATGTCAAGTAGTCCTCGGAGTTCGAGAATGCTCTCTCTCGGCCGTGGATAACTTCAAAGAAGTCCTTAGAATTCTTGATGCTAGGAGCCAATTCTACTTATGGGGTCTCTTGAACTGAAATCGGGAAGTATAGAGTAGAAGTACCACAGCTCGCTCTGATTAGGAGTTCGAAGGTTCTGAAATCCCTCTTACATTTCTGGATCTCCTGAGCCGCCTCGAGGACGAAGAAAGAAAGAAGAAGAGCTCCTCCTTCTCGCAAGCTGCCCACCCAGGACTAGGCTCCTTTACATCACTCCTTCTATCTCACTATCTTTTGTAATCTTTTTTTGACAATATTTTCCTTGATCTAGACATTATTTCCTTGTCTTTTGTGCTCGTAGTTTTGTTTCAATTGTTCTGATGTTTTTCGTGCAATTGAATTTCATTACTTCAACTGTTTAAACATCTTTTGCAATCGAATTTCGTTAAGTGTTATATATCCTGCCCCCTTGTAATAGTTGCCTTAGCAAAATAAAGGAAGTACAAATAGCATGACTAACATCTATGGATATCTCCTCAGCCTCAGGCTCATCACATGCGGGGAATTAATGGGGAATGATAGTTATAATTTGAGAGAAAGCCTATCAAGGTTTATAGTCTTGGCTATACCTTGACTAGGGGTTTAATGAGTGATCGACTTCGCGCGGTCTTCTTTATTGTTAAGGAAGTATAAGCGATTGGTGCTTTTATGCTTGGTCGCGCATAACATAATACACATACAAGAGATAAAGTTTTGGAAAATAACAACTTTATTTATAATAGCCTATTTGACTTCGACTCATTCTATTTGATCATACAAAATGTTGATATTCCGAATGCTATATAACTCCGAGCATTCATTAATAGGATTGACATAATTAAAATAGGTTCGCAGCGAACCTATGATTAACAATAGAACTTGCTTAGCTTGGAGGCATGCAGTCGTGGGGCGGGCTTGCAGATCCATTTCTTCAACTACGACTTGTTCACGTCGCGGGTGACTACGCCCGAGTATAACCCGGCCGCAAATCACCCTTGCAGTGGAGACCTTTAAAGCAGTTATGCAGGCGAGCCATGAGTCTATATTTACGCATGGTGAGCAGGCGAGTCGAGAACTTGTTTCACGAATCGCACAATGTCCTCCTTTGTCTTGGCTAAGCGAACCTTCCCTTCGTTACTAAAAATAGTCCACTATTGCAGCTGCATATTCCGCCCGACCCTTTAGCGACAATTTCCCACTAAGTCTATTCCCAGCATGCTTGAAGGAAATGGGGACTAATGGTGAGGAATGCGTCGTGGTTGGAATTGTTCATGAACATTCCCAAATTTCGACATGCTTAGCATGTTAGGGCCAGAAATCGTGAATCTTTAACTATGTTAGGCGGAAAAAACTGTCTTGGGTTACTTTAGGCGTAGGGACCTTTCTGATGTGGCTACACTTTGTCAGATTGTGTACCTCGTCTGACACCTTTTGAACATTTTCTTGGGACAAAAACAACAAAAGCGGTCCTCGAAAGACTTCGATATAGCTACTCCCTCGTACATGCAAAACACAGAGAGACTTAACATTTGAATCTTTCTTGCACTTGGATTGAGTCGGCGAGTATGCCATTCTGTAGGAATCTAGCTATATCGGTCCTCCAATCCCGGGGTTCCTCTAGGACAATTTTCAGGGGGGTTTCCTCGTGGGCTCTTCGATCTCGGACCTCAACATAAACCTCTTTTGGTAGTTTGTCATAATAAGTGGTGGCGAGTTTTGACAACCGGTCCGCTTCTTCATTCTCGGTGCGTGGTATATGTTCGAAGACGATGTGAGCCAAGCCTCTCGCCAGGGTTGTGGCCTTGGCATGATATTTTGTGAGAGATTCATTCTTGACCTCCATGATCTCCCAGTCGATCCATCATCATCTAGGTCGCGCGGGTTGTGAAACGCCCCAAAGATCGCACCAATTCAACGCGCCACGAGCTTCATATTGACCTCGTTGTTTGGCCAGCCTCGAAGTTGGCTTGAGGCGTATTCATTATATCGGTGGCCCGTAGGTGTAACATTACGCACGACCGCTTTGCTATTTCAGCTCGATACACATATAGAGTCCGATTGGACATTGGTTCTTGCGACTGCCGCTCCGTTAACTTTCGCTAGGGTAGGCAGCGTCGTTCCTTATGAAATCGGTCGCGAGGCACGGGCTTTGATCTTTGCTTTCGAGCTCGTAGAGGATATATCAAACTTCCTTCAATTTAATTGCCAGCGTGGTGAGTATTCACAGAAGGCCGGACTGCCAAGATTCTTTTTCTGGTGGTATGTGATCACCTTTATTGGATGGGCCTCAAATATATTTTGAGCTTTAACTGAGAGATGAGTATAGCGGCAGCAAACTTATCAATTGTTGGAGTAGTTTTCTAGGCCCACATCACGGAGCATGGCTCGCGTAGTAGATAGGTTTTTGAGTGCCCCATCCTGCCGTGGATCGGCCAGCGCTAATAGTCGCTCCATGGCTGCCCAGTATAATTTCGGTTCCTCCGATTGGTTGGTCGCCGGCTTGACAATTTTGGCGGCAGAGATATTCTTCAGTTCATCAGCGTAGAACCTCTTGCGTCCGGCAAAGGTTTCCTTGGAGGCTCAAATGCCGGGTTCTTAAAGAATGGAAAGTTCCGTTCTCGACTTAGAATGAAAGCGACTCGGGCTATGACTTGTCAACTTTGAACATCCTTATAGCTCTTTTGGCGGCCATGTCCTAGAAGTGCGCTTTATCTTTATCGAGGTTTGGCTCGATGCCTCTTTCGCTGATCATGTATCCCAGGAATTTCCTCGAGGTAACTCCAAATGAGCACTTTCTAGATTGATCCGCAACTGGCTTGTGTTGCTCGATGTCTCATATGGTTTTCCCAGTGGTGCCCTTTCCTTAGTTCGCAAATATTGTATTTACCGTTCTTTGGTATGTAGCCCACACTGCGTTAGCTGACCCGAGAGGGCATGACTCGACAAAACAAGCCATCTTCAAATTTCCTGTGGCCCGAATCAGCGCCTGCATGGGTATCATCAGTTCCCGCTCCCGAAGACTCGGCTGTTGGTTTGTCGGGTTAGATAGGATTTCTTCTATCTTTTTAGATGTGATCTTGGCCGACAAGTTTTTCCTTTTCATGACTTTTGGTCTCTTCTTCTTCTCCTTTTCTCCACAGCTCTTATTTCAATTTGATTTCCCAGAAGTAATTTACTTTCCGTGATGAAACTTGTTCACGAGGAGACGAGGCTTGGTAACATATCACAGCCTCTTGGGTTTTGCTGACTACTATGCCCCGTTGTTGGAAATTTTATCTTGAGGCAAGGGAAACTATAAGCCCTCAATCATGATGTGGTCTCTGATGTTGTATGAGGATCTACATGTCAACCAACGTAAAGCGGGCTTTGATTGTTGTAGTTCTGTTGCCGTCCCATTTGTTAAATCGAGGCGTGGAAGCCCCCAAAGGATATACTACGTGGGCGGTGAACCCGATTATTGAAATAGCGATGGGTTGTATATGGCTAGCAGGCGAGGTGGAGTTGTCATAAATACCAAGATATAGTATGTCATGAGAACTTCGGTATCAGCAAACGTGCTCTCTTGTGAAGTTCTGATGGCGAAACTATGACCCACTTTAAGTTAAATCGTGAGGAAGCTCGATTCACTCAGCTTCGGCGTCGAGAATGATATTGGCTCGCTTCATGGAGATCATTCACTTGAGTTCTATACACTTCTTGTAAAATAATTTTTGGTGCATTTGAGAATGACTTCACTCATTATTCCTCGAGAGATAGTGTCGATTAGGCCGTGTTACACAGGAAGGGGAGGGTTGTTTATCTAGTTAGTTGTCGCGATTGCGATTAGCGGGGTGGACTATACTTAGTGCCTGTGGGCCTCACTTTTGTCTGGCCTACAAACTCCTCGAAATAACGTCGCTTGATCGAACTTCTCGATCTCCGCCTTTAAGTGCGCATTCATTGTATCATGACCGTGTTCGGTGGTATTTACAATATTTATTCTTTGTCTCTTTCCTAGTGCCCAGCATTCGAGCGAATTTGGGTAGAGGTTCTTGTCCTTAGACTTGGGAGAATACCTCTAACCATGGAACCCTTAGGGAGATAGCCGTGGTATCCTCTTGGGAATTAGGTGTTGGCTAAAAGCGCTTTTAGCCACAGGAGGAGGTGGGGAGAGTGTAGTATTTTTTGCGAGGTTTGCCCACTGCTCGTGTTGTATCCTGCTCCCCAGCTGGAGGCGCTTCTCGGTGACCCAATTACATCCTTTGCTAACACATTTCCCCGAGGTCGGTCTCTTTGCAATGACCTTTTTGAAGTTTCGTAAGTAGGCCGACAAAAATGCATGTATGCGTCCTTGTCATCCATTAGGGATGCTAAGGAGAAAAGGTCATTGTATAAAACGTATTAGCTGCTCAGCGACTCATTCTTGTTTTTGCCTTATGTCCATCGAGGGATGTGCGTCTTGCGTGGTTTTGAATCGCCGTGCCGAGCTTGGCCCACCCGAAGGCGTCACGGCAATCATGAACTTTAATGGTAACTCTATATGCAGTCTAGAGGCACAATGTTATTGGAAATGCCTTCGCGTATACGTCAGGATTGTTGGATGTTATAGTCATGTGTGCAATTAACCCCGCCAGATGCTTGGCGGGTCTCCCATTCGTGGCTTGAGGTTGAGCGGGGTAGTTTAAACCCATTTCGGCTTGATGGAGTACTATTCAACCCGATCCGTAAAAGGCGTCTTGGTCATTGTGGCTGATGGAGTTGGGCCGGCTGGGATGACCGAGTCCATCATCTTTTTCAAGTCATTTAATTGTTGTTGTAAGGCTGCAGTGGATGCCTTGGAGGCGCTGTGAGGTATTTGCGGACTTATTTTCACGTCTACCGAAGTCTTGTCGGTGTTATGGACCTCGTCTTGTGTGTGACGGGGAGGGTGTTCATTAACCATAGCTTTCATAGAATCTTGGAGTGCATTGTGGGACTACTTGTGCTGGTGCCTCGGCTGCTTGTTCACAAAATGCTTTAGTTCCTCACTTGATGTTGTTGGAATATAAGCTTCGACTTCGGGAGGAAGAGCGTGTTAATATCAGCCAGGCGGGCATCGTGGGATTGTTGTTATCCGGATATATTTGTTGAATGGGATCTTTGGGTCCCTTGAGGCAGCCACGTGATCACGTGAGTTTTGAGCTTGCGGGCTCGCTAAAGTCGAACTTGTTGGAAAGCGCAATGCGTCGCTATATGGATTTTCGATATGGGAATTACGAGTTGATATGGTTGGCGGGGGTAGGTTCGATATATCTGCTACTGAAAGGATCGCGAGAGGGTATAGGTGGTCGCCGTGGTACTGAGTGTGTACGTGTAGCGAACAGCTCAAACGATCGAGACAGTATGTGTGAAATATTTAAGAGGGATATTAAATATATAGGAGACAAAAGTAACGTTATCTTTAATGAATTGAATGTTGGGGTATTTATAGAGGATGCGAAAGAAGACCACTTACATCTAGCATCATTTCTTGAGGAAGTGACAAGGTATTAAAAGTGAGACCGCCGAAATCCTTTCTGCGGACTTTAGGCATGAAACTTAAGACAATTATTCCTTTATTGGACTCTCCGCATAGAATAGTAGGTGCATCATTGAAGTATTGATTAATTGATGATGAAGATTCTGCCCAGTGTAAAGAAAAAAGACCCTTTGATCGATCATCATAGCAGAACAGACCCATCGCGTTACATAAAAAGCCTCCTCGCCAAAAACTAAGTGTAGGGGGAGGGAGAGGCGAAAGGTCGATGTTCTAAGAGGAAGGGTGCTTTGAGGAGAGAGATGAGATTTTAGTTTTTAACAAAGATGTACAGTAAATTTATATTTCCCAATTGTTCCCAAAATCTAATTTTGGTGGCAGTTTAATGTATGGATTAAATTATCCTCGACATTTTAGATAAAACTAATAGAATTAACAATATGATTGAAATTAGATGGAAGTAATAAAATAGGTGGATTTTTAAGCATGAGTGATCGAATATGATTGGTATGAAATATAAGTGAACTAGCTGTTTTTTTTTAAACATGAGTCATGTTGCATCTTTTTTAACCAAATCTTTGCATTATAATTATCCCACATTTGATTTGACGTTCTTCATTTCATCATTTCTTTGAAAAATTCTACACATAATATTCAGCAATCTCTACATTTTGTACAAAGCTTTCCTATTCTAACCCATTTTTCTTGGAGCTACAATCATAAATATTTGTTCAACTAGAATCTTTTATCAAGTTTTAGAAATATAAAAATTTAGTCTTTTGGCAATAAAACCCATTTTTCTTGTAGCTAAATATTAAATCTTTGTTCAACTAGAATCTTTTATCAAGTTTCACAAATGTACAAATTTAGCTTTTACCAATAAACCCATTTTTCTTTTAGCTAAAGATTAAATCTTTGTTCTACTAGAAGTTAGGATCAAGTTTTAGAACTACAGAAAATTAGTCTTTTAGCAATAAACCCATTTTTCTTGGAGCTAAATATTAAGTCTTTGTTATACTAGAATAAAAAAAATAGTCTTTTGGTCATAAACCCATTTTTCTTGGAGTTAAATATTGATTCTTTGTTCTACTAGAAGCTAGGATTACGTTTCAGAAACATTAAGATTTAGTTTTTTAGCAATAAAAAGTTGTTGCACAATGGTTGACTTAGTTGAAGTTGATGAGAAATTGCCAGTAAGGTTTGTATTAGGGAAACAGTCATCTTTGGCACCAGAGAGGGGGTTGGAAAAAGAGCTGGCAGAGTTGGAGTTGGGGGAAGATGGTAATAGTAGTAGTAATGAAGGGTTTGATATTGATGAGATTGATCCAAGAATAAGGCTAATGTACTTAGTAAATGAGGGTGATTTGGAAGGGATCAAGGAGTTATTGGATTCTGGGACAGATGTTAATTTCAAGGATACCGATAATCGGACCGCCTTGCATGTGGCAGCATGCCAAGGGTATGGTGATGTGGTGAAGTTCTTGCTTGAAAATGGGGCTGAAGTTGACCCCAAAGATCGATGGGGGAGCACGGTATAATTTGCTTGATTCTCTGACTTTTATAGTTTGTTGTGGATTGAGTTGTGTGTTTGTTGTGTACCATAGAAATTAAAAAGTATTTGTTGTGTTATAAAATCAAAGAGGACTAGTGTGTATTAGAAGTCTGTTTACTCCAAACTGATCAAATTGTGTTTGTTTATGCAAATTAGTTATTCTTCTTATTATAAATTATTGTTAGCAAAATAATTTAACCAAACCTGATAATTGTACAACTATAAGTTGAAGAATTGTGGATTCCAGCCGTCTATACTTGACTATGGAACTATGTTAAGAGGAGTTGATTTAGAGTTCAATGTTCTTGTCCCAGAGTTTTTTTAGATGAGAACTGATGGCCTCCATCCCTCCACTCCCCCCCCCCCTACTCTTTCTATGTCACTACCGCTCATTGGTGTTTGCGTTATGTGCTGTAATCCGTAGAAATAATGTCCCTAGGCTAGGGAAATCGGAAATGTCTACTGGTTAGCTTTTACAGTTGAATCTTGCACCATCGTTAATGCCATACTAGAAATATAATGAGAAATGGGAGAGGTGAAAGGGACCCTGATCTAGTTATACGGTTTATACCCATGCTGATTTTTACCACAGGGGCTAGCAGCTAAACACATCTATGGATATATGTTGCATTAAGTTGAAGATATTTTTTTGTTCATTAGATTACATACAATACTGTTCTCAGCACTGCTAGTACATGATTTATAGTATATAAAATCCATTATATGCTAAGATTTAGTTGTTAGCGAAGCAATATTGTTTATTGTATATGTCTACCTTTTATCTATGTATCTAAGCACTGCTGCATATCTTTTCAATGACTACATTACTTTCCTGATCAGTTTTCAATGATTTCATTCTTCACATGCAGCCTCTTGCAGATGCAGTTCATTATAAAAATCACGACGTTATAAAACTATTGGAGAGCAACGGTGCTCAACCCCTTGTAAGCCCTTCTAGTTTTGACAGTCTTGAAAAATTAGATCCCTGTATAATCCTTTCTCTTTCATGCAACTTGTAACCTGAAGCAATATTCTATTATCCGTTTTTGCTTGATAGGCTGCTCCAATGCATGTTAAGAATGTCCGTGAAGTGCCAGAATATGAGATTGATCCTAAAGAACTCGACTTCACAAACAGCAAGGCGATAACTAAGGTATGCCAATCTTAGAGGGTGTTTGGCTGCATATTTTTTGAGAAAGGTACAGCTTACACGTAAGCTTCCTGCAGGCGGATCTTTAAATTGGAGCTTCTTTTTGCAATAGTTTTCCTTATAAGGTGCAGGAATAGACTACAAAAACACCCTTTTAATATTTTAAGTTTACCTCGCACTTTGTTTATAAAAGAAGCCATTTAACTTGAAAGCCTTAAATACATATTCCTGTTCCAAATTTACGATGGCAAATGATAAAAATTTTATTTTTTATTTTTCTGATGTTGGTTAATACTTGGTGTATTCCAGGGAACCTTTCGTGTAGCTTCATGGCGTGGCATTCAAGTTGCTGTAAAACAGCTGGCAGAGGATTTTATTGATGATGAGGAAAAAGTGTAATGTCAATTGCAATAAAATGTTTCTCGTTATTTTTAGTCCACATCCTTATATTTTTCTTGATTTGCTCTACTCCTTTTGGTTTGATACAGGAACGCATTCCGAGATGAGCTTGCTCTACTTCAGAAGATCAGGCATCCCAATGTTGTTCAGTTTCTTGGTGCGGTAACACAAAGTAGTCCCATGATGATAGTGACAGAATATTTACCAAAGGTTTTCCTCTCTTGGTGCTCGTCTTTATGTTCAGCTTGTATGGTTTCCTTTTGTTTTTATTTACTTTTGCAAAATTACTCATGTTAGAATCCCTACTGTCCATCACTAAAGGGGTAAGGTTCATTTTAGTGCTATGGACTGTGCTACCTTTGCTTAAGTAGCATAGCACTGCATTCATCATAAGAGTTCTTGGTGATGTGTCAAAGGAAGACCGATTATTTTCTATAGTATTTGCTTTAATGTTCATTGTGTTGCATAGTCAAACATCCTATGGATGAACACATTATTGAACATCCGTGCATTATATTTCTGTATTACTGGATGCTAATACCTTTTTGTTTTATGTTATTATCTACTAATCTTGAAAGAGAATCTTGAAATATCTTTCATCAGGGTGATCTTGGCGCTTATCTGAAAAGGAAAGGAGCACTTAAACCAGCAAAAGCTCTCGTATTTGCGATGGATATTGCGAGGTAATAATGTACTTCATTTGCCGATGGAAGAATTAGTTCTACGCTCAAATACTATGATTTTCTGTTTATTTAGTACAGTTTTTTCAAATCGATTATGTGCATCTTTTTATATTATGATGCTTCCAAGAGTACTTGAGTTTTCTTGCTCAGTTAAATTCTATTGATTTAGGATCTCTTTTTTTCAATTGCTTTATCACTTGAATTCAGCTTACTTTTTGAGTCAGTTTGACTAGAAAATTTTACTATTTTGGTGCTCTCTCAGGGGATTGAACTATCTACATGAACATAAACCTCATGCGATTATACACCGTGATCTTGAACCTTCGTAAGTTATCTTCATGCGGCAGAAATTCCTGTCAATTCGCATGCCCATGCAGACAGTTCCCTATTTTGATTAAAATAATCTCATGAGATTCTTTTTTCTTATTTTACTTGTGAGATGGCAGAAACATTTTGCGAGATGATTCTGGTCATCTGAAAGTGGCAGACTTTGGATTAAGCAAGCCTCTAATACTTGCAAACAGGGTCAAGGAGGATAAGCCTCTAAGTTGTGTAGATGATTCTTGTAAGTTACCAGCTCTTGGAATATTTCAATTTATTTCCACCCATGGTGGGTGGAAGATAATCCCAGATAATTTTTTAGAATCTTTGGAAATCCGTATTCTCTAATTTCGAGATTTTTGTGTTGTGCTCTTAAATTTCATGTCGCTATGTTGCTCCAGAGGTTTACAAAAATGAAGAGTACGACACGAAAGTGGATGTTTTTTCATTTGCATTGATCTTACAAGAGGTAGTCATCTCTCTGTGGAAATTTGAGGCATAACTCCTCTTTCGTCTCATTTGCATGATCTTACAAAACGTTTCTTTGCTTTATAAATCTACTTGATTTCTATTAACTACATTAAGTTGACGGCCCTTGTTTATTTTATATTTCCTGGCGGTAGCTAATCTATTTCATTATGTGAATTAAGTAATGAAATAGTTAATTAGTTGCATTTAGTTACTGAGTGTGAACCTCAATGCTACATAATTTCTTTTTATTTGAGGATTCAGTTAGACATGCCCAAACCTGATTTGTTTCTATTTGTAATTTGTACTCGTAGATGATTGAAGGCTGTCAACCATTTTCTGCCAAGAAAGAAGATGAAGTTGCAATAGCGTATGCTGCAAAAGACCGTCCTCCTTTCAGAGCCCCTGTAAAGCATTATGCACATGGACTTAAGGAGTATGTCTGTCACATTCTCAGACATGTTTATGTTATTCTGATATATTGCCATCATCAATTTTTATGTGTAATTCGGTACTCTGTATTACACTTATCAGGAATTAGTCTGCTTTGTGAGTATTTGATCTTTCTTTAGGAGTAATTGAGTAAAACAACTAAATATCGGGTATCTATTTTACCATCACTCAGGTTGATCGAGGAATGTTGGAGCGAGAAGCCTTCAAAGAGACCAACTTTTAAGCAAATAATCCGGAAGCTGGAGTCGATGCATAATAGCTTCACACACAAACGACGGTGGAAGGTACTATGTTCTCCCGTCTCCCTATGTACGTCCCCAAACCATTTATGTTTTCAGATACCCCCTCCTGATTTTGTTCGTTTTCCTGTTTTTTTAGAGATCCTCGATCAATGCATGATTCTCATCTTATTAACTCGTAAAGCCAACTTCTTAAATTTTCAAGAAGCATTACAAACAATTTGGGGAGGAGGGAGTAATAACTGGCAAACTGCAACAGTGTCTGATTATATGCAATGCGCCCCTTCAGTTATTTTCATCGACGATGATGATTCCAATTGTTTTTACAGGTTAGACCGCTGAGGTGCTTCCACGTTCTGGAGGCTACAACGAGTTTGGGCAGCGGGACACTGTCATCTCATTCACCCGGCAGCATTTAGTTCCCCAGCTATAGATGCTACAATATCTACCTATATGGTATAATACTGTTCTATGAACGATTTTAGGTGGGCTAAACTTTTGTGATTCTGAAACTACCTTGATTGCTTATAAAATATACAATCATAAGGTAATAGATTTGATTTTCTAGTATCATTGTTTTGTCTCTTTTGATTGGAAATTGTTCTAATTATATATTGTGCGTCCGGTTGAATTCAAACCTGTCGATGGACCTTCAATAAGAAGCTTTAATTGTTTAAGTCTAGAAGTGATGCCATTTTGGTGAGGGGGGTTGAAAATAATTTTTTGAGAAGAGCCATTAAACGATTTTCGGGAAGAAATTATATTATTTGGCAAAAGTTCATCGAAATAGAAAATTTGTCCCCAAAGTGGATCTCACTTGTGTTTCTTGTCCAAGTTTAACATTCCTATCTATTTGGGAACTATACTATAACAATTATATCATTATTGGGACATGTCTCCAATAGTTTAACTATTTTGAGGCTAAATTACAATTATCTCATGTTTAAGTCCTGTAAATTATGAAGGCAGTTGACCTCGAGAGTGCATCCATACAATGTGCAGAGGCAAATTAAAAGAAGTAAAAGTAATAGTGATAATTGAACAAATCATAACACTCATCGTTTTCAAACATTTACCCAATTATTTAATACACTTCAAATAATTAAGCCAACATGAGCATAATACAACACACATAGTTTCATTCTGAGATAATTATACAACCAGTCCCCGAAATTAAATAAAAATCCAGACATACTAGTCTCCGAAATTTGTGTAGGCGCAAACACAAATTTCGGAAACTAAATCTCTATTTTTTGTTAAGTTTGGGGAACTTTCAAACCTCAAAAACTACCAACAGAAAGGTCGGATTTGGTTTTGCCAAACACTTGTTGAATATTGTTGGTGGAATCTTGGACAAGGTTGCTAATGTCAACAGGATATGCATCAGTTGGAAGAAAAGCTTGGTATGCTCTGGCCGCAGTCAATCTGTTTGCAATCTCAGTCGGATGAAAGTTGTCGAAAAATACATTCACCGTTCGATTACTGCATGGGACTTCTCCCGGAGCACACTGTCCCGCCGCGATCGTTGTGGATACTTTGCAGCATGGTGCATCAAAAACTGATATTCCTGAAAAATGAATTATCGCCAAATGCCCAAATATGAGATGGTCGCAGATTTACAGTTTAGTTCAAAATATTAATCTGTAATAGGTAATTGTCAAAATGATCACAGTAAGTAATAAGAATTAACTTTCAATATTACAAAAAAAAAAAAGTAACAATGTATCACGAGAGGGTAGCAGATTGTTCACATTATGGAATTTAAGTTATACTGTATATATAGTAATGATGCAAAAAGTTAAAACATTGAAACTATGGTTATAAAAAAACAATTTAATAATTTCATCACAATATACTTACCAAAAGGTGTAGGATCTCCCAAGGAGATACTAGTCGAATTTAGATAGATGAATTGTGCTCCAGGGAGATTATTAAGTTCATCAACCAAGGGCTTGATCTTATCATCAGCTAGCTGAACAGCTTTATTGATGGATTCAATTGTTGCAGGGTCTTTATTAGCATACATTGGAATAGACCCAAGTTTGCCAAGCCCAGATATAGCTACTTTTCTAGCTCCAAGTGTGTACAAGGCCTAGCATTTATATTCAAAGCAGACGTTATATATGTACAATGTTCATCCTTGTTCTTTTACAATACTTCAAAATACAAATATATATACTCTCTTTATTCCTAAAAGATGATCCAGTTTATTTTTCGAGAATTAAAATTAACAATTTTTTATAGACTGAATTAACACAATATACATGTAACACTAATTTGAATAAACAATTTATCATACTAATAATAAAGTACATAAAATACACGAATTAATTTTTTCTTACGAAACATAATATAACCGTGAGACATCGGTAATTTATCAAAATAATAATTAAATTGATTAAGATGAATCAATCAACACTGGTAACCGAGCCACTAAAAGATGCTACCGGATGAATTAATCAAATTAATTAAAAAGTTCAAGAATTAAACCGCATTAATTTTAATTTTCCCATAATTTTATTTTGTACCCTTATCATAAATAATAAAAATTCTTCTTTCATTACAATAACATATATAAAAAATAAAATATCGAAATTCAAATTAGACATTTTTGGAATGAGAATAAGGGTATTAAAATAAAAAATTATCATACCTTGAGCTGCAAAGAGTATTGTTGGATCAAAAGACTGGCAAACTGATCAGGTGAAAATAAAAGACTTGAGGGGTAATACTCAGGCATTAAGTAATTATTGATGTAGTCATTGTTGCCCATTCCAACCGTATACAAACATTTTTGCAAATATTCATGAGTTTTTTTCACACCTCCTAATAAGAAGGTTAAACTCAAAATTGTTCTTTGATGATGCAGTAATTGTCTGTCCAAGCTTATCACGTCACCCTGCAAACAATAATAATAATTGTATAAGACAAGAATTATTCAATAAATTAAATGACTTTGTCCTTATGTATCACATGCATGTTGAAATGGTGGGTTGCTAATAATTTAGGAAAGTAATAACTTAAGAACCATAATATATATTTTATTATGTAATATATAATTTCACTTTTTAAATTAATGGAGAATTCTTATTTTTATATCCTATCCTTAAAAGATTTTTCAATTTACTTTTCATTAATTAAAATTAATAACTTTTGCATGTACTAATTGTCTAATTGAGTTACATAACTTTTATTTGACTGAAAATTATAATGTTAATAGTAAAGTAGGGTGAAAATACTATATTTTTTATATTTTTCTCAAAAATAATATATACCATATTAAAAAATACTACTATTTAAGATCAAAGTTTAAAATATCAATACATCAAATTTAGAAAAAAAAAATAATCTTTTTGAGAGAAGGGAGTAGTTGTTGTCTAATAGCACTTTTTACAATCGCTACTCTAAAATGAGTGACGAACAATTTTATTCCTCAATTTGTTCCAAAAAGTCAAACTTAACGTCTATTTTGACTGAATGATCAAGTCGGACACTTTTTAAAACATGTGTGATCAAATGATGAGTCATTTTGAAATATGTGTGATCGAATAATGAACGTTTTGAAATATATATGATCGAATGTGCCATTAATCTTATTCTTATTACTCCGTCTATTGTTTAAAAAGTAACAAAAGGTAAAAAAATCTTAAACGAATGTTTTTTGTTGTGTCTCAATTATTACGGTTTCTGGATCGTTGGAAAAAAGTGGAGTTGCAAATACTAGAGGTAGTGGTTAACGTACCAGATGCTTTCCTGTCTCAATAAGGATTCCTGCAGCACCAGATCCATAGTTTACACCATTCAGGATTTCCTTTCCCTTTGCACTTGCAAATGGTGGAATGTACTTATCGAACCCGAGAAGTTCAGCTGCACAAACAAAACAAAGTCATGAACACTTGGAATAAAAGAAATATAAAGATTTTTATATTGGGATGACGACTCATATGATATCAACCAAATAAGAAAATATCATATAAAAATTTGGCTTAAATATATATAACGAAAGTTAATTTTGATTTAGTCCCCTCGACACGAAACCAAACAAAGTTTCGGTAGCTTACCTTCAAAAGTCGTCAATATTATAATACACATCGAAATGATAAATATTGGCGCATTAATCCCTATTTCAACGTAGTCACTTCAAGTGACTAATCTACAACACTTTAATTATCTGAGACTTAACTGTCACTCGATTTCACTATGTGAGACCAAATCCACAATCACGTTGCCATATAATAATGTTAAAAAAATGAAATGTAAATTTAATTTTTGAATAACCAAAGTTTGTTTTTCAAAGAAATGGGAGGTGGAGGTGGGGGAGGGGTGGATGGTCCCTCCTGCCCCTTCCCTTCGCTCGTTTCTCCACAGAATATAACGAAAGTGTTGTAGATTAGGTTCTAACCAGTAATGTCGGCAGTATTTAGGCCATTCGTGAATCTTCCTGTAGGACCATCAGGAAAATCGATTCCGTAAGGAGGGTAATTAGCCTTCGCTGCAGTTAGAAGGGGATTGTTGTTGCCATTGTCTACTAATGAATCTCCAAAGATGAAGTAGCATGGCACTTGTGGCTCACCATGGACAACCACTTGTTGTCTCATATTTAAGAAAACCAACATTAGTATCATTGTCAACATTTTGTTCCATTTTTTATCAAAGGAAGAAGCCATAGGTTGTGAGAAGAATAAGAAATGTAGAGTAGTGAAATGTGGATGTGCCATGCAAAAACTAGAAATAGGTTCTATATATAGAGAGTGACAGAGTGTTATATTATAAAGAGGAAGTGTAGGCTCGTTGAGGGTTTTTGCTTTGAATTAAAAAATGTTACATGTTGTAAAAAAATCACAATAATATTTTCTTTTAATTTTTTTTAATATAATTAATGAGTTATTATTCATAGTCAAAGTTTCGATATAACAAGTTTCTTTATATTGTACTTCACCGAATTTATTTGACTAATAAAAAGCTTTTTCTATGGGTGGTATATTTTTCGAAGCAATAAGACAATGGTTAACATTGAGTTTATATTAAAAGTTGAATATAAAATAACATATATGTACCCACATAATCACATAAAAAAAAACTTTAAATTAGATAAAATGAAAAGTAATTTGAGCAATTCAAATTAATTTGAAAGGGTGAAAGTAACAAAAAACATTATGGGATAATTTTATAAAAAATTCATAATCAGTTGCTCATCTGTCTAGTTTATATAAATGCCTATAAATAATAGAAGAAGTTGAGCACTTCTTAATTTATGAGCCGATGGAAATATGTGGGCTAATTTTTTATTATTCCCTTCAATCCAAAATGATTGTAGTTTTCGAAAATTGAGATGGAGCTTTGATCATCAATTACTCATAAAATATAATTTTCAATATTATAAAAAAATCATTTCTAAAGAACAACAACTATATTAATTTTATATTTATTAAAATAATGAATAATTGGGCTAACTACTGGCCAAAGCACTACTCGATTTTGAAAATGACAATCATTTTGATTGAGGCGAGACACATCGATTACCACATACATAACCTCGTAGATTTCCTACTTTTTAGGCGCGATCGGTGGGGACAAAATTCACATTTCACAAGAAACACAAATCACAAGAAACTGACGCAAACATGCCACCTCATCGTGACACTTCATACTATTTAATTAAAAATAGACAAATACTACATAATTAATACTTACACACACTACACATTCAAACACACACAAAGACTCTCACTTACTCTTACCTCTCCTCAGCTTCTATTCTCTCGTTTCATCTCTATAATCTCTAGAAATCATTTCTTCTATCATAAATCAATATCAGTTGCTCAAATTGACGAAGTTCTAAAAAAGGTAAAATCAATAACTTGAAAATTTCAGAACTTTTTTGCGAATTTGCAGTAATTTAATGAATTTCTAAATTAAAAAAGTGAAATATCATATTTGTGTACTTTGATGTTGATTTGTGTGTCGATTTGAGTATATTAATGCTCTAATGTATTTTGAACTTGAATTATATGATTTTAGGTTTTTGAAATTGAAAAAATTGTACAAATTTAGGGTTTACAATTGTTGTAGACTTTAAATTAATAAATGCATGTTAATTTTCTAATTTTGAAACATCTGAATGTGATATGAATTGTATTATAGTTTCAAGTTTAAAATTTGTATAAAATTATACGATTTTAGGGTTTCGAAATTGAAAAATCAACAGCAATTTGGGGATTATTGTTATTTTGATTTCAACTTCGTAATGATTTCAAATGAATGTTAATTTTTCTCATTCTAAAACATATAATTCTCATTTGAATTAAAAATCTACAATTGTTTAATTAAATTGAGAAAAAAAATTATATATTATGTTATCGGATTACATATGTACTCTACGCACACACATTTGAATACAAATGTACTCAATAATCGAGTTTTTAAGTTGAATGTGTATGATGTATTCAGTACTCTAAACACACTCACTATAGTACAAATATACTCTAGAAACTGAATTCTAATTTGAAAATGTGTATATGATGTTTTTCAGATTACACATGTACTCTATTGATAAATATTTAACTACAAATATACTCTGGATAATTAATTCTTGTAGGAATGTGTATATCATGAATTCGAATTATACTCTAGCCACACATATATGAGTGCAAAAATACACAGGATAACGAGTTCTAGGTTTAAAATATGTATATCTTGTATTTAGAGTACATGAGTACTCTAGACACAAATATTTGAGTACAAATCTACTCCAAATATTGAGTTTTAAGTTGGAATGTCTATATGATGTATTTAGAGTACATATATACTCTAGAACACACTCTAGAATACAAATATACTCTTTGTATATCGTGTATTTGGATGGTCAATGAGCTTTCTTGCATTTTCTTGCTTGATGATATGATACCCAAATTTGAGGATTCCTTGTTTAGTTTGAATCGTGTTTGGACTTTGTTTTGGTGAAGTATTTGGGTTATTAGATACGCCTCTGATTAATGTAGTAGTAATAAGTCATGAAATGTGATTAGCATATAAAAAAAAATCCATGGTTAGTTTTTCCTTCAAAATTTTCATCTATCTCTTAAATTTTGAGCTAGTTTGAACAATCTAGAATATGGTCCCATCTGTAAGTTTTTTACTAAGAGATGTTATAAGTATCACTGGATGGCTCAAATAAAGTAAAAAACTATACAGTTATTGTTAATTTGTTTTAGCAACTACACTGAATTTTGTTTTAAAATTCTTGAGTAAACTGAATATATTTGTACTTATAGTATATTTGTACTCTAGAGACACATATTTGAGTAAATTCTATACTCAAGCATACTTAACAGAGTGAAGTCAAAGTGTGTAATGTATTTTGAGCTATACGCACTCAAACACACATTGGAAGTTCATATATACTTAAAAATATATTATAGGGAGTGGATGTATATAAATATATTGAGAGTACATATGTATTCAAAATATACATAATTGAATACATAACATTTCTAACGCTCACCATAAATGATATATGTGTGCATATGTGTTCATAGTATATTTGTACTCAAATACACTTTAATATTGAGTACATATACACTCTGAAAGTACTTAGTTAAAGAAAGAGAATGTGTTTAAATGTCTAAAGAGTATATAAGTACTCCAGTCACAAAAATTTGAGTACATCTATACTCTAACAAATTGTTAGATCTATTAAGCTAAGTGTGTAAATGTATTTAGAGTACATATGTACTCTAGAAACACACAATTGAGTACATGTATAATTTAAAATCATAATATATAGTTCTATGTTCTCAGACATATTGCATGTGAGTACATGCCAGATTTATACATTTGAGTATATATGTTCTAAGGAACACAAATTTGAGTACATATATACTTTAAAAAGTATAGTTCATTATAATACCAGAAATTTAATTTTGTGTTGTCTTTGATAAATGTGATTTACTGGATTGCTGGGTATAGATTAATTAGGCCGACACGGCCGGAACGATCTTTTCTCGATTCGGGCGTAACAAGTAATGCTCAAAGGAAACCTCAAGTGGAGAATATATACCAAATGGAACTTCAACATCAGAGTCTAGTGATGGTTCAGTTGGATTTGAATATCGTCAGAAAGTTGCTGGCGTGCCTTAATTATTCAAAGGTGATGTGAAATTTGTCGGTGTGGAATCGGAGGTTACCGAAAAGGCTATAAAGATCGGGAACCGGTTAAACAAGACTTGTTCAGATTATATGCTTATTTTTTGTATAGGAACATTATATGATCTTGTGTTTTAAAATAGGTCCATAATATATCCTACTTACCTGATTCCATTCATCTTGAAATAAAATTTTATTATCTCCTTATAATGGCTTCCAGGTTTACATGCTCAGGATCTCTAAGATATTCACACATCAATAAATGTCTTACTAAACGTGGAATAAAGTTCATCTTCTCCATTTCTTTTCTTTTTTTATATTGATTGCATAATTTTCATAATCATGATACAAATCATATATGTTATTTATTATTATTCAAATAATATTATATTGTTAAGATTATAAGGGTTACTGTGAAAACAAGGTAATTTATTGCACAATATGAATATTACATAAAAATCTCAAGGCCAACACGCTACATCAACGCCTATATTGATTGTTTCATTACACATGACGCGAATATCACTCTTGTAATGATTATAATTCTAAGGCAGAAAAATGATTAACAAAGAAGAACAATATATCTCAATTTTGCAAGATCTAAATCTTATCAATGTCTTCACCCTCAAACTCGATGTAATGGCCCCCGACTTCATTATCATCCTCATCGAGTCCTCCAGCAATAACCTCATTGAGCCTCATGCTATTTGGTAGTTCACCGTATGCTTTTAGCAATCTAGCTTCATCAGGCTTGTACTTCAAGATGAGATCAACCTTATCATTTTGATGGCACAACATAATAATTATATAACCAATGAACAATCCAAATATAGGAGTCACTCCACACTAACACGCAATTAATACTCCAACACCATGATAATTATGGTCATGAATAATATGCGAATGAGGGGGGACGAAGATAATACCCCTTTTCTAGTTAGAAATGAGACAATTTCCAATTATATTGTCTAGTGCAAGGAGAATAGTATAATCACTTATAGGGAAATAAAGGTTTATGCGGAAACAATGCACTATTATCATTCCTACCAAGTGCAACCATACATTTATAAATTGGAGTAAATTTTCTTCCAACCAATTCATGTTTCACATAGAAAAAAGTACAAAATGAAAATAGAACTACTGGTATATTAACTTTATTCAACATTTTGCTGAAGGTCTCTATGTGAATATTAGCACAACTCATCAAATATTTTAACTGAAGGTCTCTATGTGAATATTTTTCATCTCAACTAAGCTAAGAAAAGCTTGAACTAATGTGGCACATCAAATACACACAACTTATGATACATGAATACGCTCAAGGCAATGGCCGATCCTCGCAGGCACCAAATTGAAACCTCGCTATTATTATCGCAATGCACCATCAAAACTCGGCGCAATTTCAACCACGAATGACATACACAAGAACAACCCACAATTAAAGATAATCAAAGTGTTAAATCTTCATATTTAAAGCATTAACAAATATACTCTCAATACACTTCTTTCTGATATCATAATATCGAAGCCGAACATTCAAATGTCAGTGAACATACTAATACCAAAACAAAAAATACTAAGCTTAAAGTCGATCAAAACGAATCTAACACCGGGCCGAAACCGAAGAAATGGTTTAGCTTCAAGAATTCAAATTTCAAATAAAAATATATGCAAATTTAGGAAAAGTTCACCGGAATCAAGGAGTCAGGCACAACCCCAAATCTCAATAACAATATTTGAACATGAAGGATATGAAACCAAATTCTTCACATTAGTTGCCAAAAAAATACCATAATTCATTATTGTAACTCTTTTCATATAAATGCAACATCATTTTTTCATTCTTTAAGCACATGAAAAAGTTAACTATTGCAGGTATGACTTAAATTGAATAATGAATAAGATTGAATCTAAATGAAAAAATTGAAAATAAAACTTCAAACCCAACATTCAACTTCCTAACCAACGATTTCCATCCAAACTGCGAAGTAAACAAAATTATGAAAAGATCTAAACCCTAAGATTCAAATATCAATCAATTCACTCAATTCGAAACAAAAATCAACAATTAGTACCAATATTCTTCATCAGAATCAATTAGATAATGAATTCCAACAATAAACTTCAAAAAATTCCATTGATCAATAGTAGGAATTCAGAAGATTGATCGATCCATGTAGAATCAGAAAACCGGTAATCTTCGTTAATAAAATAAACTAAACTATGAAATTATTAATTTATTTCTCGGAAATGGGAACCACTAATTATTTTATGTTCGTGAAATGTTTATGTTCGGAAGTTAGCTTGCTCTAATTGCTAAACGAGTATCGAGCGAGTTATGGACCCGATTTTCATCGGGGTTGGGCCCAATCCCAATCACCGCCCACTTAATGGTCCATTATAAGCCCAAAAACCCAACAAGCAAAAGTTTTTTCTTTCTTTTTCCTTTCCAAATGAGCATGTACCGTGACCCCCTTTGAAATTTTCGATTTTTCTTTTTTCAATTTTCTCCTCAATTCACGAAGCTGAGCTTTTAAACTTTCGGAGAAGTTTCTCCTCGCTATTCCTTGCCAAGCAGGTAAAAAAGGTGTAATATTTTTCGGTATTTTGTGAAATCCTACACTTTTGACTTTTGTTGACTTTTTTGAGAATTTGAATTTATTATTCCATTTGATCTGGTTGTATTAGTTGTTCTAGGGATTGAAATGATGTTTAGTGTTAAATTTGGGTGTTTTAGATGACTTTTAGGAATTTGGTTTGACTTTGGAATTTTGGATGAATTATTGTTCGAACATTGCCTAAAGCCTAAATTGTACTATAGAAATTGATAATGAGTGATAATTGGGGGTAAAACATCAGTTTTAAGTTGAATTAAAGTTCGACATCGCGGGTTGATTTTCGCCAAAATGCGATAATTATGTAAATTGGGGTATACGGAAATAAGTATTGACACATTTTGAAGAGTTTCGAGATACGAATATGAACGATAAAAGGTTGGAATAAATAGGTCGGAATTGATCGCCTTGAATTTTGGTATGGAATCGAATTTAGATTTGGGGATTTGAGGTTTATAGTTAAATTGGGTTGAGAAGCCAAAAATGGGAATTTCTCGAGGTTACCGGTAATGTTAGGGAATTTGAATAGATGTAAGTGGTTATCAATTAAGTCGGGGAAACGAGGGTCGAAGCATTAAAATTTTGTCAGTTTAAACGTGAATCTTAGACTTTACGTGAACCGTATTATAATTTTAAAATTCCAGTAAAAAGAATGGTACTTATACTGACAAAACCGTTTAAATGATTTCGAAAAGGATATTATTTCGTAATGGTCCGTTGTATCGGGGACGGGACTACGCTGGCATTTGACGACGGCGCAGCGCCAGCGTAGCCTTTGCGATTATCACTGCTTGTTAATTTACTTATGCTCACGTTACGTGATGGTAAACGGAAAGGATAATATATCCGTATCAAGCAGTAATCTATCAAGCAGGTATGGGCAGAATCAGAACTTCCGATTCAGGTGAGTTAATGTAGTTGATTAGAGGATATCAAGAACTCATGTGTGTTTCTTGAAATAAATCTTGAGTATGTCTGTGTCAGAGCATTCTCGCATCCATGCTGAAAGTAAAATTGCGCTACTGAAGTATCCGGTGGCATATCTCATGGCGTGCTTTGTACGGTTTGACTTATCAAGGCATGATATAGATACATCGAGATCAAGTATGTCAAGGCAGCCCATATTATATGCGGTGTTTTGTGATGTTTGTGACGTTATATATTTGGCGCGAGCCTCGCCGGAAGCAGAGTTACATATATATTGACAACCGCCGAAAAAGTAGTTGTTATCTAATTTGGAGTCATGGAGACGGAGGACGGTTTGCTATGTATTATGTGTCAGGATTCTCACCGCCAGGTTCATTTACCAGGTATGTAGTAACGCCGATGAGTTATTGTTATTTTCGAAGCTTGGCGCGTACTAAGTCAACGTCACTTTGTGTGCCGTTGTTTCGATGAGTATTTTGTTAGTATGTTCTGAGGTAAATGATGATGCATTTTATTGTATTGATATGCCTGAAATTGCCCATTTTATTGAGAGAGATTCGTGTGTATATATATATATATATATATATAGATGTGTATTTAGTACGATTTCAATATCAGATGCTCATTCGACCTCGCAAGTTACCATCCCAGCGATCCGCTTCACTAAGCCGTCGGCCTTACCCCATTCCTCCCCCTTCGACGGATGCAGTGTCCTCCGGAAGTCGACGAAGCTGCGAAGCGCTCTGCGATTCCATTTAAAGCGAAATGACGGGGCGCTGTGGATCCTCGCGCCCCTTTGTTTATTTAGTTTGCTAGTAAACATTGTTTTTATTTTGGTTTGAAATTGTCGGAACTATAAGGTACATTTTGTATTTTTAAGTTACCGTGATGCTATTTATGTTCGCTGACTAAGGCCAATGGCGAAGAAAAACTTAAATAAACGCTTTTCGGGTTTTCAAGTTATTTTTATTTCATCAAACCGCCGTTTTATGGGTTTTAAAACAGGTTTTCGTGTCAACCATCGACATCGGGTGACTCGTATAGGCTGTGCTTGATGATTTCCATTCTAACTGGTATGCATTTACCTCGAGGCTGGGTCGTTACAATTATGGTATCGAGCGTAGGCTCGCTTTTAATCGGGCCCCTGTAAGGCAGGCTTACGCCTAGGTCTTGGTGACAAATTTTTTTTTGTGTGTCATGAGTCTTTATGAGTCTAAATTATTTTTATTTTATGTTCTTCCAGACTGCCCGAGACGCCACCGAGAGTTTTAGTCACAAGCAGATCAATCGCACTGCTAGAGGTGTAGGTGCTTTCTAGATTAGAGGCGGAGATAAGTGTCAGTAGGATGATTGGAAGAGTCGAGACCTAGAAAGTGCAGGTGCTCGGGGCGTAGTCGAGCTGTAGGAAGGGCGCCAGCGTAAGAACCGAAGAATTCAACCTGTCCCCGCGGCGAGGTGCAATTTTAAGAACCGTAGAGTACGAACTCGGCGAGTGCCAAGGACAGCAGCCCCAAAGACGCGACCCGGCAGCCGGGCGCCCGAGAGGCGCAGTATTCACTGCCGGCTGACGCTCAAGCATGACCACTCGAAATAGAGCCGCGACAATCGAGGCGGCGATCAATTCTTCTTGGAGGCACCGGAGAATAAGTTTGAACCAACGGTTTAGAGAGACGAAGCAAAGGTGAAGTTCGGCAGCGGTACCAAATTGTCAGGCAGCTTGTGAATGGGTGGAACCATGTCCACAAAGATTTGATGACAAGGCGACATTACTGGTTAGATTCCTGAGAACTTTTTAGGCACTCTCTGCTTGGAAACCTCACATGTACGCCAATGGTAGGAGCCGGGTTCAGACGCAACAGGCGGCAGGACCGCTGGCCGGGTGGGCGTAGGAGAGGTTTAGTGACTTATGCCGATTGATTCCGGGAGTATACCCCACCGAACTGCAGAGGATCGCGGGTTTCCGGGCCGTGGCCGAGATTACCGATTCCGTGAGATTCTGCCCTGCTCACTTACACCGCCATCGGGCCAGGAATGCAAAGGCCGTGGAAAGTGGGACATGCCAGAATCCAGGTAGTTAAGGGAAGCGTCCGACGCGATCGGAGCTAAGGTGGCCATAACGAAAAGATGCAGAGGAACTTTCAAGAAGACCGCCCAGATTGTAGTCATTTCTCTGGGCACCAAATTGTTCGACCTGCATTTTCAAAGTTTTCGCCAAGCAATTTCCTGTGAAGAAATGGGTTTCACGGGTGGTATTTCGTGCTCCGCCGAGGTACAGTTCAAGTGTTACCAGCTGGGGCGCATCGGGCAATGTGAGCGAAGCGGATCAAGCGCCACTGCAGGCGTGTGCTGCTGGCGTCGCAGAGCCGGGGCATTTTGCTAATGTATGTCCTTCTTATGTGGTTCGTGCAGAAAGGCCCCTTCCGCTTTCGACGCAGCTGTGGTGAGGTGGATCTCGTAGCTCTGGTGGCCGTTGAGATCTACGCAGTCGTACGGTGGATTCGCGGTAGATCGACAAGCGTAGTGAGTGTGAGCGTGACAGTGGAGTCGCACGGCGTAGGCGTATTAACGCAGCCACGCAGTTGCGAGGCACGGATATTCCGAATGGGCGATGTACTCTATCTTTACATGGTTTCGATGCTTGAGTATTGTTTGATTCTGGAGCCACACACTCTTTTATACCTCTGAATTTTGCTAAAAGTCAGTTTTTCTTTGAATTACGAATATCTAAGAAAGTACTGGAGCACAATGACACCGCGGAGTGCCGGGTCGGTAATTGAGGTTTATATTAATCGCCTTATGTCGATAATCATGTACTGTAAGTAGATCTCAAGTACCTTTCGAAAGTTAGCGGATTTTGATTTGATTGGGAACGGACTGCCTGGGGAAACACCTACGCCGTAATAAATTGTCATCGTGAAGGGAGATCAGGCTTTACTAGTCCGGTAGGCCTCGAATCCACGAAGTCACGGGGATGTGGAGAGTTTTATCATCTTGTGATCTCGTGTTGGGCTCGTAGTTACCGAACAAGTGGACGATTGGGTATCTGGTTACGTGAATCTGAATTTGAAGTTATAGATGAGCCTAAGCTTGAAAATGTCCTGGACAAGGAGAGAATTCGAGGACGGTTTCCGGGCGATTTGCCAGACTACCTCCAAACAGAGAGATTGAATTTTCGATCAAGCGGTACTGTGAACGGCCCGATATCTATGGCACCGTATCGAACGGCCCGGAAGAGAGTCAAGGAGTTGAACACGCAATGTGGAATCGCTGTAGGCGGGTTCATCAGCCGAAGTTATTCTCCTCGGGGTTCTCCAAGATGTTCGCCACAGCTAAGGACGGAACACGAGGCTTGTGATTGATTAATGACAGCTTGAACAAAGTTTTATCATTAAGAACCGTACCTGCCAAGAATCGATGATCTTCATGGAATCTCAAATAGGCGCGAGGTGTTTTCAAAAAATTGATTCGAGGTCCTGGATATCATCGCTGAGTAATTAAAGAAGAGGATATATCGAAATCGGGCGCTTTCGCACGTATACGTGGGCACTACGAGTTCTCGTGACGCTGCTTGGTCGACAAATGCACTGGCAGCCTTTCTACGGACTCCGATTAATCGTGTTTTTCGGTATTCTCGGATAAGTTCGTGGTTGTGTTTACTGATGACATATTGATTTATTCTAAGAGCAGCCTGAAATAATTTAAGAACATTTCCGAGGAAAGTATCGAAATCTTACTAAAACCAACCAGACGCAAAGTTTTCAAGTGTAGCTGGTCGGGAAAGGTACAGTTTGGGTAATGTTATCTCGTAGGTGTTAGCACCCACAAAAGTGTAAGCGTGAATGAATCGGGAAAGTGCCTTCTGCGACCGAGGCGGTAAGCTTTGGGTTTAGCCGGATATTACGGGTGAGGTTCATACAAGACTTTTTCGTTGATCGTCATCTCAATGCACAAAGTCAATTCGCAGCGGAGTACCATTTGTTCGGGGGCGCAAGAGCGTGATGCCCGTTGGCGAGTTGGAAGAGGACGACTACAAGCACTGGCTGACACTACCGCCGTGGAACGTAGGGCATTGTGGTGTACGCCGACGCTTCAAGCATCGTGGCCAGTCGCTGCATCACGCAGTAACGGGAAGGTGATCGACATGCATCTCGACAATTGAAGAATCATGAGAAGCACTTATCCTACCCATGACTGAGTTGGCCGCGATTGGCAGCTCGCTTTTAAAATTTGGAGACACTATTTGTAATGGAGTCAAATGTCGTGATATTTACGCACTCACAAGAGTTTGAAGATATCACCACCCGTAGGAGTTGAATTTCGAGGCGCTGAGACGTGACGTAGAAGTTTCTGAGTGACTACGATCTAACGACGAGTATCATCCCGTAAAGCAAATGTCATGGGCGGATGCCTCGAGTCGGCAGGGTGCTTGAAGCATAGTGAGTTTCAAATGATCGCAGTACTTGAGGTTAGTTCGACGTGGGCCTCATTGGCCTATATGAAAATGTGGAGACCGTATTATTTGATAAAATAGGAGATGCAAAAAGAAGACGAAATATGAGGCCTAGCTCAGAGGCGAACGAGGGAGGTGAATCGAGTTTACAGTAGCGACGACGGTATTCTCATGGTTAGGGAGTCGAGCGGCCGCGCCCCACTTCGCCACCTAAAAGGGAGATCTCGGATGCAGCTCACAATGCCTCATAGTATGCATCCGGGGAGTACAGCATGTATCGAAATTTAAGGGCAACTACCGTGGCCGTGGACGAAGAGAGAAATTCGCATTTTGTAGCAAAGTGCTTGATTTGTCAATGTCAAAGACACCATAAGCTCTCCGCTGGTCGCTACAACCATTACCGATACCTGAATGGACTGTGGTAAGATCACCACGGACTTTGTGTTTGGACTCGAGAACTCTAAAAGAATGACGTGGGGATTTGGGTGATTGTGGATAGACTATCTTAAGACCGCCATTTTCTACCTATTAAAGCAACCAATGGCCCAGTGTCACAAGATGTACGTAGACCAAGCTCGCGAGATTGCATGGGGCGCCAGTAGAGTATCAGGTCTGACAGGACGCAAGGTTCACTTCGAAGTTTTGGAGAGGATTCCGCAGGAGGCGTTAGGAACGAATGTCCAAATGAGTATCAAGCCATCCTCAAACTGGACGGGTTATCCGAGAACGACTCGTGACGCCGAGGACATGCCGAGAGTCAAGGCTGAAGCCCTAGAGTCGTGGGATTGCGAGTCACGAAAATGGAGTTCGCTTATAACAATGGGGCTTTTCAAGCTAGCATCGGGATTGGCACCGCTCGCTTTGTATGGCCGGAGGTGTGTGACCATATGTTGAAACGAGAAAAGAAAGATTTATGGGTCTCGAAGTTGGGTGGAGAATTCGACAGGTAAAAGTTGATACAACAAATATTTGAGGACCAAGACAGATGTACAAAAAGAAAGTGACGCCGACGACGCCGAGTAGACTTGTCATTCGAGATAAAGGACTGGTGGCTTCTCAAGATATTCTGCTGGAAGTAAGCGACGAGGTTCGGGAGAAGAGGGAAGTCGAGTCCCCGTTACATTGGACCGTTTGAAATTTCGGCAAAGGGGAGAGCAAGAGTTTACCGCTTAGCTCGCTAGAGAATCGAGAGGATTCAATGATGTGTTCCATGTGTCTACCACAGGAAGTACGCGCCTGATGAGTCGCATCTGGAGTTTGATTTACTAGCGTAGATTGACTGCATGAAGGACCTGCAAGATTCGGATCGGAAAGCAGGCTTGTCGGCGAACAAGGAAGTGAAATTGGTAAAGGTTTTGTGGAGAAATCATCGAAGGAGGAAGCCACGTGGGAGCGCCGGTAAGGATATGCAGGAACCGTTTATCCGCGTACTGCTCGCCTAAGGTTGCTTGATTCGGGTTGTTTTTGATTCTTACTTTTGTAGTCATAGTCGAGAATTTCGAGGGCTAAATTTTTGTTGTGTGGGTAGAATGTAAAAACCGGTAACGCCGTTAATAAAATAAACTAAAACTATGAAATTATTAATTTTATTTCTCGCGGAAATCGGGAACCAATTTCAATTATTTTATGTTCGTGAAATGTTTATAAATTTAAGTTACTGTCGAATTAAGTTAAAACGAGTATCGAGCGAAGCATGGACCCGACTTTCACCGCTTGGGCTTTTGGGCCCAACTCCAATCACCGCCCACTTAATGGTCCATTATGTCTCAAGAACCCAACAAGCCAAAAGCCTTTTTTCTTTTCTTCTTCCTGCCGAAAGCACAACAAGGGACTCTCAAATTTTCGATTTTTCTTTCAATTTTCTCCTCAATTCACGAGTTGAGCTTAAACTGGAGAAGTTTCTCCGGCTATTCCTCACAGGTAAAAGGTGTAATATTTTCGAGTATTTTGTGGAAATCCTACACTTTTGACTTTTGTTGACTTTTTGAGAATTTGAATTTTATTATTCCATTTGATTTCGTTGTATATTAGTTGTTCTAGGATTGAAATATGATGTTTAGTGTTAAATTTTGGGAAGTGAGGACGCTTTTGACTTTAGAATTTGGTTTTGACTTTGGGAATGGATGAATTATCGGTTGGAATTATCGCTTTCAGCCTAAATTGTGATATAGAAATTGAGAATGATTGATAATTGGGGTGTAACATTGGTTTTAAAGTGGAATTAAAGTTCTATGATCGCGTTGATTTTCGCCAAAATGTGATATTAATGTAAATTGTGGTATTAATGTAAATACGTTATCGATTAATATCGTTGTTTTCAGATACGACAATAACGACGGCAGCGCTGGGAATAAATAGGTCGGAATTGATCGTCTTGAATTTTGGAATGGAATCGAATTTAGAGATTTAGGATTGAGGTTTATGGTTAGAATTGGTTGGAGAAGGGTAAAATTGGAATTTCTGAGGTTAGCTGAGAATGTTAGGAATTTGAGTAAAATATAGGATAGTTATTGAATTAAGTCTGGGAAGCGAGGGTCGATATTAAATCTTATTGCCGAAACGAATCTGAGACTTTACGTGAACCGTAGATTATAATTTAAAATGAGTAAAGAATGGTACTTAAATTGGGATAAAACGGGTTTAAATGATTTCGAGTAGTGATATTATTTTTGTAATGCGGTCTGCTAGATTGGGACGCTGTGGACTACGCGACTGATTGACGCGCAGCACAATGTACTAGCCTGTGTGGGGATTATCACTGCTTGTTAATTTACTTATGTTTGATGTTACGATGGTAAATTGGAGCGTGATAATATATCCGTGATTGCACCTATCAAGTACAGATAAGGCGACCAGAATCCTCGATTCGTAAGTGAAATATCAAAGGTAGTCGACAGAGGATATCGCTGAACCTATGTGTGTTTTAGTGAAATCTTGAGTATGTCTATGTTGTGAGTATTCTGGCATCCATGTTGAGTAAAATTGTGTGTTGGAAGTATCTGGTAGTATATCTCCAAGTGTTGTGTTTTTGTACCTATTTTCTCTGGGACTTATCATACATGAATGTGATACATCGAGACCGTTGTATGTCATGCGTGTGCCCGATATTATATGCGTGTGTTTTGCGATGTCAGATGTTATATATATTGAAGTAGCCCGCCGGGAAAAGTAGCAGTTACATATATATCGACGCGAAATTACCGAAAAGGCGAAGTCATATTCAATTTTGGAGTCATTGGGAGATCTGGAGATGGCTCGCTATGCATTATGGCCGTGATTTCACCGTTGTGTTCATTTACTTGTGGGTATATAGTAACGTGTTGGATTTGAAAGTTATTGTTATTTTCGTGAAGTTGCGCTGTACTTAAGTTGAATGTCACACGGCGCCGTTGTTTCAATGAAAGTATTCTCGTTAAGATGTTCCGAGGTAAAACGAATACTTACTTTATCAGACATATGCCCGCAATTGCCCATTTTATTGATAGAGACTAGTGTATATATATATATATAGATAGGTACTTTAGTATGTATTTCAATATCAGATGCTCATTCTGACCGGGTAAGCTTACCATCCCAGCGATCCGCTTCATCAAGTCAAGCCGAGCTTACCCCTATTCCTCCCCTTCGATTGGATGAGCGTCCGGAAGCCGACGAAGGCGAAAGTGCCGGTGATTCCATTTAGGTGAGTTTAATGGGTGGCTAGGATCCTGGCAGTCTCCCTTGTTTTCTATTTAGTTTTTGTCAGAATGTTTGTTTTTATTTTGGTTTGAAATCGCTGAACTATATGTACATTTTGTATTTCTCAAGCTACCGTGACGTTATTTATGCTCGCTGGACTAAGGCCACGTATGGTTAAAACTAAACAAACGCTGTTTTCAAGCTATTTTTATTTCATCAACCGCCGTGTTTTATGGGTTTTAAAATGTGTGTTTTCGTGTCAACCATCGACAAGGTGACTCGTATATACGTGTCATTTAATTTATTCTAACTCGGTATGCACTACCTGGTATGGTCGCCTGGGCCTGAATGTGACGATGTTTCAATAGAGGCGGCAGAGCACGTGGGCGCTGTGGGGCGATGGTCAAGGGCCAGCGCTGGCTTCCACGCGGAGAAAAGGGTTAAGTCGGTAAAGGTATGTTTGGGTTTGAGATATGAATGTTTGGGATGGGATGGGATTGGTTTGAGATGATTAATTGATTGATTCAATAAGATGGACTGGCCGGGCCAAATCCGCATGTTTTAATGGATTGAGGCCTTGTTTGCATGTGTTTGCGTAAAATCTCATTTACAGCGATCTCTTCCTGAGATGGCATGTAGCTTTGAGACGTAATTTTATATGTGGATGGAATTATGGAAATAGACGCCGTCTTACATGAAGTTTTTCTTTGAGGCTTACATTTAGATGATTAGTAGGTATTTACTCCAATCTTGACAATTAGATCATCACTTTTTGATCAATGGTTAATATTGGGTAAATTGTAGAATTGGTTTTTTAGCATTTCAAAAAAAAAAAAAACTTATCCAACAATTATAGTATGCACAATTTATTTCCGGATTTGTTGCCTATATTTTTTCTCCAATTCATTTTTTTTTTATCTTTTTTGATTTCATGCTTTTATTTTTCTTTCTTTTAGATTATAGTTTATGTTTAGATAATTCATAATTCAATTTTTAAAACATTCAATAATATTTTACTCTAATTATTCATCATCATGGATCCATAAAACTCAAATTCAAATATTGAATATGATTTTTAATTTTTTATTATGCCACTATTTTTTAGTAATATCACTATTTTTTATCCTAATTATTCATCACAATGGGTTTAATTTTTTATTTAGTAATACCACTATTTTTTTAGTTTGTATTTGCATTTATATGTAATATATGATTTTTTCAGGCTCATGGCTAAAAGTCTGTCTCAGAAACTACTCGATAGCTCTTCCTACGATATTGATCATATGAGAGTAATACCACTCATCGCCTATACGGTATTTTATTTTTTATGTAATGTCATTAAATATTTATTTGTTGATTTAGTATCCATAACCTTTTATTTTTATCGTATAAGTATCGTGATACTTCTATTAAGTATCATGCATTCATGATATATCCTCTATTTGGATCTGTGAATGGGCAACATGTTTTGGCAATTTGCCTAAAACAAGAAAAATCTTAGGTATGGAAATGCAATACCATCTCACAAGAATACGTGGTATTTCGTATTTCGTAATGATACTACGACACGACATGCCAGACATGTATCATAAACGTGAATATTACGTGGTATTTCAGATTAAAAATGGATACTACAACATAAATACATGTGTATTTCGTATAACAAAATAGATAATTAATTAAATGAATAGTATGTGTATTACAAAAATACAAAATACTACTAAATGAAATACACACAAATTATGAAGAATATCTAAAATTTATATTATTTAGATAAAATTGGACCTTTTTACCTTATTCATCCTATTATTCAACACATTATTCATCGATTGACAAAAAATTGAAAGATCTCTAATGGTTATCAAATAAATTGGGTTAAGAACTAAATTATTATTAAATCTATGAATTAGGTTCAAAGCTTCAACATATTTTTTGAAACAACGTCTTACTATATCTAACCAATTTCTAAATCCATGTTTAACCAATCAAACATCAACCAACATGAAACAATTAATTCTAATAACACAATACTTTAATTGTATAAAATTCATTCAACATAGTATTATCAAACTCATTCAACATTGTATTATCAAACAAAAAATACAATACTTTAATGGTTCGAAAAAAATAACTGCACTTTTAGTGTTCTTCTCTATTTTTTGCTTAATTTTTTGTAATTTCGAATTGGTAATTGCTCCTCAAATTCAATTTGTATCAATGAAATCGTATTCTTACATCTTTTGTGGCTTGTTTTTGTATGTTGGAAAGATTTTAGTTTGATTATATCATTCAATTGGAGAATTTGAGTTCAAGAATGAAACTAATTATTGACTTGTGGGAGGGGGCGAAATTGGGGGAATGGAGAATTTTGATTTTCTACATTTAATAAAAATGTATTTTTCCTATTATATCCTTGTAAGCATGGTGCTTATAAGATCATTGTAAGCCTCTAGTTTTTCTATAACCAAAGCAATTATTGATTTAAAGATAATATTATCAATCTTTAATTGTATCAATTTTAGCAAATAATATCAAATTAAGTTTTTCTGATAAAAATAAATAGTCAATCCATAAATTTATTCCATCTGAAACATTAAAGATTTATCAAAATATAAAATCAAATCACTTAATTAGATAGGGATAAAATTATCTTTAAATCAAAAATTGATCTCGATATAGGAAAATTGCTCTAGCTATATCATTAATTCCTTATCCAAATAAAAAAAATATAATATTGCATATAAATATAAAAGTCCTACCTACCATTAAATTCACATTTTGGTGAATAAATTATTACTTCAAGAGTGGATTTTCTATTTGTTAAAAATATATATATCAATAAAATTTGTGTAGAGGATGGGTGTATATTAGTTTGAACATTTTTTAACAAAACTATATTAACATTCATCATATTCATCTTTAGAAGTTTCTTGTCATTTTTTAAATATATAATTATATCAGTATAAAATAAATTATTGTTAAAATTTTCTTGAAAATAATTCATCTTTTAAAATTTTAATTCGCATTTACTCTCGATATTTCAGATCGAATCAACCCCGTTGTTAAAAGTCACGTGTAAACTCCGTATATGTAGTTCAAGTGATGCATAGGTTACATTTACTAAGGATATGTAGACCCTGGCCCTACAATCGATTCTCAGAAGATCTTTCGGTATATCACTGTTGAATCAAGCAAGATCTATTTTCCTCAAGCATTTATGAATACTTGTTGACCATTAATCATTATGGGTTCCAACACCGTAGTCACCATACCGACGGGACGACTCCGCCTTAGAACACAACTCGCTCATTCAAAAAAAATTGATTACACCTAAAACTTCTCAAAACAGTTTTTTTTTAAATCGACAATCCATCTCACGATATCTAACCAACCAACCCACATATATATATACACACATATCCTAAAAGACAAGAATGCCAAGTGAAGGCTACAACTAAAATAAATATTGTAATCGAATACAAAATACCGGGCCGACAAGGCTAAAGTTTGAAATAAAGTACAACACAAAAAACAATGACGACACATCAAATCGATCACAGGTCCTCTCGCCACCAGATGCTCACCTAGCCAATTCTGAACAACTCTCCCAACAGCCTCCCCGGCTCAACTAG
Source organism: Lithospermum erythrorhizon (assembly GCA_019722365.1). Taxonomy (NCBI): domain Eukaryota; kingdom Viridiplantae; phylum Streptophyta; class Magnoliopsida; order Boraginales; family Boraginaceae; genus Lithospermum; species Lithospermum erythrorhizon. Next base: position 182,353 of record JADFUC010000994.1, read on the forward strand.
CCGTCTGTCAACCCCGGGCAATAAACGAAATGTCTCCCAAAAACTAAAAGCATTGGTGAAGCCACGAAGCCTGGGGCTGAACTTAACACCTTAAACTGAAACCATACGCCATTTATTAATAAAAAATTAACATAAGAGTCAAATACTCTTATATATAAAGATATATAACCTGGACTACCTACCCATATTTATACTTTCAAAGAAAATTTCATACATCACATGGCATAACATAGAATATGTGGTCTCAATAATGAATACAACTCACCGAATAAAATCACACCAACCACATGAAATTACAAATACGTGAGACCCAACAAAACTATACCTAGTCATCAATTAATTATCAACTAGATAAATTATCCTGATTCTAATCCCCGATGCACATGTTCAACCCCATTAATCTACAACGCCTTATACCGGCATAAAGTCGATAACCAACGCCTATACCGAAGTATAAAGTCGATAACCAACGCCTTAAACCGAAGTATAAAGCTCATAACCAACGCCTTATACCGAAGTATAAAGTTCGATAAACAACGCCTTAAAAGAGCCACCTAACCCATGACCTTCCCAATTCTGTGGTCATATCCCCACTAAGTCACCCCCAAAGACACGGTACCCCTAGCCATCACCTCACAACAACCAACTACTCAACACCCAACAATGGTAACGCAAATGTATAAAACTTCTCCCAATCACAGCTCAATCCATAAACGCCCGACTGTGCCATAAAATACAAAATGCCCATGCCACAATCAATCACAAATGCCTACAAGGTCATGGTGAATGGAAAACACGTAAGTCGGCAGCTGCCTACTTACCTCGCGAAGTCTGAAACCATCATCCACCAAGGAAGTTAAGTACTCACCTCTACTAGCTATCACAAAAAGTCCTCACGAAGAACGCGATCACGCGAACGTGCCCTTCCCCCGCGGTCAAGGCCTAACAACACCCGTAAAGTATACTGTGAACTAATACCGTTAATTACGTTCCAGAATAAACATACCAACTCTAATCGAACGATTTCTAAACTGGCCTAACATTTACTCGCAACTATCGAATTATAATCCTACCTGACACAACCAAATCGACATCCTCACAAAATTCCATCTTATTACTTTATCATTACAAATCAACTTATAAGTCATTCTAGTTAATCGCCAGGTCCCTTAATTAACAACCTATAATCTAAATATCAATTACAACTCAACTTGAAATTAACACTTTTCAACCTAACTCCTTTAATCAATTTTAAATCACCAATTTAATATCACAATAGCTACAATAAGGCCCCAATCTAACTTCCACATTTGGGTTGGGCCTACAAAAAATATCACTTGAAAAGTCACTAAAACCTAAAAAGTCAACTCCACCATAACGCCTCAAACAACTCTAAATCATGAATTAATCACTTATATACATCATAGAACCCATAACATACTTAGAATCATCATAAAATTGAGTTATCTCAAAAGTCAACCAAAAGTCAACCAAGAAAAATCAACTAAAACTCTACTTTCTTACCTCAAAATCGTAGGGGAAGATGTTGGGAAGCCTTAACAATCAACTCGAGGATCTTTATTAGCGACAAAAGGAAATAATCGGAAGAATAATCTCGTTTCGCTTATAAGGGGGGTCTCGGCCATGAAGAACAAAATGAAGAAGATATTTTTGTGATTTTGTGTTGATAAGGATGAAAGATAACTTAATCCTGCAAGTGCTCATGAAAAACCGCACAGAGTTCGTGTCTGAATTACGCGAATCGAAAGTTATCGAACGACTTAACGATCTAACTTAACTCGAATTATCCCCGGCTATTACTACTAAATTATAAATGTAATACGGCTCAAATAATCACAAAATAATATTATTATCGAAATTATTTATACTATCACCGGGTCCCACCGCCGACCGAAAAAATTTTAAATTATTTATTTATTTATTTTTTTTCTAACGTAGCCGCAAGTTATTACAAAGAATACTAAGATTACTTCAGCGACCAATAAGAATACTTGCTCGTCAATTTTCGGAAGACTCACAACCAAGCATGACCAGAATGTAGGTGTATTTTCTATGAGATGATTATCACACAAATAGAGAATAATCATCATAAGAAGAATATTAGGATTTTAATATCATGAATAACTTGTAGGAGTTCATTTTTATTATTTCCAGAAGTTTTGTCATTGCATTTTCAGCGATGTTAAAATATTCAACTGATATATTAAGGTTGGGCCGTAGTACTTCAACCTGATATACTCATGCAATGGTGAGATTGGTAACAATCTTGACACTGCTGGATCACAGCAACAACATGATTAAATTTATCACATCGGTGGGGTGAACCTCAGATAATTTTGCTATTCATGACTCGACTTTAATTTTGTTCTGTCATTAGTCATTAGAATTCTATGATGCAGTGGCCTAAATCATACGTGACATTAATAAATGGACTTTTGAAATCATAATATATTATATAAAGGAGTGAATAAGTGGAATAAATATGTATAGTAAAAATGAGTTGCTTGGTACTGCTTATAAATAGATAAGAATCCTCTTTCAGCTACAACCCTAAAGGAAGAATAACACCATTGATTGCCTTTAGGTGATGAGATATCTTATCTTCCAATTTGTAGAATGGGGTCTCTTGAATTATTTGATAATGTTAGTTAAAATGTTACTGATTTTTTTTCCTTTTACATTGTATTTTTCGTTTTTGTAACTGCATTTGAAACGTGTGGAATAGTTTGACATTTCAACTTATCTGAAAGGACAAAAATAGACAACAAATCATCGTCAGATCAGACCTTCTAGCTACTTGGCTAGATGCATGAGTCAATTATTAGTCTATTCTATTTATTGTTCTTAACCCATTAGACATTTTATAGGACAATTCATATTATGAATCAATATGTGGTGGAAACTGGAAAGAACTTTTCTTAAGATCAATAATGTGATTAATGTCGACGGATGATGTGAATATCAAAACCATTACATTTCGGATTCAACTATCGTATATAAGTCACTCAAGCACGATGCATAACTACTCTCAGTAATATGTACTCCGTAAAGATAGTCGATCATTACTTAATAGCAATCAATTACCACTATTAATGACTAACACAAATGTTAATTACGAGAACTTATTCTTTGTTGCATAAATTTGAAGATTATGCAAGATAATTCATGCCACTCACGAGAGCATTTTGTGTAGAGAATTTCATACTTGAACTTCTACGTCATCATGTAGGGTATGAGTTATTGTATATAAGTCCGAAGTTTATGTACGATATATAAATCCTTATAAATAACATAAATAGCTGTAATGCAGATAAGAATTTTTATTATTTATATTAGGGCACAAAATAAATCCATTGTACTAAACAGATGTTTTATCAAATCAAGAGATCGATCATTAAACTATCAACTCAAGTCATTACCGACGATGCATGGTAGACGTCTGACCGCTGACTGAGCTGATTTGATGGATAGAAGTTTCGACATTTAGCTCTCTGGCTGATTCAGCCTAAACTCGACTCTTGATTTGATTTTAATTTGCCTCGATAAGAGCTTTCTCGGGTATGAGCTCGGCTTGACTTGACTCGAGCTGAGCCGACTTGGCTCGATTTAACTTGGATTTACTGTAGTTTCCACGAAGTCGAATACGTGTCCCGGGTCTCATGGACTCGAGACCTGACTTCGATACGGTACGAGCCGGGAGCCTTAGCAAACAGATTCCGCTGACGGTCGCATTTGGATTGATCTCGGCCTGACTCGATCCTGGCCTATATTGTACTCGGCCGACTTTACCGCAGTTTCAGAGTGTAAGACTCGCTTTGAGCACTATCGGGTAGACTACGTAGAAATCGATGCTTACAACCTCTAACGTGAGACTCTCAGAACTCGGTATATAATTTTATTCACGGAATTTGATTTGCGATGTAACCCCAGCCTTTAAACAGATGCTGAGTTATGAAGCAAGTATTGAAGCAAGAGTCGCTCTGCTTGTACCACAAAGGCCTCAAAGAAATTTAGAAATGGGACTTGTTTAGATTTAACCTCACTCGACTCGATTTGTAGTTCTCTCAAGAGTTATTACTTCTACCTTTTACTACAAAGGCTTTAAATAGTTTCATCAACAGAGCAGATGATCAGATGGGCATGAGCTGCCTCTAAACTTGGTTGATTTATACTAACTAAACGAAGGCGTTTTAAAGAGAAATTGCTTTCCCCGCCTGTAATCCATCTATAGCTGAATCGCTAATGTATTCCTATATTTGGAACTTGACGAATCAAACCCTAGATTTTTCAAGTGTTCATGCAAGATTTATGAATAACTGTGGCCATTTTAAATTTTATTCTAATATTCAAGAGTTCTTTCGGTAAATTGCCGATTCTTTATTTTGCTTCAACTTGAAGAATTACCGTGATTTATGCAAGAATTTTGATTTTAGGCTTTTATTTCAGCCACCGGAGGTATAAGTTTCAACCACCACATGGTTTTTGCCGGGTGGTTGAAGATTGAACTTAGAGAAATCTCTCAAGGTTTTTCTCTTCAGATTTTCTCGTGTTTTTGACGCGAATGCATGCCAGGGATGGAATTTTTCGAACAAATGTGGGGGGGTATATAGGCTTCCGATCAAATGCTTGCTTTGAGTGGTTAGTTCATTTTCGTGTGGATGATAATCTTTAACGCTGATTTTTAAGCGCAAAGATCCTACCTGCCTGACTAAAAATAACTTGACCACCAAGAAACCTAAAGTAGGCGCCTATTTCGAGGTCCCTCGGACTTTTTGAGCTTTTGATTTTAATCCCAAATTTCTCTTGAAATTTCATTTCAACCCTATGGTTTCTGGGACATTCTTCATTTCAGCCACGTGGCTTTTGGAATATTTTTATACTCGATTTTAATCAATAAAATTTTTCGAGCCTAATTTCAATTGACATTTGCGAGGCTACATTACCCTTGTTTTTTACTGACACTTAAAATGACTTCTAAACCCCTTTGTTCGATCTAGGGTTTAATTTGAATTTAGGATTTAATCGAGAAGCCTAATCCTACCACGTGGCACTTTTTAAATGTTCGACTTTCACCACTTAATTTGATTCATCTTAATCAATTTAATTATTATTTTTGATGAAATTTTTATGTCTACAATAGCATTGATATTGTATCAACATATTGTCTATTTTACATTTTATATGATTAAAAGATGACATAATAAATGTTATCACAAATCCTATGTTTTCCTTGAAATGGATTTATATTAGATAAGGAATATACACAAAATAGCCTGATAAAGAAACTAATATAAATGTAAAAATAGCCTGATATTAAAAATAGCCTGATAAAGAATATGAACATAATAATAATGCAATTGAAATTAAAGACTTTTTTATTGGTAAGTGCTAACTATGAGAGTTAGTACGAGTACTTCGCAAGTGTCGAGCCTCCATTTGAAATATTTGTAAAGATTTCACCACCTTCCCTATAGGTAACAATATTAGTGACAAGAGGACATTTACAATGAGAGAAAAAACAAACAAGCAGATACCACATGCTCTATAAAGAACCAGATTCCTAAATGTACACCAATATCAGAAACCTAGAAGAGTTCAACTCATGGAAGGGGACGTTAACCACAATGTACGTCAAAGTGACCTTTTCTTTAGCGTTTTGTGATGACCTTGAGATGGCTGATGATCTGCATTTTCACCCTCGAAAATAGAGCTCTAGCATACAAACTCGCAATACATAGGGAAAGATTTGAGATTTGTGTGATGGCTTTGATTAGCTTCTAATTGCCAATGTCAAAGTCAATCATCCCATATATCATTTCTAACTCTGACACGCTCACCCTTGAAATGTATATATTTCCATCTACTTTGATACTTCCTGAGAACCATCTTCTTCTTATCCTCTTGGCCTAATGCCATGAAGGCTGCTGCAATTCTTTTTAGTGTATCTTCATCTGGTTTCACCCCCAACTCTTCCATGTCTGCAAAAACCTATGATGCAAGCGAAATCATATACATGTAGGCACTCAGCATAAGAACCCTTATATGAATGAGTGAATTGATCATCCCATCATTTGCAGATACTTAATAAATTTAGGATATGTTCAGTGAAGCGACAGAGGATCAGACAACCAGAGCACACACCGTAGAGTTATTCACCATATGATTTAGAAAAATCCAAACAAGAAATCTGTACCTGTATGAGTTTTTCTGGTAAACCATGATGATCATACAAGGATATCATTCTAGAGAACAGAAGCCTTGAAACAGAGCGAGTATTTGTATGCAAAATCATGTTCCACAATTTCTCAGCTTCATCTACCCTCTCTTCCATATCAAATGCGTGTAATAGGATGTCATAAGTTCCCATTGTTGCCCCTTGACCTTTGCTTAACATCCACTTGGCAACCTGCTATTTGACTGACATAAGTCTGGAGGTCTGACGAACTAAAATGAACTTACAAAAACTTCAATGCGATCAACAAAACTACAATGTGTACCTTTGTTATATTTAATTTCCATGTCAAGTCAAACCTAGTTCTTTATTAATTAATTTTTTTTTGTGAAACTCACTCATGTTAACTATATCCATTATTCATACTAATTAGAGTGGAGATGTATGATTATTGTAAAAAGGAAATAAACAAGGATGGAAAAGGAAAAGAAGTTTGAACACGACTATTGTGCAAGAATGTTCTCTCCTGACCTTCCCCTTTCTTGATATTGGATTCACCAGAACATGTAACATCAGTAGAATTAAGCTTGATTTTAACATGTTTCCAAGAGACAGGGTGGATTACACCTCCTGCATCTCTAGAAACTCATTATTCTGCATATAAACATGGTGCAAGGAATGCACCATGTCAATCCCCCTATATCTTTGTTTTTCAATTTGTTCTCCTTGGAATGAATGAAAGGATCACTGTCCTTGTCTCCTGGCATTGTTACAATTTTATGACTACTATTGAGTTAAAATATAAAACGTAAATTAGAAATACAAAAAAGTGTTTTAAGGAGGTGGGAGTATTGATGAAATTAACAGTTACGAGTCTATTATCTAGATGTTCATCGCTGTTTGCATCATATCAGGTTTCTTAGTTTCAACTTTATAAATTAAATAAAAAACTCTATCCCTTTTTCTGTGGGAAATTTACTTTTGGATAAAATTAGAGTAAATATCTAAATTCATTTCCTATTTCAAATTTCAGTCATCTTTATTACTTTTCAAATGGGACAAAATTAAAATGGCACATACAAATAGGGATGACGAGATAATCTGATTCTTTTTACTATCAATTGTATAGGTGAATTCATGAAATTTTCAATTAGTGTTTAATTTTCTTGATTTTATTTAATCGGATTTAAAAGGTGCCCTATCGCCAATCCATGGAACCACATGAAACCTCTATGCAACGATAATGCAGAGCAAAAATTCAAATTCCAAAATATTTTTTTTTGGTAGATTCTATGTTTTTGTTGAACAAATCGCATTAATCGCCAGTTAACTTCATATCTATTACTCTTCCATCCAAAGGAAGATGTTTTAGTTTTCAACTTTCATGATTGACTTTTTAGATTTTGAACTCAATTATTCTTATCTATGTTGTATAATATTTGGTGAAAAATTAAAAATATATTTCACACAGATAATCTTCTGCGGGATGGAGAGAGTATTATTTTATCAAATACAACATCTCGAATTTAGCAATTTAGATGCTTTTACATAGGGAACAAAATATCAAATCATTGATAATTGAAATAATGTGTAAATCTTTATATGGTTCTAACAGTTCGAGGAAGAGAAAGGCAGCCATATGCAAAATATCAAAGGACTTCATCTTAGATGATTTTCAGACCATTTTTTATTACGTATGAGCGACTATGTCGGATGTCCATGTGACATAGACAATGAATAACTAGCATTAATGGACATCAGAAAGGTTAGAACAGTCATTTGGGACAAAAGTGATCTGGAAGTAGAATTTTTGCTCTGGCATTATTGCCAACCAACATAAAAGATGGCATTACTCCTTAGTCCTCATTCTAGTAGTAGCAGCAGTGTATAGTGAACTTTAAATAAAGGTAAGAAGTAGAATTCATAAGTGATTCAATCTTAAATACGAGGTTCAATTCACAAAAAAAGGTCGAAACATATCCATGGCAAAAGCATATCTTGATTTATACCTGTATCACTCGGGAAATATATGCCATGGCAAAGCACATAAAAGCATATCTTGATTTATACCTGTATCACTCGGGTCCATTGATTCCTTCTCCTCAAGATTCTTAGAGCCTTGGCTGCTGCAACCAATGGAAACTCTGTCTCCCAAGCTACCCATTTATCTAGTCCAGAATAGACAGCTTCTTTCTCACTCGGAAGTCCAGATATCTGCCTTTCACAATTAAGGGAAAAATTTGTATCATAATTCTACAACCTACGATTTATTTCAAAAGAATTATGATAAGATTGCCTCTATATGGGACTCATAAGAGTCTGTATAAATGATAAAGGAATTAAAAAAGCTGGGTTATGGGCAGATTCACCAGTAATTGGACATACAATATGAACAAGGTGGAGTGCTTTTTGCCCAGAACCAGCAAAATCTCGTTTATTCCATAAGTGATGCTCTTTCTTTCCGGTCGCTTGGACTCTTATCTTGCATTGCCTACATTTGAGACAAACTTGTTCGCAATCAAATTATTTGTAACTGGATTTACTATGTTTCAGCTGGAACAGCTGAACAACTCTCAGGCAGAGCAATTAAGTACCCTCAGGCACAATCGAAGTAGTATACATAACAGAAATGTTCCTAGTCAAGGATAAGATTGAAGAACAAAAAACAATTAACTCAACAAAGGGAAAAAGAGAAGTCTTTAAAATATTACTTCTCATTGGATTGTGATATGGCTCTAGTTTGACCATTTTGATGATGCACATGGGTGGCGGTTGTTTCCTGTATTTTAAAATTAGTAAAAACTTCGATATGGAACAGACATAAGAAAATCATCCACTTGAGCAAGACATCAGATATTGAACTTGCCCTTCTAACACGGATGAGAAAGTTTGCTTCTTTTTCATTCAAAGAAACATAGCAGTTTGCGCCTCTCCCCAGAAAATGGAGATTTAGCGTAGTACCACCAATCTGTCAAAACATTTAAATAGAAGGTTTCCATCAGGAAGCTATATCGAGCCACATTTTTCAAAGATCACCAAGCTGACTGCTAATAGATATAGTCAAACCTGTCTTAGTCCGATTGAGGAAACATGACTCGAATCTTTACTAATAGAACAATGAAGCATCATGTTCAGCTTCAACTTCTGTGATAATAGAGTGCACATGGAGCTTTCTTACCTGCATGAAGATGCTATTTCGATCCTGCAATATCGGTTATGAGCATACCATACAACCACCCAAAAATACCGTGAACGATCATATGATGCCCACGAATTGCAATGAAAGCACAAATTCAGCGATAAACCATCATATATACAATGAAAAAAACAATATGGGTTGCATTCAGATAAAAACAACAATGTATTGCTTTTTATAGGAAATAATTCAAAAGGGTAGATACCAAATTCAAAATTAAGCTTTAACATAGTGCATATAATGGACTAGACAAACAAAGAATGCACATACTCAGTTGAGCATTTTAACAAACAGTTTGAAGACATGAATATATTGTATTTAGCTAACTCAAAAGGGCATATTCATTATTTCAAAGCAGAACTTTGAGGGAATATTAACTGAGAAATACGGAATATAACATTAAAATTTAATTTGAAATTGAGAATTCAGTAATAATCATTAGAAACATGCTATACTCTTGAAAGTTGAAAGAGAAGTATTACATGTAACGAACTTGAGCTTCGGTTGCTAAATTGGTTAAAGGTAATTCAACTGTGGAAAGTTCCAGGTAATTATGTTTTTTATTCATTAATAGTCCAAAATCTTAGGATGTTTTTACAATATACACATTTTAATATATATTTGAATTTGTTCGCTTCACCAAAAACGATTCGCCAAATTCTATAACTACAATGCAGGTATCAGGTAAGCGAGGGTTAATTTGTTTTAAATATCTATATAAGGCCATTAGGATTATTTTGGTGGCATGGCCTTGAAATATTTTCAAGGAAATATTTGAATTATCGCGGGCGTTATGTGAATGGGGTCGAATTTTGTCTTTTTATTTCGTTTAAGCTGGAAGCTTAGTTTTTATTTTATTTTTTTGAGATTATAATTTAATAAAAATCAAATTTTATTCACACCAATATTTTTTATTTTTCGAGATTTATTAATAGAGACTTGATTTGTTTTATTTGGTTAATAAAATTTTAATACATTTTTCAAGGTTATATATGTTATAGTAGTATTGAGGAAAGAGAAAAGTAAATTATTTTCTGAATTGCCTCCGTTGTAGAGTGTAAAATATAATAAGAATATTTGATGATGTGATGCAAAAATAATATGATGTGGAAGGAGATAATTGTTTTTAGATTGTTCCTTTTGTTTTGGATATTAAGTCAAGTAGAAACTTATTTTTTGAGATTTTTATATTAGCAAAAGATCCCTTAAATTATGGGATGGAGGGAGTATTATAAGCAAATCTCATAGATTATGCAGAGCTTTTGGCTTTTTTTTTGTCTTATATTTGACCGAAGATATTTTTTGTTTGTATTGTATAATACATGATGAAAACTATATCGATAAAAAATACATTTCAAACTCTTTCCATTGATATATTTTTTATCAAATATTATACAACACAAACAAATATATTTAAGGTCAAAGTTTGAAAGATACAACTATAAAAAAGTGGACAATATTTGTGGGATGGAAGTATATTTTTTTCTTCTTTTGGTAGATTTTAGGCAATAGGTACGATTTCCTCAAAAAAACAATCCATTAATGTCAATCATATATGTTTATTTTTACTTTTAGGTAATTTGTATCAATTTATTTAACGAATTTTGGTACACTTATTAATTAGGTACATAGAATAATTTGGTACATTTTTTTTAGATTTTTTAAATTGTAACATTTTAGAATGGTACATTTTAGTAATGTGTATCATTTTTACATTGAAATTGGGCATATATAAATATTAATGAAAATTATGAACCGTAGGCCCTTTCTCGATTCTTTGATAAGCTTCGTTTTATTTATATAATTTATTTGATTTTATTTGTAGTCAATTTAGATATAGTTGGAGTCGATTTCGAGTATATCGAGTTCACATGTTTTAATTCAATTTCGAATCGGGTTTCCACTAGTGAGACTTAATCGATTTTCTAATCTTTTGGTCCTATTTTTTAATCAAACTGGGTGTGTAGAAAGCCTTTTTGAATCGGCTCGTTAACAACATTAGATTAGATACTAGTAGTGATGTAAAGGAGTCAGGTTCCAGCGTGTTATGTAATAATCAACCAGTATTTCTTATTTTTATTGAGTGTTGGAATTATCCGGTAATTTCGATATCGAGTAATATTTTATAGTCTTATCAAGTCGAGTAAGGTGTCTTTCGAGTATTGGGGGATCCATGAGTTACTTTCCAATACACGGTCAATTTACCCTTTAAATGCGTATAAAGTTGAAAATCAGTCGAGTATTAGTAGATGCATTTTATCAATTTGAATCCAATTCGATTATCAATCTGATGGACAATCAGATTTTTTATGGTCAAGTATTGAGCGGGTGCCTAAATTCATGATATGTCAGAATTATTTGAAACAATTATGGTCTTGTTGTTAAAGTGTTCGTCAATCGCAAACTTCGAGACCACATGACATTTTTAAAGGACATTTTCTTCCAAACACAATAAAAAAATTTCTATATTATTATATATATAAGCATGATTTGTCTTAAAAGTTTTTCCTATTTTTTGTGATTGAACGGACTAAATTAACTTACTAAAGGGTAATTTAGTTACAAATTAGATATAAACAAATTTTACTATGACTGAATTTCTTGAATACTAAAAATTAGATAGGAATATTTGGATAATGTGAAATGATATAATTGTACAATTTTAATATGATTTTGTGCTTTAATCATACTCTCGACACCAAAACCATCGCCAAAACATGTAATCAATTCCAAGGAATCAAAGCCAGGCAATTGATACGCATATAAAAGTCTTCTCTAATGTTGGCCACTAGCATATATGAAGTATATTTACATCGACTCTTTGGATGATGCGTGAACACCAATTTCACCATTATTACTTATAAATTGATGTATATATTTTTCTTTTATATCACCACCATCTTTTATTTTCTAATAATTTAAATCAATTACTCATCCATCCATAAAAAACCACTTAGTTTGTTCTTCAATAATCAAAATTAATAAATTTTGTAATATTAATTGATACTTGATATACATATATAACTTTCTTTTAAATCGAAAATATTATTTTAATAGTAAATGTGTTGAAGCTTATGTTTATAATATATACACAAATATTTAAATTTAACATTAGAAAGTCACCCATCATGGAGAGATTAATTAAGTATGGATAAAGTATCAGTTAACAATTTTTTTTTTAAAACTGTATATATACATATGATTCTAGCTAAAAAAAATATTTATTTTAATTGTAGTAGTTATTATATTAGTAAATTATTATCGTATCGATCAAATAAATATGCATTATTTAATTAATTTTTTTTTTGTAAATATGTTTTTGGCACTCCTACTTTGTACCCAATTATCATTAAATCATAATTTTGTTTCAGATTAAAATATTTGATGGCCCACCTTTTTATGTTTGTTGTATTTAGATTTCAAAGTATTTTGTGTGAATATTTATTATAATTTAATGATATAGTTATACATCATATATTAAGAAAATATTTGAATTTCAAATTTGAACTTATGAAAATTCAAAATTTTATAAATTAAAAGGAGTCTAAATGTTATTCTAAAAACATGTATAATAATATTGAAACTAAAATTCTTAAGAAAAATATTATTCTAAATATTGACTTCTCCTTCTTTATTTTGTTTTTTTATAAGTTGATAGCTTTACTATATCGTCATTTTTATTAAGAAGGAGAAACAATAAAATTATGAATTTGAAACCATCATGAATGGATAACTGTATATAATTTTTTAAAAAAAATTATGAACACATGTTTTACATTTGAAAGAAGAAAAAACTATTACATGGAAAGACATGTCGTTCTAGGGAGTTAGTTGAACAAATGTGTAACAAAGTACAACTTTGGTATAAATCTTTTTAAAACTTAAAAAATCAATTACTAAGTCATTCACCAGACCAAGTTATGAAAAAATATTGAATAAGATATATAATAGAAGTGTCGAGGTATAAATATTATAACTTGAAATATGAACTAAGTATATTATACAATAATATATGTACAAAATACTCCTTTTAAAATATTTTTACAATTGATAGGTACATGATTAGATTATAAGCTAGATATGGAAAACATGTTACATATATTATGATGTTTGGTAAAACTGGCATAAAATAAGTCGGTTGTCCTATAGAAGAATTCAAAGAATCCATCGATAAGGTATGTGTTAACAAATGATTAATATGATGATCCGTTAGTTTATGCTCTTATTTTGTTACTATCATTTTTTTGTTAACCAAATTATTAATATAATGATTCGTTTAGTTTATGCTCTTATTTTATCTTGTCATTTTTAACACTTTGACTAACAAATGAAAGGTTAGTATACTAATTTGTTAATGGTACCAACTTTAGTTTATTGTTATAATAATTATAAAACTTTATTAATTTTTCTTTCCTTCTCATATATTTTAACTTTGAATTCATTTATTGTTAGTGTGTGGTTAGTGAAGTTTTCTTGTTGATGCATTGTTTCTGTATCCCGCATGGACAATGTTACAAAACAAGTGCTACAAGTGTTAAAAGCATTGCAAGTTTGTTTTTTGTTGTGCCACTTGCGGTTTGGGCCTTGATGGTTTTCGTGGGAACACAAGGATAGTAATTATTTTGTTTATTCGGAATTCGCGAAGATAGAGTTTTGGAGTTTGGTATGACTCGAGTTATGAATGGCAAGAATCAAAGTTTTGATAGGATTCTTTGCATTATGGAAAAGCCAGCCGAGATTCTTAAGTCTTTTCGAAAATCAAGACCAAAACCCTATGTGACTCCCTCTTATAAAATGGGCGGCCTTCTTGAAGTGTGGAGCATGAAAAATGTTTTACTAAAGTTCAATATATCATATTCATAGCTTTGATTTATTAAGTGTCGGTCGGTGAGTGAATGTGTGTGGTTAGGAGGTTACTGCTGCGGCTAACACTATTATGCGGTTCTTTATAGCACCAAAATGCTAACAACCTTCTTAAGAGTATTTATTTCTCGTTGTATTGTAATCGGTGTGTGGTGATGGTGGTGAGAATAGGTGGATCTATTTCACGTAGTGAAGGTTAGTTAGAGGCGTCGATTGATGTGGGCGTCGGTGTAGTCACTCTTTTTATGTAAACTTGTCTTTTTTATAATTGACTTTCAGCAGGCTTGTTGCCCCCAGGGCGTAAGTCTTTGCTTAGGCAGAAGCTGGGTTACCATTTTCATGTGTCATTTATTTTGGTTTATCACTATTGAAAATTCGTTGCTGTCTTAACTGTTGGATTGACAACTGCAATTTTCGGGGTTGGTTCACACTTTCAATTGGTATCAGAGCGGGCACTCGACATATAGAGTGAATTTTTGTGTGAACCAATGGAAGGGAACCAGGAAGGAAGCTCGATCACTCGTCCTCCGCGACTTGATGGGTCTAATTACCCCTACTGGAAAGCTAAGATGACCGCCTTCTTACGATCGGTGGATACGAGAACCTGGAAAGCTGTTCTTACTGGCTGGACGGAACCCACAGAAACAAATGATGAAGGAGTTCTGGTGATCAAAGAAGAACAAAACTGGTCCATCTTAGAAGCAGAATTGTCCTTGGGGAACAACAAAGCACTAAATGCTATCTTCTGTGCCGTAAGTCCCGAAGTGTTTAAACTTATTAGCTCGTGTACTGTGGCCAGAGGCAGCCTGGGAAATCCCTCTGAGGCGCCTATGAGGTACTTGGAAAGTAAGGATGTCTAAACTTCAACAGTTAACCACCGGTGGAAAATGCAGAATGCGGGGAGGCGAGACAATGCTGACTGCAATTCCAAAATAAAAGGACCTTGCTAATGAGTCTTTTTTCCACTTGGAGAAGATGAGTAGCGAAAACTCGTTAGAAAGTCACGAGAACTGCTTTCTAAAGATTTGCTCACAAAGTTACAGCTGAAAAACAGAGGAAGCTCGGGATCTATCAACTATGATTTTCGATGAGGCCCCGATGGGAAATCTTACCAACCTTGAGAAATGACTACGGAGACTGACAAATCATCTAAGGGGAGAATAGCTTTGAAAGGCGTCAAATACGGAATCTGCGAGGAAGAAGGTGCAATTTGAGCATAAATCTGCGGCAAAAATTTCAGCTAAAACTCTAAAAGGTTCAACAAGAAACCTTTCTTCGGAGGGAACACACCAGGAACGTTTGACCGACGGAATGACAGAGTATGGAAGAACCCTAAATTCGGAGGATCGAGTAACGGTGGAATGAATAATAATCCATCAAAGGGAATTTAATGTAAGTCGCGAAAGGCTTTAGTCATCCAAGTTGAATGTCCAAACTACGTAAAGAAGCAGTCAAAAGGCTACTATACCACCTTGTCAGATGAAGAAACCGATGAAGAAGAAGAAAGCACCAACGAGGTTAATAATTTTGCTTCTACATTTCGTGAGGATCAAGAACTTCACGGTCCGATCCGGGTTAATGACTGTGACCCTGACAACGAGAGTGACGAAGAAGAAGAACTTACTGAAGAAGAGCTGATGGCCAACTATCGATTCTTGTTTGAAAAATGGTCACATTAACAAAGGCATCAGCCTCACAGAAAGTGAAAGAAGCATCTTTGAAGAAAGGAACAAAATTAGAGAAACATTGAAGAACAAGCACTGAAAATACACTTTTTGGAAAATAAAGTAGAAAGAATGACAAAAGGAATACACATGATGAACTCCAGCACCCCAATACTGGATGAAATTCTAGCTCAAGGAAAAGGTGTGTGACAATTCGAGAATAGGATCTGACCGTGAAACAGCCCTTTATGTGGAGGAAGGATGTTCTTAAGCTGCCGGGCTATTAAATCAAGTAATCTTAAAGAAGGCGCTCTGGAGTACCATTGTTGCGGAAAGAAGGACATATAGCACCCTTCTTTTTATTTACAAATTTATGGGGAAAGAACTGAAGCCGATATTCTCCACCAAGAATGCAATGGGTAAAGAAAGGGTTACGTGATAAGCGATATGGTTTTTACTTCTCTTAAACCCGGCATGGGTAGATGGTACTTTAGCCGGTGGTTGTTCGGACATATGGCCAGGGGAATAGAGCTAATCTTACGGCATCAAGGGCGTGGCCGATTTTGTCACTTTGGAGGGGGAAAAAGCGAGGTTAATAAAGCGAAGGTGCTGAATGTTGAAGGATTACCTAATCTCGAAGAAGTTCTGTTGGTGGAAGGGCTCACTGCAAATCTTATTAGTATTAGCCAACTCTGTGACAGTGGTCTAAAGGTTGCCTTTGACAAAAATACATGTAATGTAAGCGACCAAAACAACAACCTCATTATGCAAGGAAGTCGATCCACTGATAACTGCTATCTATGGACACCCGTGTCGTAGGGCACTTGGTGAGCCGAGCTGAGAGGATGTAGAGGTATGCTTTCTTGACTTGGACACACACCAATACCGCGATATTCGACAACATTTTCTAGAAATGGTGTGCGAGGATTGCCACATTTGTGTGGTCAAAAAGGAAAATACGTAAGGGGAGTGTCAAATAGGCAAGCAAACCGGTCTCGCAGCAGGTTACAACGAGTGGACACCGCTTGAGGGTTACGGAACTACTACACGTAGTTTAATGGGACCCATTAGAAACATAGGGAGAAAGTAATAATTTTTACATGTGTGTTGATGACTTTTCAAGGTTCACATGGGTTGAGTTTTTCTCAAAGAAAATGGCTTTCTTTGATGTGTTTAGGGCCTTGGCGATACAAATCGAGAGAAAGGGAAGCTTGACATACTTGGTTATTCGAAGCGATCATGGTAGAGAATTTGAGAATAACAAGTTCCAAAAATTTTGTGGTGAAGTGGGAATCAAACACGAATACTCCAGCTTCTCGGCTCACCGACAAAATGGAATCGTGGAAAGGAAGAGCGAGAACACTCAAGAAATGGCGGAGTAAATTGCTGCATTGCAGGATACACTTAAAATTAGAGGCGGAGAGGCTGTTAACACGGCATGTCACATCCAGCGATCGGGTTGCAGCTCGGACGGTACTCATCGACATCCTATGAGCGTAGGCGGAAGGAAGCCAAGTGTTCGCTCTTTTTCGTGTGTTTGGAAATGCGTGTTATATCTGGCCGATAGAGAACCGAGGCGAAATTTGATGTTAGTATTTGAAGGAATCTTCTGGGATACTCGGGGAATAGCCGTGCTTTGAGAGTGTATAACAAGCGAACTCCTTATGGTTATGGAATCTATAAATGTGAGTAGTGGATCGAGGCATTAAATGACAATAGATGAAAGACACCCCCCAATCGAGCCATCCAGTCAAACTCACGGTCAAGAATAATGAGGATGAAGAATATGCGGGTGGAGAGAAAAGGAAATTGAACCAGGCTGCCATAATTCAAAAGAATCACCTACTTGGGAGCTTATATCGTTGGTGAAGACTTGATCAAAGGAATAACCAGCACGAGGGAAGGGCTGAGAGTCATTATCGAGAAAAATGGCGAGGGGGTTGCTTGGAGAAAGCATGTTTCGTCTCAAAGGTGGAACCAAAGGCGTGATGAAAATTTGCATTGCTTGATAGTGCTGGATCACGGCTATGCAAGAGGAGCTCATTCGGTTGATAACAACGATGTGGGAGCTTGTTCGAGACCACACGGATCTGTTATTATTGTGTTAAGTGGATCTTCAAGAATAAAATGGATGAGTCCGGGAATGTTACCAGAAACAAAGCTAGATTGGTTGCTCAAGGTTATAAACAGATTGCAGGTATTGACTTTGAACATTAAGGTAGCGAGGCTTGAAAGCAATCCGTCTACTCGCCTCTACATCGCATGTCTCTTGAAGTTCAAGCTGTTTCAGATGGATGTCAAAAGTGCCTTTCTCAATGGAATTGTGCAAGAGGAGGTTTATGTCGAACAGCCCAAAGGATTTATTGATGCCCAAAATCCAGAACATGTGTATAAACTTAAGAAGGCTCTACATGGTCTCGAAAGCCGAAGCTCCCTTGAGGCAGTATGAACCATGCGTGTTTGATCAACAATGGATATACTCGAGGGAGTTGATAACACCTTATTCATAAAAAGGATAAAAGAACCAGATGATGGTAAGCTCAATATATTCGATGACATGATGTTCGGTGGTGGGGTGTCAAACCACAGTAAAAAGCAGATTAGTTAAAGCAAAATGGAAGGCGGAGTCGAGATGAGTATGGTAGGGGAATTGAAGTACTTCCTGGGGTTCCAAATTAATCAAATGGAAGATAGTATTTTTATCTCTCAAACCAATTATGTCAAGAATATGATGAAGAAGTTTGGATTGGAATCATCAAAAATTAAAAGAACTCCGTTGGCATTTCAAACTTTAAAGTTACCAGGATCGAAGATCGGGAAAGAAGTTGATGTAAAACTCTATAGAAGCATGATCGGCAGTCTTCTCTACCTCATTTGCAAATTCGTCCGGATATAAGCGGCGCTCCGTGGGCGTGTCGCTAGATATCAAGCCAATCCCAAAGAAAGTCAAGCTTGAACATCGAAGGGAATTCAGTATGTGCAAGATACGTATAACCATGGACTCTTATATACTTTTGACCTTTAACACCTCTCTTGTTGAATCTTGTGATGTTGTAGGCGTACGGAGGATAAAAGCGCATCACGGAGGATGTTTCTTTGTTAAAATAATCTTGCTTGTCTCACGGATTCGTGAAAGCAAAATTCAGTGTCCACTTTCCACGGCCGAGGAAAGGTGAATATAAGCGATGAAGGGGAGCGGTTGTACTTAACTAATTTTGGATGGAAACAAATGGAAGGAGAATATGGTGTCAAAACCCGAGAGTCATGACTCTCTATTGTGACAACATGAGTGCAATAAGCATTTCCAAAAATCCGGTTCAACACAGTCGGACCAAGCATATAGATATACGACATCGACCCCGTTAGAGTTGGTGGAAGATAAATTCGTCAAGTTGGAACATGTAAGCAGTGATAAACAATTGGCCGATATTCTTACAAAGGGCTTAGACGTCAATCAATTCGAATATCTGAAGGCAGCCGGGGTTGTGTGTAATGAACAAATAGCAATTAGCCCAAGGTTATAACGCTAAATAGAAACGAAGTGTTATATGATTGGATAAAAAGGAAGTAACTGTGATTTACTTTTGGAGAATTGGCGGTTTCTTGGGCGCTGTATGCGCCTCTTTTCAAAGAACGTGTGTGGAAGTTATGTTCTCTCCACTCACCCACTAAACCGCGTTAAATACGCTTTGATACTCTCACCCAATCTCTTCCACGTCCATCCACAAACTTCGCGTCAATCTTTCATCTTTCTGGTAGCCTCACCATATTCGCCCCATGTTGGAATACTCTCAAAGAGCAGCTAAAGCACAGAAGGCGCTAAGAGAACGAGGCAAAACTTGGGGAACTGTCCCTCTTCGGGTATTCCCCCTCAGTGGTGGCGCGGTTGAAGGCAACAATCTCCTCGCTGGGCTGGAAATTACGAGTAATGAAGGAGAGCCAGCGGCGTACAAAGAGGCCTTTGAAGTCCCGGGCTGGCGCGAATCGGAGTAAGGTGGTTAGCCAGTTGGAGGATTGTCTAAAAGTAACGATACCGAAGGTCAAAATTCCCAGGAGAAAATATCCTAGGTTTGTGCACGAGGATAATAGGCTTGACAAAGAATGTCGACCTATTGATGTGAAATTGATGATGATGATGATGCGATTGTCAAATCGGTTAAACACATCCATTCCCATAAATTAAGAAACAAATTAGTAAGCGACAATACGATCCTCCCAGGCCCGACGCGAGATGCTATCTAAAGGAGAATCGAGGTAGCTGCCAGCAGGGGGGCCCATGAGATTAGATTCGGAAGTCACCCTCTCGACCCTCACCGACCTTAAAGAAGATGACATTATAAATTGTCACCATTCGACTCCAGTCGAGAAGAACTAGGGCGATCTGCTGGCCTACAAGGAGAAAGAAAGGTTGGGTCGGGGGGAGAGTCCTCTGTATTTGAGAAGAATGTGGACTTAGATGATCTTGAAGATGGGCTGGCGAGAAAGTGAGGAGGCGAGAAAGGGCAAAGCCTTGAAGTCTTTGAAGGAGGAGTGAAAAAGGGGACCCAAAGAAAAGAAAGGGAATTGAGATCCCTAAGAAAGGCGATGACTTTGTTGTTGATGATTTGGAGTCCTCTGAGGAAGAGACAAAAGGCCCTGGGAGTTCGAAGGGTAAATTGAAAGTCAATGACTCCCGCAACCGTATCATGATAGAAGAATTCTAAAAGTGCAAAGGGAAGCGGTGATGGAGTTGAGTTCATGGAGAAGAGCGTCTTTGCGAGGTGGAAGTTCATATGCGCAAGGAATATTCTGCCACAGAGGTTTTTGTCAGATGCCACCAACAACAATCAGGCCTATATGGACATCGCTTGGTGGGGGGCTGCTCCAGGCAATGAAGGACATTGGGCTTCGTTAGCTTTAAGCCCAGTCAGGAATTTATGCATTTGCTTTGTTTGAGGATATTCTGCCCAAGCAAGGACTCCCCGCGTGTTCCTGAGGTGAAGCTTCGAGGGACACATCTTAAATTTAGCCCCGTGATCATCAACCCGGCGTTATGGACTAGGATGGAGGCTCTACTGGAGCCACTCTCAAGCTAGGGGACATCATTGAAGAACTCACTGGTGGAGCTCTGAAGGCGTGGCCGGCCAAAGGACAGTTACAAGCTTCCTCTCTAAGTCTCAGGTATGCTGTTCTTCATAAAGCTTCTATTGCTAACCTTGTTCCTACCTCGAACAACACCAATGTTGTCGAGATTCTAGCAAGGATGCTGTTTGTAATGGGTTCTGAGCACCAGCTGAATGTGGGAAAGATAATATTTGATCAAGTGGTTGATCACGCTAAGTCCGGAGCAAAATTAAAACCTATTGGGTTCCCCAGCCTTATCTGTGACCTGGTCCGCGAGCATCGATGTTTGAGAAGGAAGATGGTCCTGGTGAAGATGCAAAATCTACCATGATCGGTGACTAAACTCATGAAAGGAAAGCACGTGGTGGATGTGGATGTGAGTGCCTGCGAGCCAACGAGCCTACACGAGAGGAAATCTTTGCCGAACACGCTCCAAGGTATGCGAGAGGATGAACTTAAAGGCGGTGGGCGAGATTCAGGCCAAATGCGTCGATGCCTCGAGAACTCCGTGCAAAGATTGGTGCCGCCCGGGACACGTGTCCGATCACCGATACAAAACTCCTGCTGGGACTTCCTCTTCCCGTATGTAATAGGCTAAATTGTTCATGTTTCGACTATATTTCTTCAAATTTTTTTCTTTGGAGTCCGTTTGTTCAGACAAATAGGGGGAGACACTATTATTATGTTGGGACTTTTCTGTGTTTTGTTTACGATTCTTCATCTGCTGGTTTTACCTATGTTTAACACTTGTGAATTAAATCATTGCGAATTAAATGCGTTGCGTAAGGGGATTTGTCATAGAAAAGAGAAGAGCTTACCCAAAGGGAATTTGTTAGTATGTGGTTGGCTGAAGTTTTCTTGTTCGGTCTGTTGAACTCGCGCATATCCCGCATAGACGATATTTAAAGCAAGTGCTGAGTGTTAAAAGCGATGCAAGTTTGTTTTTCTTTGTGCCACTTGCGGTTTGGAGCCTTGATGGTTTCGTGGGAACACGAGGATAGTAATTATTTTGTTTATTCGATTCGCTTGAATGGCAAGTTTGGAGTTTTGGTATGACTTCAAAGTTATGAATGGCGAATCAAAGTTTTGGTAGGATTCTTTGCATTATGGAAGAAGCGGCGATTCTTAGAAGACTTTTCCGAGAAAATCAAGACAAAACCCTATGTGACTCCCTCTCACATAAATGGGCGGCCTTCTTGAAGATGTGGAACACGAAAAATGTTTTACTACAAGTTGATATCATATTCATAGCTGAGTTTATTGAGTATCGGTCGGTGAGTGAATGTGTGGTTAGGAGGTTCTGCGCCTTCTAACACTATTGTCTGAGTTGTTATAGCGCAAGCTGTAACAACCTTCTTAAGAGTATTTATTTCGTTGTATTGTGATCGGTGTGTGTTGATAGTGGGTGAGAATAGGTGGATCACATTTCACGTAGTGAAGGTTAGTTAGAGGCGTCGATTGATGTGGAGCATCGGTGCCAGAGATCCACTTGTAATAACCGTCTTTATAGTGGAAAGATTTTCCTTGGGCTTGTTGCCCCCAGGGCGTAAGTCTTTGCTTAAATTTGAGGCCCCGGGTTACCGTTTTCATGTGTCATTTATTTTTGGTTTATCACTATTGAAAATTCGTTAACATCTTAAGCATTGGATTGACAAGAAACATTTCCGGGGTTGGTTTACACTTTCAATTATATTAACTGCATAGTTATGGTTAATATTATATAATACAATATAACAATGACGTTATCAAATTTACCTTATAGAAAAATATCGGTTCAAATTTATCATATAAGTATATTACAATATTGTCGAAGAAATGGAGTTTCTAAAAAACATAACAATAAAAAGACACATGAAGAGAAAAAGGTAACACTAGCAAAACAACTAAAGCATAAAAATTCAACATGTCTTATATGTTTGGATTGGGGGTTAATCGGGGAATAGGGTAAATATTTAAAGGTATACATTAGGGAGAGAATCGAGGTGAGCCAGGAGAATCAATTAAATTGTTGTTTGTATACAATAATTAGGGAGGAGGAGAATGAGGGTTAATATATTAAATCGTTATGTTTGTCATTCTCCACCATTTGTCCCCGATTGGAGGTTAATGATTTTAGGAAATTAAGGATGGACTTAGAATCTTGAGTAGTTGGGAGGCGCTTAGAAGGTCACAGATTAAATTTCTCGTTGTAAGGGAGTAAGGGCGTGGGTAGGGTTTTTTAAAAATAAATTTTTAAAAAAAATGGATCAGAACTAGAATGAAAATCTAGGGGGACAAAATTAAAAAATAAAGGGGCCAAAGCTGAAAAATAAATGTGTTGATCTTTACATTAGAAATATAAATGTCTTTTGTAAATATAACAAGGGTAGTTTAGGTATTTGGTTATTTTTGTATGTTAATGTATTGTTCTCTTTGTACTCACTTGAATAATAATACGAAAATATTTTTATTTCATTTTTCTCTCTAGACTCATTTATCTTAATCTTCATCAATCACTTTATACATTTCAACATGGTATCAAGAGCTAATCCTTAAGAAATTTGATATGTTTATCCCTTATTTTATCACCACTTTAAAATCAAACCAACAAACAAAAAAAGTTAAAAACCCTAGATTTAATATATCAACTCTTTTACATCTTTAGTGGTTTCTTTGAAAAATTAATTACATAGCAATATTCGGATTCGGATTCTGAGCCCTCGCCGACCAGAGCCCCACCGAGCTCCGGACTCCACGCACCGCCGAGCTCTGAAGCTGCCCCCTGTTTTTCCGATGCTATCTTCTTTTTCAGGGAAGTAGCCTTCCTTTCTTGCAATTTTTCTAGAGTTTTTTTTAGCTTGGTTGACTTTTATCGGATTTTTCTTGTTTGGGATTGTTGTTGAAATGGGTTATGGTCTTTTATTATTGTGGTTGATTGTTGTTTGAAGTATTATGACTAATATTCAAGAAGATTTGTCTTCAAAATCTCAAGATTTAACTTCTGCTCAAGGTTCTGGAAAAATCTAATGTTTCATCTAATGAGTCTACTTGTGTGAATTTAAACATCTCTAGTCATGCTTTGACCACTATTCGCAAGTTGAATTGAACTAATTTTATTCATTGGGCAAAAAATGTTGAAATTTTCTTTAAAGGTCAAAGAAAAATTAAACATCTTAGAGATTCACCTCCAAACTTTTTGAAAGAGGATGATAGAGATGTTTGGGAATCAATTGATGCTCAATTGATAGGTGTGTTATAGGGTTCAATGAAGCCTGATGTGAAAGATCAATGTCATCATTGCAATGCTTGTAAGGAATTTTGGGATTATGTGAAACTTTTGCATACTAATAACAACTCTAGAATGTATGAGTTGTTTGAAGAATTTTTCCAATGCAAACAAAATGAAAGGCCTGTTAGGGAGCATTTTGCTGAACTTAATCGTTTTTATGAGGATTTGAATGTTCTTCTACCTATCTCTTCCAATGTTCGGAAAATGAAAAAGCAAAGGGAGAAATTGGTTGTCATGAGGTACTTGTCTGGCCTTGACCCTAAATTCGACTATCTCCGTAGGCAATTCTTGGGGAGTGAGGAGATACCTTCTCTTGCTAGTGTGTATGCTAGAATTCAAAGCTCTACTCTTCCAGGCGTCTCTACTTAAGACACAAGTGGTGAAAAGGCCATAGCAGGTAAGCAGTGGAAACTTACCCTTCATACACCTAGTAGAGGTGGTCGTGGTAATTTTCATGGAGGTTCTCGTGGTAGGGGTAGCGGAAGAACACTCCTATATTGTACTCATTGTCAAAGAAATAGGCATTCTCGTGACTACTATTATTTGCTTCATGAAATTCACACTCAAAAGTGATGTGATTTAAAGCCTAATTCAATCATCAAATCTAAGCAAATAATGCGACAAAGTAAATGCGGAAAAATAAACACCACCACGATTTTATCTGAGGTTAAATCGCCGATGTGAAAGGTGCGTCACTTGTTGTTAGCTGCGAGAAATCAACAAAACCAAATCAAAAGATTGTTACAATCACTGTCGAGAGTTAAGCCTTGGTGAGTAATCTTTATAGTCTTATATTCTCGGTTACGAGCTATGATATTATTGATGATGATTCAATAATATTCTGCAGAGTATTTAGGATGACTATTTTGTGATCTGAAAACTCATAGAAAAATGCCTATACATATATAGGAAAACATCTACGCTTAGTTAGGTTATTAATGGGGTACTTGAAAATCTAAAGCCTCCAAATAGGCTCTTCCGTATCTGAGTGTCGGGAGCAAGTCGGGGACACAAATCCCAAACTTATCGAAGTTCTCTGACTCAGGCGCACTTGAGGTGGGACTTAGGTGGGGACCCTAGTAAGGCCCGACCAGAATCTGATCGTTCTCCACAAAGGCGACCGAAATGCTTGACTGTGATACCCACTTGGGCCATTTTGAATCACCATCTTCAAGCGGTTACAACGGCATCCCTCTCTCTTTGATTATTCGCTCCGAAGACCAAGCGGGAGTTCAACATAACCAGTTTCTCCTTGTTCGCCACATTCGTAAACATATCCGCTGGATTCCGATCCATTGAAATCTTCTCAAGCTTTGGAACTCCATTCTCCAACACTGAACGTATGAAATGGTACCTCAGTCCTAGCCTTGGATTTCTAGCATAAGAAACACATGATTTTTCGCGATAAATAGCGCTACGAGTATCCACGGTACAACGTATTTTACCATCCTCAAAGATTGACTCCTTGAGAAATATTTGCAAAGTATAAATGCTAAAAGAACGATTAAGCCTTAACGTCTTTCGAGCGCCACTTGGCCCAGACAGTACTCACATAGGTTACAACTTTGACCTCGAAGCTAATTGCATTACCTCCAAACGTGAATATATATATCCCATTTTGGTAGATTTTCTACTATCAACATCGCCACCATTTATCGGTATCTACATATCCTACTCAGCCACAGCCCCGATTTTCGGAAACACAAAGCCTTCGACACTACCATTCGGGTATCTTAAAATCCAACTTCCCTGACTTCCTAATGTTCTGCAGGTTTGACATGTCCCAGTAAGCAACTCCATGACATATGCGATATCGGTGCAGTCGCACCATTGCATACATAAAGGCCTCTGCCCGGACACATAAAGGCGCGTTATCCATATATTTCTGAGCAATCAACTAGAAAAGACCTAAAAGCGACTACTTAGACTTCGCTAAAATATTTCTTCAACAAGAATCACTCTAATTCTTTTACCATCAAACACACATATAATCAACATAACAACACGATGCTATAAACTGAAATTAAAGCTCTCAATTTATCTTCCGTCTCGATGGCTAGTACGTAGCACGCCATTGATCAATCAGGCAATCAGCGATTGCCAATCGGCAATCCTTGATTGCATCTTTCAATCTTGGCTTCAGTTGAGATACCATAAACTTCCCGAAAAACTTTCCATTGGCGGCCCAACAGCGATCAATCTCGGGATTGGTTAACTTATAATCACCTTGATCACCGCTCTTTAAATCCCTTCATAAGCAACCACTTAGTTAATGATCTACCATTAACTCACTCCATTGACGGCCAAATAAGCTAGACGAGCGGAATACTCCTCGTTAAGGCGATTGTATCGATCACCACGATCCTTGATTGATCCTCGATTAATGACTTGTGCGATAACTAAAAGCTTTGAGATCTTTGTCTTGATCTTTCTTGCCAGGTTTGTACCTACAAAACATGTCAACAAACTCTCCCTTTTTGTATGGGACAAACCATCTGGGATAATGATCATTAGTACATCTAGGAAGTTCACAGACAAACTTGGTGAGACTACATCAGAGGTAAGCCTAATACACAGAGTCAGTACTTAGGTTTGCTACTCCCAAACAACTAATAATAAAGACAAAGTGATAATCGAGAGTTTAACCAAAATGATTTCAAATTGCACTCATGCGCACTACACAGTACATACTGCTGCATTCAGAGCAAAATTGCTTTCAGTGCTCCCCCTCGAAATCAAGCAGATGAGATTGACAGCCCGATATCTACTTAAACTTTCCACTGCTGAAACTAGATAGCAAAGCACAACGAGACTTAGGACATGACGGTCCTAATCACACCTTATCGAATATGTGCATGGCCTTGACGCTTCCACAATGTTAGCCCAAACTTGAGAGAATGCCTTAAGCATTCACACCCTATAAAAATCGGTCAAAATTTGAGGTATCGCGGACTTACCTAAACCACATAAACAAAATACTGCCGAAAGAGAAATTCAAATAGACTGACAAGCCAACATATTCTAGCCGATTCAAAACAACAATCGTCAATCGTGAACAATCCACAACTCTCCCGCACTTTGTCCATACAAAAGGAAATGAAAAGTAATTCTAGGAAAGAATATATAGTTTACCAAAGAGATAGCCAAATAATGTAGAGTAAAGCGAGAGCGCCCATTTATCAAGCGTGGTTGGTAGGGATAGGTTGCTTCCTGGATGACTTCCCTAGCAGTGCTTAGCGTACATACCGCTGCCTTTGGGAGCAGAAGAAGGTTCTGGTGTGGCTGTACTTTGCTTAAATTCGCCCAAGAGCTCACCAGGAGGAATTCCTTCACTTGTTTCTAAGGGGACATCTACTGGTGTATTTTGTGGGAAACACGACCTGGCGCTGAGGAGGAACATCATCGAGTCATGTACGCAGCCTCATAAAGATTATCTGCTTCCGGATCTTGCCTTTTTGTCCTATGGTTCTTCAGTGACCTTCGCTCTGCTTTCGGCCATCCTCCTTAGACACTTCTTTATCAGTTCTAGGATGTAAATCATGCGTTTCTAAAGGTCTACTTCTTTAAGAGTCGTTTTCTTCGTTTCATCGGACTCCAGAGACATGTCCTGGCGGACTCTCCGTCGCCATCACTTGATGTCATCGATTCTTCCATCCTCTTTTATCGGAGTTTAAATCCATATCTATCTTTAATTTCTCTCTAATTCTTGTAACCCATTTGAAGATTTGAACCAGCAACTTGTGAAGAGACTTAGTTGATCTTGAGGAATCCTTACTCACATTGCCATTCTTTTATGGGTTTTCTTTTTGACCCTGTTATACACTTACTTCCATTCCGTTTCACCAATCTTAGTCTCACATGCTTGCACCTTTTATGGACACTTTTCCTCCATTCTTTTCAGAAAGGCCTCTCCGCCAAAGTTGATGGGCGTCACTTTTAAATATCCTCGTGATAATGATGCCGTAGGGTAGAAACATTTAGGGTTGATCATGATGTTTCTTGATCTGAGTTAGAATCAAGTACCCCAGGTTGATCTATTTTTCCTTGAGTATGAAGTACATAACCATGAGGTCCAGAGGGGTCACTTTTTATCGCTAGTTCACAGTTACTGCGGACAAGACAAGATCTTCTGATATAGTGCAAGAATTTGTGTTCTGCACTGAGGTCCTTCGATTTGAGAGCTACTTGCTTCTCTGCAAGCCCTAGCAGTCTGAGGGCTTCTTTCTTGTCGAACAGAGTATGAGTGCTCTTCAGTCCAATCTTGATTCCACCGTGTGAGACCCCTAAAAGTTTGTTGAATCCTGCACAGAACACTGAAAGGCTTCTCCTTTGACAAGTGAACTTGCAACCTCCTCTTCCACTGAGAAGGAGAAGTTTGCATAGAACAACTTGACCAAGTCGGGATAAACTTTGCCCTCAAGGGCCAACAGTTTGAACCATTTTTGTGTTTTGATTTTAGAGTAAAACGAAAATTGTTGAAGAAAGTCAAATGCAACTGAACGCCCACCAAACACAGAGCAAGGCAAAAAGGCATTTTTGAAAATTGTTTGATGCTTGGCAGAAAGAAAAAGAAAAGCATCAAACACATTTTTTGTTTTCTTACTTTTTGAAGAGGAACCGACAACCATTTTTCTCTTTGAAGCCATTTAGAGAAGAAAGAAGTTTTTGTGAGGCTCAAGGGAAAAAAATGATGCCTACATATTTTTGAAAAATGTAAACTGCTACCCCCAATCAGACACGAAAATAAAACTGACAGCAAAAAATTAAAAGGAAGAAAATGCGGGAAACACAAATTTAATGAGAATATTTACAAGACTTACCAAAACGTGGTGGAGAGGATCTCTGATTATTCGGAGATTGGGGCCATGATCCCCATTCTAATTCTTTCCTCATAAAAGATTTCTTTCTCACAAAATCTTGTCATTACTTCCGCAATATTTGATCCTCCACCCTCATACTCGACTTTTAGTAAGTCCTTTGAAGTACATTTTCTCACAAATTGATGCATGTTTCTGATGTGTGTGAGATACCTTGGTACTGTCTCATCTTCATTAAGGAGTAGGATAGCTCTGCTAGCACACTTAACCTTGGCTTTAGATGAATCAATTCTCAGTTCCATCAGTAGTCTTTTAATCCATAGGGCTTTTGCACAACAAGTTGAAACAGCAACATAATTTGATTCCAAAGTAGTTTGAGAGTAAATTTGGTGCTCCCTACTATTCCAACTCACAAGAGCAGATCCAATCATATGACATTCACCACATCGATTTTCCCTGAATTCATCATTAAAAGCACAATAACTCGTTAGATTAGAATCAGTATTCATGGGATACCTGATGAAGACCTTTTGAGATCCCTTGAGGTATCTCAGTATCCTTTTGATGGCAGTTAGGTGAATTTCCCTTGGATCTGTCTAGTATTTTGCACAATTGCTGATAGCTAGAGCTGCATCTGGGCGACTAGCAGCTATCTCAAACAAATACCTCATAATTGTGCAATACTCTTGTTGATTCACCTGTTCACCTGGGGTGGTAGATTCCCACTCTGTTTGCATTTTAACAGGAGTATTGACTACTCGGGCTTGATGCATGTTGAGGTTCCTCAACATAGTTTCTATGCGTTCAGCTTGATGTATGATTTTTCCTCCAGTGGTTTGTTGAATTTGAAAATTCAGACATTCTGTTAGCATTCCTTTTCTGACATTAAACCTTGTACTTAATTCTTCTGTCACTACTTCACATAAACAACCATTAGTAGACCCACAGATAATAGTACCAATTAGAACATATACAAGTATAACATGTCCATCATTTATCTTAACAAATAGTTGTTGATCAGTAGTAGTTCTTTGAAACTTATTTTCAGCAAACCAAAGATAAAGCCTGTCATACCATGGCTGACTTAATCCAAACACTGTAGGATTGAGCTTTAGGACGTGATTATTTCTCTTTAACTCCACAAATCCTGGGAGTTGTTCCAAGTGAACCTCTTCCTCCTCAGCTATGTCTTCTCTTTCAAGACAAAGGAGATCAAAATTAAGTTGCCCTGCAAATGCTAGTATGATTCTGATGGTATCAAGATTTGCAAGAGGTGAGAGAATGGTGTCCAGATCAACTTCTTCCTCATGATTCAGTCCTTTTCCAACAAGCTTTGCTTCATTTTGAATGATGGTCCCTTCATGATACCTATTTTGATAACTCCAAGCAGTAGATATAGGATTACAATCTTTAGTTCTAGAAACAAGAGTCCATACCTTATTTTTGTTGAGTTCCATAAGATTTTGTTGCATAGCTGTGATCCAGTTGTTCTCACTAAAGGAGTCAACTAAGTTGTTGGGCAGGATCTTAGAAACAAAGTGTGAGTT
The DNA here is from genome assembly GCA_019722365.1 of Lithospermum erythrorhizon. NCBI lineage: Eukaryota > Viridiplantae > Streptophyta > Magnoliopsida > Boraginales > Boraginaceae > Lithospermum > Lithospermum erythrorhizon. The sequence goes on from JADFUC010000994.1 coordinate 213,004, forward strand.
ACTCACATCATTGACAGGTATATCAGTTATCTGATTACTGACTGTCGGAGTTAGATGCAGATCCCTCACATATCTGGTTTGAGGCAATTCTTCAGCTTCATTTTCAATTATGTAGACGTTTCCCTTTCTTTCTGAGTATATTGGTTGATCCAATCCTTCTCCCACAATCCGACAACAATGATCAACAAATTCTACATTTAACCCAGACTTGCATAGTTGACTCACACTTAGAAGATTGAAGTTTAATCCAGGTACTAGCCATACATCCTTGATGATAAGACCATTTCGTAACTTTGTTTCTCCCTTTCCGACAACCACCCTGCTAGAAGCATCACATAGTATTATAGTTCTTCCTTCTTGCATGATGACATTTGTCAGCAGAGATTGATCTCCGTTCGTACTTTAGAGGATCATTATCAAGAATCGGTCACCTTAGATACTTAACATGTGTGGTGTGAGTAAGGCAAATGAATTAACAAATCCGATTCACAGACTTGGGCTGTTAATGACATATTTTCCTATCTTCTTAAGCTAGGACATTCAAATCTATAATGTCCCTTTTTATGACATTGATAGCACTCCACACTCCTTTTGTTTCGTTTCCCTCTGATAGTGTTGGTTCAATCTTATAGAAGTTGATATGTCTTAACGGCCATCGGAGATAGCTAAATGCTATCTCCAGTTACCTTAAGTGACGATTTGAACCTCTCTACGACTTTAGATTTGCGCCTTCTTGAATATCATTTTGACTCCCCAAACTACAAGAGTTAACGTGAGTTCACCAGCGATACTTCATTCGGGTTTACGGGTACTTTCGAGATCTTATCATAGCGTTCAGGGAGAACTTGTCTTTTGGTAGAACATCGACACTTTTACGCAAATTTCCATCTTAGATGAAGTTTGCGGTGCTAAGTTGATTGAAAAGAGCTCCGATTCTTGTGGTCATGTCGTAGATACTTGCGTCATCTTTTCATTGTGAATGTTTCGTTTCTTTGGTGAGAAGATCAATTCGATTATCCTTAACTTGACTTGTACGCCCGATAGGTTGTGAGAATGACATCAGCATCTCGCAGCCGTCACCGCGTGCAGCTCTCACCCATACTTTCGTCGAGTTAGAGGCTGTGATGATATTTCTTCTTTTTGTTGAGTTGAACCTTTTCTACTCATCGTTAGTAGGTCATCAATAGTTCTTCAGTGTCTCAATCTTTGAGTTTGACCGTAATCACCTATGTCAATGACCTGTGAAACAATCGAGCTTCGGTTGGTCGATGTATTCTGTCACGTCTTTCAAGAATCCAAAGTTGATTTTGTCCAAAAGAGGGACTCTGGATGAGACAGTTTCCAGTTGCCAGTTGAGGATCATAGAAAGTGCCTGAGCTAGCCATAATCGTTGAACACAAGATGTTAGTCTTATTTGTGTTCCTAGCTCGATACCACTTGATGTCCCCGAGTGTTACAATCTTGAGTAGCAATTAAGCTAACTCAGTAAAGATAATACAGAAAGTAAATGACCGCAAAGAGAAGTTTTATCACAATTTGAGGCGGCTGCGTCTTGTCTTAGTGTGTCGCTTCGGTGAGCTCGCGTGTTACTATGTACAGGCACAGCACGAGTATAGTCTGTATTCGAGCCGAAAAGACCTAGCAGACTACTTAGACTTCCTTTAAAAATATTTCTTTAACAAGAATCCTTTCAATTCTTTTACCATTTAGAACAATAGATCTTATAGTAGATTAAACTCCTAATTTATAATCGTCCTCAACTGTGCCAGTAGCCACCGTTGATCAGCGCGTTGATCGTCGAGGCGATCCTTGATTGCGATGCTTGATATTCAGCCAGTTGAGATACCATAATCACACTTTGTGGCTTATTGATGATACCGGGATTGATTTAACAACAATATCACACAATCACAGCGATTGCGTCCGTTAAGTAAGTTGCTTTTCATAGTTAATGATCATTTCGTTAACTCGCGCATTATTTCGACCAACCGGCTAGACCCAGAGATAGATCTCCTCATTCGAGATGATTGTATAAATCAGGATCCTTGATTGATCATTCAATTAATGGAGTCGTGCATTAACTCACCACGAATCTTTGTCTTGATCTTTCGTGCAGTTGTACACAAAACATGTCCAGAACGCATGAGACCCAATCCGAGACACGAGTCTCGAATGGCTCGATGCGATTTTCACCAGACCAAAGTAATTAACTGACTTAATAATCTACATGAAAACATTTTCCAAGTCTCATAAATGCTTTAAGCCCGTTCCTTGGCTGACCTACAGATTATTATTTCACGAAGGTTAGCGAAGTTGAGCAACTTAGGTTTCTCTTTCTTTACGCCTTAGTAAATATCCACAGTTCCGATCTCCAAATCTTCTCAAACTTGAAAACTCCATTCTAATACATGTCGTATAAATGGTACCTTAGTCTATGTGCTTGGTCCGGGCATAGAGCACGTGATTTTTCGCCGGATAAATTGCACTCGACTATCGCGGTCTGGCATTACTACCATACTCAAGATTCGGCTCACTTGAGGAAAAGTACGCAATCATGTCATCTAACACTAGCGAGCTTGACCCGTAGCGACATACTCGAACTGTGGCCCAGGCAATCTTCTTATAGGTTGAAACTTGAATCTCCAGTGTCGTAGTACCTCCAGACGTGAGCAGCATGTCAAAGTAGTATATTTTCTTATCAGCATCATGTGAATTTATCGATATTTACACATCCTATTAACCCCATGTCAGTTTTCAAAAACAGCGCCTTTTCAATGGCTACCATTTAGGTATCTTAAATCGACTTGGTAGGTTAGACATATCTACTAACGACTCAGCTGCGTAATGCTGATATAAATTAGTCTTGTGTAATTTGCATACATAAGACTACCTACAAAAGCATAAGGCACCTTATCCATATACACTAATTCATCACCGATGCCGGTGATTATTTTCTTGATAAATGAAATGGCTGATATCGAGTACTAACGGTTTCGTCCGCCATGCCCGGGCGACGTCGCTTGGTGTGCTTGCGTGTCGATATCGGAGAATCTTGATGTCGATCATTCTCATCCCGAATTTACTTCGCTTCACTGGGTCTTTTATAAATTCACTTGATAACTCTTTCTTTGACATGTTTTATCTTCTACCAATCATTTCTACATTATCAGCTATCATCCGTATAAAGGAGTAGAATGACATAATCTTTTTAAACTCCTCATTAGCTCACTTGATGATCGATGCAACTCCTGAAACTTCAACCTCTTCATAAAATTATCCAAAGGTAATGTTCATTTACTTGGGCTTCTTCCAACCATCTGGCTCTTAGAAGTTTGTAGACCCAGATTACCGTTCCGCTTTAACCTCAAATACTTGAGGTTCTTCGTAGATGTTCTTAAATCCAGTCACCATGTAAAAATGAACTTTTCACATCCATCTGTTGAAGATGAGGGATTATCCGCTATGCTGCGTCGAGAGCGATTAGATTGTCATTGGTTATTCTGGGTGAGAATATTTCATTGTAGTCAATACCTTCCTTCTGTTGAAATCCCTTGACAACCAATCGAGCCTTGTATCGTTTACTTCTATTATGTTCTTCCTTGATTCGATAGAACCACTTGTTCTGCAATATTATCTTTTGGCTACCTGGTAGTTTAACCAACTCACACGTCATATTTGTCGTGAACTCCGTCTCTTCCCGTCGTTAACGAAGCTCGCTGTCGGATTATGATAAAAGTTAGCGGAGGAGAATACCTACGAGTTAATTATTTTGCTCTTCGATCTTACGGGACACGGTGCTTAACTTCCTGCTTGATTAGCATCAAAGTGTTTCCTCGAAGCTTCGGTTGTCTTCTCTCGCCGATTACCCGGCCTCTCAGAGGTGGCATGTCGTGAGATCTCTTTAGGTTTACTTTTACGGAGCGGCGGAATGATCTAGATATGCCATTGGAAAGAAACCGAGTCATGCGCCTTGTCTGCGTTTGACTTCCTCGGTTTTTGCAAGCGTGACTTCTTTTTCAGCTTTTTCTCCTCCGGCCTTTGTCACATCTTTATATAACTTTTTCTTCATTAATGACCCAGCATCCTTCTTCACGTATGATCTTCGATTAACTTGAATCGTAGAAACCCAGATATCATCTCGCCATAACGATAAAATAGTAAATGTTAGATTTTACATCAATTTTACTTCTAGCATTTGCATCTGCGTGAACATAAGCTAACTTGATGACTACTTTTCGAAAAGATAAGTTCACCAAACTTGTGACTCGCATTTCTTCGGGAATTTTGAAATCGAGGGGCGGGGTTCTTTATTTATCGAAGGCTGAAGTATTGTGCATTAGCGGACCATGCAGGTAAACGAGAATGTAACCTCATACTCGAAGCACGCCGTGTAGCGTTATTCATCTTTTAAGCTACTCGGGTTTTGTTGGGGTTTTTCGTAATAGTCTTCTGCGTTTTGATCCATTCTCGACACGGTATTGTTTGAAATCACCGTCGGTATATTGGCGCGTTATCGGGATCTCGAAGCAGCCGCCCATTTATGAGTACCGTTCTTGCCATGGATTTTCCGGTTCATAAAATACCGTACACTTTGGATTTATGCTTTATGAAATAAATCGAGCCTTCTAATTGCGTCATACATAAAGGTTACATAATATAATGAAACCCTTGAGAACCAACCGGTGCGGGTCCCAAATACATTTGTGTAAACTGACTACAGCCTATCGGACTTAGGCTTAACTCCGGTTTAGCGAAACGGACTTTCTTATATTTATCGAGAACCACATGTCATGAGATATGATGATCAGCCAATTTTACTTCGAGGTATCAAATTATTTGAAACAAGTATTTTATATATTTCATGAGATGTGACCCAGTTGTGCCTGACCTCGTCTTACAGAAACCTTCCTTGTGACTATCGTCTTTTGAGAACCTCACAGTAAAGATGCAAAGTACTCATCTTACGACGGTATAGTCGTTTGCTCACGGTCGCATTTCAAGCTGCTTTATGCGCGAGCGTTGTTTGATAGCCATCTCAATCGGCCCGACTAATATAAATCAAGGCGTTATTTGGTTACAGTGCATTATACCGGCTTATGTCGATTTCCAAGAAAAACCGTTTGACGACTTGGTTTACATACGTCTACATGATATTGATGGTTATACATTGACGAAGATGAGCAGATCCAGCCAATCTCGGTGGAGATAGTTCGACATTATATCACATTAGGTGTAATATGAAATGATGCGCGAGAATCGAATCGGAACTAATAGAGCGATCAGCCCGACAGAGTAGTTAAATGCAGTAGTCATCAACAACATTAACGTCCAACATGTTGTTGTCGACCAGGAAACTCATGATGCTTCTCATGTATTTGTTTTGCCGCTAACCACTAGCTGGCTCAGTCGTCCTCCAATTTCGACTTACTCCTTCAATTTGGCCTCATTTATTCTTGCTATTACCTGCTACACATTGATGCGAGCTAGCCTATACTATCTGATGCTATGTACTTGAATAGCTTGTATTCTTTACTTGGCTACGCCCAAAACCGACTACCGTTACTGTCGAATTGCAACTTGCATTACCATCGGCTCCCGACTATTTGTAGAATCTCGTAATATCGGTGTTGTAAGCTTTAAATTATCAAAATTCACTGAAATATTAGATAATTGATTTATCAAATTATTGAAGTCATTAAGGTGCCTATTTATGGGAGTAATTAACTTTGTCCTCGAGTGAAATCTTGTTTTATTAAACATACGCTTGTTTTTAGCGAACTACCATCTGGTAATAGCGCGCCCGTGAGGCCATTTGTCGTAGTAAATCGCAGCATTATGACCACGTTTCCGGAGAAGCATGGTGTCAGCATGAAGACACGCTGTCAGCTCGCTTCGTTCTTCGCCATCCAATGCTTAGGCTTATAAGCCTAATGTCTTGTTAAACCTTGCGCGTCTGAGGTAATCCTCCGCCTTATCATCCGTCTGTCTGTCGTGAATTTCTGACGTGTGTCGTTACTCGCCGTTCTTGGACATTGAATCTTAGATTTGATCGAAACGCTAACTGATATCAATTGATGTTATTTAAGAGCCTAATTCAATCATACATCTAGCCAACGATGATAATGACAAAAGTAAATCTGGAAAAATAAGCAATAGCATGATTTTTATCGGGTTTCTTGATGGCTGAAGATGCGTCGCATTCTTTGTTCGCGAATCCACTAAAACCAAATCAGGAAGATTGTTCTGATCTTTTTATCAGTAGCCTCGATTGAGTAATCTTTATAGCCGCCCAATTACAAAACCTCCTTGATATTATTGATGATTCGATAATATTATAAAATTGTTTAGGATGACTATTTTTGTGATACAAAACTCATAAAGAATGCCTCTCTATATATAGGAAAAAATCTACGCTAGCTAAGTTATTCGTGGGCCTCAAAAAGTCTAAAAATTGCCTCAAAATAGGCTCTTCTATATCCCGTGTCGGGAGCAAGTCGGGACTGGCGTGTCAGTTCTTGACTTTCAGAACTTGAGGTCGGGGACTTAGGTCGGGACCTAGTAAGGCCCGACCAAGTAGCGATCGTTCTCAACAAAAGACAGCCGAAATGGCTTCAACTTCAATAAAAAGTATGTTAATATTCTGACTTGGTCGAGGTTACGGTACAAAAGATGAATCGATCATTTGTGGTATTCGAAGGATGAATACACGAGTTACGCAACTATACCAGGTAGCACTCTTCTTCTGCAGATAAGCTTAGCGTTGCGTGTATCTACCACTAGGACATGGATTATTGATTAAGACCGATCATATCTCGGAGTATTTCAAATATTTTTTGATGATATGCGTTATGTCCATTCGATCCAAAGGTCAAATTGGTTGATGGATCATTGTCCCCGAATTAGTGGATTAGGATTAGTGAGTCTGCCGTCACCATTTACTTTGCCCTGGTGCATATTCTAGACTTTCCTCTTAATTTAATGTCTGTTAGCAAATTAACTAGACATTTAAATTCTTTTGTGATTTTTTAGCCTAACTTTGTTCTTATTCAGGATTTGAAGACGGGGAATGAATGTGATTGATAAAGGTCGTGAAGTCAATGGTTTGTACTACTTTGATGATTCTTAAAGTTCACCTATCATTTGTTCTACTATTGCCTCTCTATTTGATTCATAGTCGTGCAGATTAAATCATACCGTTGTAGTTAGTGTAAAGAAGTTAGTTCCTTTAGTATCAAAGTTGTCTAGTTTAGAATGTGAGTCTTGTCAGTTAGGTAAACATCGTCGTGTCTCTTTTAGTCCTCATGTCAAGAAAATGGTTGATGTCCTATTTGGTTTAGTTCATTAAGATGTTTGGGGTCCGAATTGTATAAACTCCAGAGGTGGTTATTGTTATTTATTCTTCTGTTGATGACCCGTTTCGAGAATGACTTAGGTTTTAATGTGAAATCTTGTTATGAGTTATTTTCTATATTTCCTTCCTTTTGCTCACGAAGTTGAACCTGACATAGCAGTTAAGTTAAAATACTTAAGTAGTGAAGCCAATCCTGAAAGAATATTTTAGTATTCCTTTTAATGAATATATGAAGCAACATGGAATTGTTCATCAATCTTCTTGTCCTCATAATTAACAAAATGGGGTTCTTTGACGAAAATCTGACAACTTGTCAAGTAGCCCGTACTTTGTCTGCGTTATGATAATTGTTGTGACTCATATGCTAGTTTAGTGAATGTGATTACATAGCCGGAGCATTCAGCCATATTAATTGTAATTCTTAGTCGGGTTCGCGATATCTGAGGTTATCTTGGGATAGTAGATGCAAATGCATGCCAGATTATAATAATATTAATGATACATTATATTATTATCTGACTACTATGATATGAGCCTAAAGGTCACACCATCTGATGGCAGTTGAGTTACATTTATTTATGAAATCACACTTGCTAAATTGGAAAGTGATTATAATCCTTGAGATTCTAATTGGGATAATTACGTTACAATTAAGGTAAAATAGATTAGGAGGCTTGAATTAATTGACTTGTTAAGTCAATTAATTAACTCGATTATCGAACTTATTTAATTGAACTTGATAAGATTAATTAACCAGAGTTGGTTGAGTTGTTGTTTGACATTAGCTCAAATAATATAATGAGTTATTTATTTTAATTGAAACATTAAGACTAATTAAATAAATGAGGTTTTGCTTAATGAGCTTTGCTCGTTAGTTAACAGTTTAGGTTTTATGTGGGCTCTATATATTTGAGGTTTTACATGAAAAACCTAATGCAACAAAAAACTCACAAAACTGGCCTCCCGTCCCAGAATTTTCGGCTTTAATCAATATTTTGATTTGTTCTCTTCATCGATTGTTATCGGTTAGCAGGCTTCGAGTATAGGATTCGGCCTGCAGGTGTGGAATGCTTAGAAGCCTTCTGAGAATTGAAGTGCTAGCATATTAGAATTGAAATGAGGCCGTGAAAAGAATTGTTCTTGATTAATTCCATTTGCTATAAAGTATTACGATTTAATATATATGAATATATATTTTGTAGTTCTTATTGTATGCGATTTAAATGATCCTGATATGCTTTGTTTAAGATTTAAACAAGTTATGCATAGAAAATTCCTTCATATGAATGTTCCTAAATATTTTTGGAGGGATGCTATTCTTACATCTTGTTATTTGGTTAGCAAGCCTGCAGATCATTATTGATGGGCAAGTTCCTTTCCATGTCATGTTTCCATATCAGCCTTTATATAATGTTCCTCCTAGTGTGTTTGGTTGTATTTGTTTTGTTCACCAGTTGAAACACGGAGTTAACAAACTTGATCTGAGAAATTTGATATTCCTAAGATACTCAGGTGTTCGAGAAAAGGGTATAGATGCTCTGATCCGTGTCGCAAAATACTTTACTTGTATTCTTTGTCGAACTTTTTGTGAACACCGTATTGATGATTCATACCCATAGCATTTGTTTTGAGTCCACTTCTTGACTTTTATTCCATGGCACTTGTAGTTGAGCTCGCCCAGATCATAATGTTTCTGTTGAAGCCCCGGGTTAGCCAATCTCATTGAGTTTATGTTATTAAGTAGGCATGGACAACCTCTAGTTGAAGATGTGGTAGAGACTCATGTTGACTTAACGCCAGAGCCTACTCATTTACCGTCTCCAAATCCATCAGTTTGTGACAATTGCAATCCATAAAGGTAAAAGAACATGTACTTCTCATCCAATTTCAAATTGTGTTTCATATGCATATAACTATACTTACTATATTCACCTTTTATATCCTCTTTGTCAACAATTACTATACCAAAACATTTGAGATGCTATTCACAAATCTGGATGGAGAAAGGCAATAGAGAAGATATCACGAGCCTTAAGAGTCGAATGGTACATAGGACTTAGTTATTTATCTTGATAGAATCTGATGCCCAGTTGTCTTTGGGTATTAAGCTATCAAAATGAATTTAGATGAGTGCGGTGGAAAGATTGAAAGAACTGTCTTTGTTGCTAAAGGGATACCAGCTCACGTTTATGGTACGGATTATTAGAAACATAGCTTCCCGGTTGCTAAATTAGTCTTCGTGAAACTCTTACTCACCCCAATAAATGCAAGATCGTGATTGGCACTATATCGACTTGATATTAAGAATATGTTTTGATAATTGTCTTGATGAGGCCAATATATATGGAGGCGATCTAAAGGGATTTGTTGCTCGGGAGGAGTCAAGAATGGTATGTAATTTGAGAAAGTCATTGTATGTCTCAAACAATCCCCACATGCTTGGTTTATGAGGTTTAATCAAGTTGTCACAGAGTTTGGTCTTACCCGATGTGTTTTTGATCACTCCATCTTTTATCGACATTCTGATGGTATAAAAAGATATTCTTGATTGTTTATGTGGATGATATTGTGATAACATGTGATGATGTATTTGGTATTCAAAGATTGAAAGAATTCCTCCATTCTAAGTTCCAAACTAAGCATTTTGGTTCCTTGAAATATCTTTTGAGAATTGAAGTGGTTAGATCTAATCGAGGAATTTGTATTAATCAGCGGAAATATATAGATTTATTGGAGGACACAAGAATGTCAAGTTGTAAACCTATTGATAGCCCCATGGACCCAAATTTCAAACATGATATTGAAAGTGGTGAGTTACTTGAAGATCCAGGCCAATATAGGAGATTAGTGGGAAAATTAAATTATTTATGTGTCACTCGTCTGGATATCTCTTTTGCTACTAGTGTTGTGAGTCAATTCTTGAATTCTCCGCGAACGACACATATGGAAGCACTTGTGCGTATATTGCGTCATCTCAAGAGAGCTCCTGGAAGCGATTTGTTGTATAGAAATTACAATCTTGAGAGTCAATTTATCTGATCTTGATTGGGCTGGTTCTTTTGATAGAAGATCTACATCTGGATATTGTGTTTTTGTTTGAGGCAATCTTATGTCTTGGAAAAGTAATGGCTTGTTGTTGCGGCGAGATCCCAGTCTTGAATGCAGTATCGAGCAATGGCTGCATCTTCTTTGTGAATTGGTATGGTTAAAACGACTTCTTGGAGAGTTGGATTTCAACGGTCAGACGATGGATTTGTTTGTGATGTCGAGTTGTTGTGCATATTCTTACAATCGGTCTTCTTGAATGAACTAACTTGGCGTATTGAGGTGGGTGTCGTTTGTTCGGGTAAACTTCAAGAAAGACTATCTAGACTTTTCGTGTTAGATCCGAAGATCAATTGGCCGATTTATTCACAAAATCTCTTTGGGGAAATCGAGTTCGGATTTTTTATAACAAGCTTGGATCATATGATATGTATGCTCCATCTTAAAGGGAATTGTTAGAAATATGAAATATTTTTGTAATATGTAAAGGGTAGTTTAGGTATTTAGTTATTTTTATATGTTAATGTATTGTTCTCTTTATACTCACTTGAATAATAACAAAAAAATATTTTCATCTCATTTTTCTCTCTAGACTCATTTATCTTAATCTTCATGAATCACTTTATACATTTCAACCGTTTCCTAGAATCAAACACGCATAACCACATATAAAGCCTAATCCTCAACCAGTTGTGTCATAACTCTTCATTGTTTTAGTCTAAGATATATAATACTTGAATAAGTTTGATAAATCTAGGGGGCAAGGGATCAGTTCCGTCCTTGGGGGAATGAGGGATAATCGGAGTGAATAAGGGGTAAAATACTTCTTAGGCCTTTGATTCTCCATGATTCTCACAGCAAAGCAAGCCAAATAAGTAAAACTCAAACTAATATAGAAGGGGGAGAAATGAGATACCCCCAAAGAAAAAAAAGGCCCACCCGGCAAAAGATAAACTGAGAATAAGATAATTAATCTTAATAAAGATGATGATGTAGTGAAACTCTCATTTCATATAAGACAAACAAAATAAAGAATGGGAAGTTTTGTTCTGAATTTTTAGATAATAAAATTTAAAATACTTATATGATATTTTTGCTTTTGATAATTTCATAATTTTAAGGAAATAGTGTTCCTTAGAATTTATAAAAGTTTATTTATTAGATGATTTTGTTTCACAACTACTATTTTTTATTACTATTTATAATTATACCAAATAAATTGCGTGCAACAGAAAATCTCACGTACAATGCACGTCCCTTTTTACTAATTGTAATACAGGGCGATACCCGTTATCCCCCAAATCAATCAACTCCCCAATATAACATGAACGATTCCTCTTTCAGTTACCACAAAATTAATACCCAGTTGAAGATGGAAGGAGTTACTCGTGTTGTTTTCTGTAAATATTAGGCCAAAAGTACGTTGAGAAGACATGTTGTGCAATCGACAATCCAGGATGGGTTTTCTAGGATCACCGAATCGAATGGGTAGGTTTTATAGGTTTAAGGTGAATTGTTTATTATTAAAGAGTTTATGTACATGTTTGTTTGGATTTGCATAGGGTGGTCATGGATCGATACAATGGAATTAGCTGATCCTTCACCTCAAAATAGGAAAAACGGAGCTTGAATGAGAAGATTCTGCAAGGTTGTGAGGAAGAATTATTGTGACGTAAGTTTGAAAAGAGAATATGGCTTCAGGGAACATTGATTTGAAGTAAGAATTGATTAAAGATAAGTTACTACCATTGTCACAAGATTCGTGACCTCCGACAAGGGTTGGTCGTCGTCCCAAATCGGGTGACCAAACCTTTGTTGCCTGAACAATGAAACCGCGGCAGAGAAGACTAGTAGCATGCATGATAAGGGAAGAAAAGGGTAGAGGATTGAGGAGAGGACTTATTTGAATGGGTTGCACTTTTCATAACCGTTGAAGAGGGTTGTATATAAGTTAATTTATGGTTCAACTTTTCTTTGACTTGTCATTTTTCAAAAACAAATTATATTGTTTTCAGACTAGTGTACTACTTTATAAGCTTTGTTGATGGAGCAAAAATTATATTCGCCATGAGAATAAAGTCGTGTAGTAATATATTGTTCAAAGTAAGGGTTGAATCCATCGAGAAATCAAATTACTTAAATTGATTTTGTGGTGTTGACGAAAAGATTACTGGAAATTGGTTGTTAAAATAATAGCAACTGGCAGCAATGAAAATAGAAGGGATAAACTTATAGATTAATAGCGAGGGTATTGATTTCACCCCAGCTAGCGACATTCTCTACCTAAGCCGGAATTATCTATATGAGGGTCGATTCATCACTAATTCGATTTACCATATGGTACATGGGTTCACCGAGTATCCTAAATTAACTAAATCTCTATTGTTCGTAGGTGAATTAATTAAATTAAAGATTATAAGCACAAATAAATATATTGGAACCGTACACTTCCGAATAACAACAAACTAATTAATTAATCAAAAAAGCTAATTTATGACATTCATCTTTGTCGTGAAACTTGCTCATAATCTGGCTTGTTCGTATATAGAAGAACTTATCATATTTAAAACACTTGAATCAAAATACGTTCAATGATTAATACTAATGCATATATAATAACTCTAAAATAGGGTGAGAAATCTGGCTGATTAAGCACGTACTTCTTGATACATTAGAAAAATTAGCTATTACTTATATTGAAATAAATAACATATAATATTAAGTATAAAATTAACTAGAATATGAATAAAATGAAAATCTTTTATGATTGTCTCAGCGAAATAAATCGAAATTAAGAATAGTAGTAGTAAGCTCCTTGCACCTGAGTACTGCGTGAAAAAACTAGAATTTGGTACCAAGTCTCCTCTGCTTCTACGTGATGGATAATAATAATTAGGTTCTGAGTCTTTATTACCGTAGAACTTCCCGCGTAAATCGGGCTCTTTTTCTCGATTAGATCAAACTTTTTGTCCATTCTTCCGGGAAAATTAAATGGCTTCGGCCGGCCAATTCTTTTTAATGTTTTTCATGTCTAAATTAGCATATCTTTCCCCCAAATAATAATAAAAATCTTAGGAGCAGCGTAATAAATAATATTTGTCAATTAAATAATCAAATTATGAGTAATAAAATACCCAAAATCATCCTAAAACCTATGACAAATATTCGCTAATCACTTGTATATTCATTTTCATAATATTAATATATCAATAGTTTGTTTCCGTGTTAAATAAAGCAAAAAAAATGAAAGAAGAAAAAAGACATTACATTATTTTTTAATTACAAAGTACATAAAAATAAAATATTCAATAGTAGTCTTCTTATTTCTCTTATCGGACATTTCCACCTCATTTTCTACAACTTTTCTTCTGAATCCTCTACGGAGCACCAACTCAAGATTATGTAATACTTTTTATATGGCCCTTCCTTATAAGATTGAAAAAATTAAGATTGCATTATAATATTAGAATGAATAAACACTAATTTATCACCTTTTACACAATTCGATCGATTTTTTTAACATTGTGAATGCAAGAATAAGTGCTCCAACTTTTCTTCTAGAAGTGCTTATTAGTTTGGATAAAACTTTAATTAACATTTCAGACAATTGAGGTGTCTTGGAGACATATGTGTCCCACCTGACTGGCCCGATAGTCGTTGCATCTGAATGAGCTTCTGTCCATGCAATAACGTCTCTTTTTTATGAAATGAAGCAAATTGTTCATAAAGATTTTGTCATGCTTGCACAATAATTCAAATCTAGGATTCAATGCAAATCTCAAACAATGGATCGGAATGTTCGTCTTCTCCCATCTCCTAACCAAAATGTGTTCCGTTTTCCTTAACATAATGTCTCTAATTTCTCGAACTAAATAATCCATTTTTCATATATTTAACCTATTTTTGTCCCTCTTCATCAGCAAACCTCGAAATTTAATAGATAGGCTTAGTAATTGTCAATATATTTTCAACTTTAATGCAAAAAGACTCATCTTGTATTGTATTTTTTAACTTCTTTTTCCAAAGTTCTAGTAGCAACATCAATTATTTTAATACATTCTTTACATTCGTTTAACACAACTAAAGTCTCAAGTGCCTCTCGACAACCCGTAAGTGTTTTTAAAGTAGTGTAATGGCAAGCAAATCTGGTTTTTTGTGCTTTAAGCGATAAGTGATGATTCTAACTTCCATTTAAATTCAGCATGAATTTTTGAATTATTTATGATAATTGTTACCACTTTCTTCCCTCCATTGTAAGTGTCACTTATCCAATCAAAGCATTATTGAAATCCTTAAACACCAAATTAATTGCTGACATATACATGGACACTAGAATATATTTTTGTGTACCTTTCCAATATTCTCTCCAGCTAGTTGACATGCCGACGCATTATTTGTGCTTATTGCAAAATGTTCCAACCTCTTCAATTGCTTTGAAAAGGTATTCTACGATCACATCTCCGATTGGTGTTTGTGTAGGGCCAACGTTGAGCAGAGAAAATATGACTTTTATTAGAAAATCAAAATTTTGAAAGCAATCAGCCAGGAACTGTCTTGGCTGATCTCGTTAAACCGGTTGCTCTACCCGAAGTGCTTAGGTCTGTTGATAGCTGATTCCCCGAGGATACAATGGGTAGAACCGGCACTCATGCAAGCACTTTCAAGTAGTGTTCGTAACAAAGCAAGAGTTTTTCGAAATATTTTTTTGCTTTGTGAGTGGATGATTTCGTTTTCTTTATTATTTACAAGTGATGGGGTTGTTCAAAATTATATAAGTGAGTGCGAGGGGTGGTGTCCCGATCGCCCCATTTACTCTACTCTTTATTAGCTACTTAACTCTGCGATGATTAATAGCTATACTTGACTCACCGAATGTTATTACTGCTTAAATCTCAAAAGCGGTGAGAGGAAAGATGCGCAGGCGCTTTGGGGTGCAGATAATATCGAAATGAGTCTTTGAGTTCAATTAAGACCTCCCAAGACCCCCAGGCCCCGAGGCCCGCTCCCGGATTATTATTATCGTTATATTATCAGAGCCGAACTAATGAGCTATCTTAGAGCGGCTTGCGTACACTGCGTGAGCTCTGAAACATTCTCATGACTTCACTTTTACCTTCACTAAAGTGAGCTTAAGCATAAAGTGAATCATGACTCATTTCAGTAATGTCGATGTGGTATTAAAAATTAAAACAAAATTGCATTCATTTCCAGCAATCCCCCACATGAATGTAATTTTTAAAACAAGCTGATATATAGGTTGGTGATAACTTCTGACGTGGCCTGCATAGGATAGGTAGGCCTGAGACCCTTGAACCTTTCCCTTGTGATTGCATGTTCTATGTAGACCAAGCTTTACAGTAGACTGCGACCCTTGAACCATTCTTTTTACTGGTAAACAACGACATACTACACACAGGTATCAATCAATACTTGCCTCGGTTCTCATGGGTGTGTCCGGTTTGGCCATGGGCCAGCGCCTGGTTGTGAGATTCCTCGAAATGTGCCTCTGCGTTTCTCCTCTGGCGACCTCTACTTTAGCTCATAGGTGACTTCTCCAACTTTAACGTAACCGTGATACGTTTTTTACTAGATCTAAGTAATCTTTTCCAAGGAGTCATTGAGGCAAAGCTCGTCACGTTTCCTCTGGGTATCACTGTTCTCATCCGAGGAATGGGTGAAGGGTTAAACCCCCCACAGTGATTTAACTATGATTATAATTAGGTTGTCCCATTGAACCTAGTTCTTGGGATCTCCAGTCAGCTAGGTTGGGTTTTCCTTCATAACCATATTATCTAATGGGCTTCGGCCGTCTGATAATTTCTCGGCTAGTTCTTCTCTATTTAATCCTTTGGTTAGCGGATCCATGATGTTATCCTTTGACCTTATGTAGTAGCGGTGATAACTCCGATTGAATGAATTGCCCTAATGGTATTATGTCGGCGGCGTATATGTAAGTGACTTACCGTGCTCACATAGATTTGTGCCAGATCAATTGCCGATTGAAACTGTCGCAATGTATACAAATTAAGCGGCACTGAGTGCTCCCTTCGAGGGGATGTCCTTAAAAGCAGTAACCATTAGAGCCTCTTGTCGCGTTTGTCGATGCTATGAACTCGAGATTCCATAGTGGACCCTATGATGCTTGTTTGCTTTGAGGACTTCGAACCTGTTGCTTTCCCAAAGTGAAAATATATCCACTTGTAGACTTAGAATTCTTAATATCTGATATCCAATTGGCATCATTTGTACCCTTCGAGCAATTTGGATATCTTTGTATAATGCAACCCATAGTTTGAGTGTATCTCGAAGTATGCGAATGCATGGCTATCACTTTCAATGTTCATGACTAGGATTACTAGTGTGCAGCAACTTTGCTCACGGTGTAGCGACATCGGGGCGAGTGGAACTTCATTAGGTACATGAGACTACCTATTATTTGAGAATACTCTAGTTGTGACACGATTTCTCCTTTATTCATTAGATGATGACATATCCATAGGAGTTTTGACATTTCTTAAATCACCTTTACTAAAATTTTAGTATCGTGTCAACTTATAGTGTGTTTGGCTCAAAGCCAAACCTGTTGATTTCTCATAATCTTAACCCCAATGATATCGGCGTGTCCCGTGTCTTTACATGTCAAATTTTCATTGACATGTCTTTTGTTATTTGTATCATTTTGTGATTGCTCCCAACCAATGAAGCATGTCAAATCCAACATAGAGACATAGTATGACACTATCCGTCTCTTGTGGTCTTTGCATAGGTACCCTGCTTATCACGTCGTTTATCTTGAAGCCGTTTGTGACATGGTTTTGTCAAATTTGTCATACCCATTCTTTGGTGCTTGCTTTAGCCCTACAAGGACTTTACAAGTCTCTGGCCTTATCCTCTTTTCGGAGTACAAAACCGTCCGGTTGTTCCGTATAGATTTCAACCCCGTCCCAGATCGCCCGTTTAAACGCCGTCTTTACATCATTTGGTGTACTTCAGTTAACGTAAAGGCGGCAATTACCGATATCTGCGTATGGATGTAATTCGAGTAACCGGTGAGTAAGTATCAAAATAGTCTAGTCCCTCTTTCTGTCTATTACCACAAATGACTAGCCTGCTGTCTTTATCTACTCAAGTCCATGGTCTTCATCTTCCTTTTAAAAATCCACTTTGACTTAAAAGGCTTGCATCCTAGTGGAAGATCTACCAATTCCCAAGTGTGATTTTGAAGGAATTGAATCAATTTCGCTTTCGATTGCTTAACTTTCCGTAGAGGTCCTTGATTGAAGACTCTTTCGCGATAAGTTCGAGGTTCACTTTGTACCATATAAGTCACAAAATCTGAACCGAACGATTTTTCAACTCTTGCCCTTTTACTCCGTCGAGGTTCAACCTCATTTTCCTCACTTGGACTATCTTCATTCAAGCCTCTCTATTTTCATCAATTGCACTCGTATTTATCGATATTATGATCTTCTTTAGTGGAATGTTCGCGGAGTACTCTTTGAAGAACTTGGTTAACTGCTTGGATTTTCAAAGGAAAAATATTCTCAAAAATGTTGCGTTCCTAGACTCAAAGTATAGTATTTTTGTGGACTCTTGGATTTTTCGATTTATGCACACTAGAAACCTATATGCGCTCATTGTGCATATCCAATGAAGATTGAATCTACTGTCTTTGGTCCTATACTCACTTGCTTCGGTAGTGGAACCATGACCTTAGCAAGACAACCCCAAGCCCTCAAATGATAATATGTCGGTTTAGAACCTCTAAATAATTGATAGGGCGTCTCATCCTCATGTTTACGAGGTACTCTATTTAACAAGTAATTAGCTGATAGAATTGCTTCCCAGCGTTTGTGGTGGCGATACGAACTTATCAAGAGAAATTCATCGTCTCTTTTAAGTCATATATTTTAGTTAAAACTACTCCGTTAGATTGTGGTGAGTAGGGTCTTTGTCACTTAGATGCGTTATCACCGTGGCCCAAATTACAACCGACCAAGCGGTTACAACGTATTCACCGCTTTCTATCGCCGTATCACCTTGATTTTTCTTGTCGAGTTGATTTTCGACTTTTGTCTTTGTAAAGTGCAAACTTTAGTATTGCCTCATCTTTTCTTTTCAAAAGGTACACATAACGATATTTTGTCTTTATTAATGAGCAAATGTTATAAAATAACAGTTTCTACCTCTAGATGATATTGAACTCATGTCACATACATCACTATGGATTAGATCTAGAGGTTTAGTATTTCTCACAATAGACTTGAAAGGTAGTCTCGTTTGCTTAGCTTCAACACAGATCTCACATTTGAATTTATCATCAAATTAAAATCTAGGAATGCTTTCAGATTTAACAAGTTTCATGAAAATTAAAATTTACATGTCACAATCTAGCATGCCAAATATTTTGAGACTCAATCAAATAGCAGTAGTAGCCATTTATTCATTTTTGAAGCAGTCATTACATTAATTTAAAGAGACCATCGGACATAGCGCTTTGCTACAAGCGTTCTGCCTTAGTGAGGAATGAAACATCGGCTTCCTATAACCATCTGAAGAGCCATGTTTGCTAGCTTAGCGATCCAAAGATGAGATTCTTGTGGACTTAAGCGCGTCTGACACATGATTGAGTCAACTTCGCTTTCGGATGTCATGCTTGAGCTGATGGTGCCTTCGCTAATTGTAGAAGTCGAAGAGTTCCCCGTATACATTTTTCCCCGGTGGTAAGTGGCAGAAGTTTGTGAAAAACTCCTTTCGAGCAGATGTGCCTAGTAGCACGGTATCAATCCACCGTTCCCTTGGGTTTGAACCATGAGTTCAACTTGAAACCATAGCGAAAGGTTGATGTCGGACATCTCATTTGAGTCATTTTATTAACGATGTTAGCTTCATGGGAGCTTTCTTAGCTGCTTAGGAAAAGCGGCATTCGAGCGACTTGTGACCCTTAACTTGTCACAATTGAAACATTTTCGCTAAATTTCTTCTTAAATTGATCCTCGCCTTTGGTTTGTAGTGCTACCTTTCCTTTCGCGATTTTGATCGAACCGTACTTTCCTTGACATTAACTCTTCTTACTCCCAATGAAAGGCCTTGACATTCTTACTCCCCGCCCCGTTTCCTTCCTATTGTCTTCTCGAAGGCATAAAGCTACACCTCGCCCAGTCGTTTCCTTTTAGTTTATGTTTGAGGTCATTTTGAAGTCTTTCGGCGCAGGGGTAGTTTCTCGATAATTGCGACAACTTGAAACTTTTCGCTCCATGACGTGCCCGGCATGAATTCCATGAAACATTACCTCGAGTTCACGGACTTATTTGTCTATTGTTTGTCATCGACCATCTTGAAATCAAGAAATTTCCAACAATGAATTTCTTAACTCGAGCATCCACGAGTTCTATGTTTGTACTCCAAGCCTCCCAGACTTTTTCTTGGGCATTTCAAGGAAGTCACGATAAACCCGAGCAGTCATCACTCCAATCCGTTTAGCACATAATTCCGACATGAATGTCGGAGTGTTTCCATCCCAAATCGACAATGAGAGTTTGAGGATTCACATAAATCTCGCGAGCACAGGGGCTTCTTCGGTCAAAAACCTTGACAAATTCAGAGTTGTCAAGTAGAACATCATCTGCTCTCGCCACCTCTTAAAATTCTTCCCAGAGAATACATCGCTTAGCCTCGAGTCGCATGATCATTGTCATCTGCTGCGGAGGCGAAGCCAGATCATACTAAGCACTCGGAGTATTCAAAGAGTGCGCCCCGATTGGGCGAAATTCCCTGGAATGGTTCCCAAAATGAAATCGAGGTAGTTCCAAAATGAACCATGAATGGTTCCACGTACCACGTCTGATTCAGAACGAAGGTAATGAACACTGTCAGGAAGTAACAACCACGGTAGCATCGATCATAGCGGCGTTTTTGAGTAAAGCGTTTGGAATCAGCAGAAGAAGTGCAAACATTTGTGAGGAAGCCATATCAAAGTTCTGGTAAAGGTTACGTACTTCATCTGGTTTAAAGCTAATAGGGCATGCGTTGAACACTTGAATACTTGAGAGAACTTTGACTGAAAATCAAAAATTTGAAGCATCGAAATAGAAACTGTCTTGACAACGATCTCCTTAGAAGCAGTTGCTACTACACCGAAAGTGCTTAGGTCTGTTGAGAGCAAGCGGGATTCCGCAGGGATACAGCGGGTGAACTTGACCATTGTAGAAGCACTCTAAGTAGTGTTCGGTAATTGAAAGCAAGAGTTTTCACTAGAAAATATTGTTTGCTTTGATAGTGGATGATTCGTTTTTCTTGTGTCTTGAAAGTGATGGGGGCATTCGAGAATTATATAAGTAGTCTGGGGTGGTGATCAGTCACAAATTTCCTCTACTACTTATTAGCTAGCAACTAGCATTAGTTAATAGGCATGTGACCTCACGAATGTTGTGCCTCTTCGTCTAAAAAGCGGTAGAAAGGGAAAGGTACATGGCTGGGGTCACCCAGATAATATCCGAAAATAGGTCTTTGAGTTCAATTAAGACCTCCCAGAACCCCAGGCTTCCTTCCACGAATTATTATTATGGGTTATATTATCGAAGCCAGAACTAATGACTATACTAGAGCAATTTGCACACATGCACACAACTGGCTACAACATTCGCATGACTTCCTTTTACCTTTCACTAAAGTGAACCCGGCTATATAAAGTGAATCCGCGATTATTTCCATGTCGATAATGGTATTAAAAGTCCACGCATAAAATTCTTTAATTCGTTTCTTATGATTTCAATCTCAAAAAGTCAGCCGGCATACAAAAATACAGTCCTACAACTATTAACTTCCAACATGTTGATCAACGGATTATGTTTAAGTATTAGTCAGTGACCCGACCGTCTAAAACAATGAACATAGTCAAGCGGGAGCTCGGTGAGTTGTTATACACACACCTAAATAGTGTTGGGTTTGGGTGTGAAATGGTATTTTGTCGCATTTGCGAGAGTGTAGTAGTTAGGAAGTTTAAATTTCAAAAAGACAAATGCCAATTTATTAAAAAATTCTTGATACATTGTGTGTATAGTGTTCTTATTGTCGCAGGCAGCTCATTAACCAGTATTGCTTGGGTTGGATTGTGCTCATATAGTTGGGCCATCTCCATGTTAATTAAGAATGTCTCTTAAGCAACAATGCAGCCCAGGAATCAAGTGGTGTACTCTTGCTCGCATTTTTAAATATGCTTGATGGCAGATCTTTTCCCAAGATCGATTGTTAAATATTTAAATTAAGTGGATGTCCGTTAATTAAGAGTGGCTTCTAGTCTTTTATGATCAAGTGGATATGTTCTCCTACATGAGACTATATTTGCGTGACATCTTCCTATGAGCTTAAAAGGAATCGAAGGACGATGAACCCTTTTAATATTGAAAATAAAATTACCATCATATTACACAATTATAATTGAAATATAAGACTAATAATTAGTCTACATCAACAATATGACAAATCTTTATTTAAAATTCATCTAATATTTTGATTATTTGTTAATATTGGTTCAAGATCACAAACGATTTAACATTTATATCTTAATAAATAAATAATTAATTGGTTTGTACCATACGATCAGGTTAACTGTTGCATGTGGAGCAAAGTTAGGCCAGCCGAAATTGAATGTATTAAATCATATTATTCATATTCATATATGTCAAAAAATTGAATGTATTAAATCACCCTCTTTAAATTTGACGTGTGGCATATATAGATATGTATAGAGACTAAACGTGATGCATTTACATAGACGGTACGTGAGGTAACCGTAAACTGAAAGATTACAGAAGTTCATCATATGAATCAAGATATTAAACTCTTGTTTTCTAGGATAGTTATAACTGAAAGTCAACATACATAATAAAGACATGGAAGCTATCTAAATAACCAGCTAACTCAAAAGCAGTTCATTCAATAATACTCTTCTATTATTCCAAAATATTATCGTTCAATATTGAATTTTAATTTAAGATATGATTGTTTTAATTTGTATATATAATGTTTTGTATCAAATATATTATTCTATCATCTGATTACTACACTTTCGTGCGACACTGTACTCTCTATTTTTTATTATTTATCCGTTTTCCATTCTCTCAAGTATCCTATCTTATCCAATAATCTTTCTAACATTATTACCTACTATCTATAACTCAAATTGTTTATCAAAATTATATATTTTATTTTTTAATGATCAAAATTATTAATAGTCATATGTCTAAAAAAATATAAATTACAATTATTTTGAATTAGATATAGCAGTAGATACTGCTAGAAATATAATTGGATAAGGTAGGGTGCTTGAAAAAATGAAAAAATTGATAAATAATAGAAGTATAATAGAGAGTGTCGCATAAAAATGTAATAGATGATCTGAAGCCCATTATTATTCATATGATAATTTTGATTGAAATAAAAGTTATATATAACGATTAAAATGATAATTTTACGGAATGTTAATTTTGACAATTAAAAATTAAACTGAACGATATTTTAACATGGAGATGAAGGTAGTAATAATAGTTTGGATAAACATAGCAAAGTTAGTAATCATTTCACACGCACACTGAAGGAATTGAAAGAAAGAAACGGAAGTGAGTAGCTACAAGCAACTTATCTGGTTCCTATAGTCATAATTATGAATTAATAATATAAGCTACTTATGCAACAGGTGTCTAGTTTATTATATACTTTGGTTAAATTTTGAAAGTGAAAGACAGAGACATTGTGCTACCATTAGCTGGATCGATTTAGACCCCACGTAAAGTAGCAATTATTCAGATCAAGTAAAAAAAGATGCAAGTTTGTGGTTTGAGTATTGAAAGATCGAGGTGATCCCAATCCAATATTGTACACGAGACATTATTAAATTTACAGTACTTCTCATCCACAAGGTCAATATTAATATTTTTTTATATAAGGGCATCAACATCATCTCATCATTAACATTTAGAATACAACTGCTACACTCATTTCAATCATTTTATTGCAAGACGAAATTTTGACATACAATTAATAACTCTTTTTAATATTTTAGAAACAAATTCAGTAATGTCAATTATATATTTATTCAAATAAAGAATTAAAAATATTATTCATGATCAAAATTATGATACGAAAAATTAAAAATGTCAAAATCATTTGAATGGAAAAGAGTATCAAAATTATTAGGGCGAAAATCATGTCCCTCATAGCATACTAGATTTTTTTTTTTCTCTCATTATCCCTAATCTTTATTCACACAATTATTTGATCAAATGATCCACATCAATGAAAAAACGGTTCTTAAACAGCCTTGTGGAAAAGGCAATTTTTATTATTTATGATAGAAGTCTGAAATAAAATTTATTGTAGGGAAAAATTCTTGATTATCACGAGGTTTTATCGGAATCGAAGGGATAAGCCCCATGTCGTATGAGTCCTGGCGTTCTTTGACGATTTGTGAGATATGCAGGCACACTTGACTTGATTTGATTTGGTCTTGATAGGAGCTTGGTATGAGCTTGACTTGATTTGAGCTTGAGCTTAACTTGATGTAGTTTGACTTGATTTAGCGGATTTTAGATAGAAGCTCTGGCTGGATAATAATATCTTGAATGGCGATGAATTTGAGGCTTGAGTGCGGACTTAGATGAGG
Organism: Lithospermum erythrorhizon; assembly: GCA_019722365.1. Taxonomy (NCBI): domain Eukaryota; kingdom Viridiplantae; phylum Streptophyta; class Magnoliopsida; order Boraginales; family Boraginaceae; genus Lithospermum; species Lithospermum erythrorhizon. Next base: position 237,063 of record JADFUC010000994.1, read on the forward strand.
TCAGGGCAGGGAGGCGCCTTGATGTATTCAGGTGCTTGTTGTCTGGGAGCTTGATCTTGGGTCTTGAACGTCTCGATTACATGTTGAAACGATGGAGCTTAATCTGGCGTTTGCAGTGTCAGGAATTTCTTTGAGTACTCGGTGGGACTTAGTAAACTTGGATAAAATTTATAAGCGTGATGGGAGCTTTGGGATTTAGTCTTCAGCTGTGGTTGGGTAATGTGGGCTTTGAGGTCGACATCTTTGATAGAACTTAAGCCTTGATATGACGATTTGAGATAGGGCTAGAACCGTCTTTATATGGAGTGATAGGAGCGAAGTGTTGAAGCAATGTTGCTAACTGCTTTATCTTATAAGCGGTCTTGTGACTTTGTTGTATAGAGGGGTAAAATATGACGCGTGGGACTTAGTGAAATTTGGTCTCGGCTAGGGAACTAGTGAATTGGCTTTCTTGGGACTTGATTTAAGGCTTTGAAATGCTTGTCCTTGGAAACTTAGCTACAGGAAGATGATGATGATCGGTATGAAGGTGGAGCGTTCCCTTGTTGATAATACTTGCTCGACTAGGCGAGGGGATTTAGTAGCGTGTTTCCGCCTAAAATCCCTTCTACGAGGGTAGTGACTTTGATGTATTCACATGTCTGGGATTTGATGGATCAAACTGAAATTTATGAGATATTCATCCAAGTTTTTGAATGTCGGGGGGCTACGTGGCAATCACGAATGATATTGAGCGTTCTTGAAACTTTCGTCAAATTCATCGGTTTTTACTTCAAACTTGAAGAATTATTGCGTTTCTGAAATAATTCTTAATTCGAACGCCTATTTTGGCCACTGAAGGTGTTTTCAGTACCACGTGGTGTTTCTACTAGCAATTTTAAAATATTTCTTAGAAATTTCAAAAGATGGATTCTTTATTTTCTCGAGAGATTTTAATGTGTATTTTTGGTGGTGGGAGATTGGAATGAATGTCGATTATTTTCGGTCAAATGGGGGGGGGGGTTATAGGTTTACGGAGTGCCAATCTTTCTTCGATTGGTAGGTTTGATTCCAGTGGATCAGGTCTTGGCCAGTTGAATTTTGAAGCGAAGATGTGGGCGTCGGATAATTTTGGAAGTACTTTTCGCCAAATGGCAAACTTTGGGCGCTCTTTCGTGGGAGGAAGTTTCGAGTTTTTTCTAGGTCAAAAACATTTTCATATTGACCCCGGACCTTTTGGAGCCTTGATTTTACACCACACGACTTCTGGAGTGCTGATTTTGAACCACATAACTTTTGTAGCCTTGATTTTGAATCACATAACTTTTGGGTCTTCGTTTGAAATCATGATTTTTTAAGATTCTTCATTTGAGCCACGTGGCCTTGAGCGTTCCATTTGGCCGATTTGAATCAATAAAATTAGGGGTTTTCAAGCCCCCTAATTTGAAAACCCCTAATTTCAATTGACATTTAATGCGAGACTGTACTATTTTCTCGAGAACCGTATTTCGAGTTCAAATTTAGGGTTAATTAATGTCAAAACCCTTATTTTTTAGCCGATTAATTCTGAGTGGCTTGATTTCCGGGAACCTAGTTCGTTCGAGGGTTTGATTTGAATTAGGGGTTTAATAGAGAACACAATCGGCCCACAGCATGGCGTTTTAGTGGCTCGACCCTTAATTAATTTGATTAATTCGTCTTAATCAATTTAATTATTTTTTTGATAAATTTTTGATGTCTACAGATTGCCCCCTCGAACCTAGTACATACGGAGTAGGTGTCGGGTTCGACCAGCTACTGCTCGCTATGGATGGAATCCGATTAACTGGCGACTTTTTTGGATAAGATATTGGACTTCTTCGATGTAAAATTTAGTACACATCACAGTCTTTGATTAACTACTTCTCCCTCTGCGGGAGGTCGAGTTGTGATTAACGTATTCCGGACTTCTTGCATCTTGCGTTTAAGGCCTGCCCAGGTCACTTGGTCGCCATCCATTGTCATTTGGGGACTTTGCGGGATGATAACTTGTTTTCTGAGGATGTACGTGACTCGCGTGGTCGCCAATCCCTAGTAAACTCCTAGTCGTTTGAGCAAGCTTATATGACGGTTGGAAGGATTTATTGTGACATGATTTATATGTCACGATCGCTAGATTAAGTCTTCGGTCTGAGGATTGACTTGGTGAAGACTTAATTTATAATGAGACTAATGCCGACCGTGTTTGGATCCATTTAATTCTCAATTCGTTAAGAATTAAATTACTTGAGAGTTTTGTGTTAACATGAATTTAGTACATGTTAAAACCCGTGATTGTGATCCGTAGAAGATTTAATAAAATTTGTTGTTTGAGATTTGATGTTAACATGAATTTAGTACATGTTAAGATCCGTTTTAATTATTCTCGTCAGTAAGGATTTAATGAGAATTATTTTATACGGGATTTGATGTTAACATGAATTTGTACATGTTAACACCCTATTTTAATTCTCGATCCGTGAAAGTTGATAAGAATTAATTTGCTAGAGTTTTATTACTAACATAAATATATGTTATATTGTAGTACTCTAGATTTATTAGTTTATATTAATCAGTCCTTGTGGATTTAAAGGAATTAATATTCTCAATTTTTAACATGAATTTGATGTGTTAAATATTAATAATTAATCTTGACCCTCGTGGGTTTTTAAAATTAATTATTTTAATTTTAGAAGTTAATTTAAAGTTAAACTCTATTTTTACAATTCCCTAGCATTTCCCGATATCGGTTTATTTGGTTAACTGATAAATATTTGGGATATATTTTAGCATGAAAATTTTCGATTAAATCCATGTATTTTCTTGAGAATTTTCGAACATTTAAATTATTGGTGAGATGTTAGGTATGCGATTTTCAACGCTGACAACGTCGCGAGAACGAGCAACGGACTTTTAGGGCTTCGGGTCTACTAGGTTTTGTCTATTTAAGCATGAGATGGGACAAAAAAAATCAAATTTTCCTCATCTTCCCTCCAAAAAAGCCGCCTTGGCTCAATGTGGAGCCGGGTTTTTTTCTTCTTTTTCTTGTGACTTGATGCTTTGATGTTTTTATATGATTACGTAATCATACTAACATCTTTTCATGTGCTTTTGCAAGATTAAAGCTGAGAATTTCCATCAAAGTTTATAACTTTTTCAAGAATTTGGAGTTTCATCATTAAAGTTAGTAATATTATACTTTCCTCATACTTTAATTGCTTGATTGTATGTCGTGATGGTGTTGTGCATGCTTCTTGATGAACTTCACGCTTTAATTCATCATAAAAATCAAAACTTTGTATGCTTTGATGATCATGTGAATATTTGACCTTTTGTTGTGCTTGTGATTACCAATCCATGTACTAGTTTTGATGATAAAAATCTAATCTTTAGCTTTGTTGTATTCTAAAAATATAGAAATAATTGCTTAAAATCGATTTCAATTCGTCAAAGCGCCTTGTTTAGTTGTAATGCCATAACTTTCGCATAGGTTATCTGTTTTGAGATTTCTTTATATATATCTGCCCGAAACTGTTATGAGGCAGCCATTTGATAGGTAGAAGGTCTTTCAGTTCATTTTGGAAGTCGAGATATGAGCCCTTGAAGCTTGAAACAGGGTTCGGACTCGATTAAGCGTACAGTGGGGAATTGTTTCTCTAGCTCGGGACTCCTATTGGGGTGATTGAGAATTTTACATGCTCATCTACGAGTCTAGTTTACGCTTATTTGTTACGGGAATTTTTTTGGATAGTTTTAAGCCTCTGTTTTTATTGAGCGATTGCATCACGGATTTTTTGGCCAATCGTTTGCTTTTTTGCTCTCTTTGGTTATTTCTGCTCGTGTGCCGCTGTCCGTAGTGTAGAGTTGGAACTTGGACTTTAGAAACTCATTTGGTTCATTCCACTTCTCACTGCTACGCTGCCCTTGTTTTTGTTTTTTTCTTTATTACGTGAGTTGAGCTTGTGACTTGGAATGTTGGACGCATTAAGCTTGGCATTCCCAATAGATATGCTCTGTTTGCCTTTAGTTATAGCTCTTGTAGGTGGTAGTATATATATCCTATGCCCGATACCTTTGATGCGAGCAACCGTGAGTTTTAGTGATATTAGTGATAGAGCGTTTTCTTGCTTTCCACCACCGACGACTTGCTCTTGGAATTAACTTCCATTTTTAAGTTTCAGTCTTGTCTCAGCAAAGAACAAACGCGAGGACGTTGTGAAGTAAGGAGCGTTCAGCTTCCTTCCGACGCCTTTGAGGTGTTTTGCTTTGACTTCAGCATTTTGTGATTTGATTTGATAGTATGAGTAGCTTCATGAGTTAGGCGATAAGTTCATCTCCTATTAAATTTGATACATTTGTGATGTTGGTCTTCCTCGGCCTTGAAGGGGATAAGGCGCTTACTTTTGGGCTAACGTCAGTCACTTGGGTTCGTATTTATCCTTCTTTGAAGTGTAGGATGTATCACATTGCACTCTTTATGGTTTGATTCATCTTGATTTGCTTGTGCTTTGTGTTTTTACTTTTAGTCTTTCAAGCTCACCCTTTTGGTTTGTTGTTGTTTTATTTCTTTTGCGTACCATTATGGATTGGTTCATGTATTTCCTTTGAGTAAGATCTCTCGCTGATTGCATGAATACTTGGGCATCTTGCTTGTTAGTGTAGGGGACCTTTATTTTACAGTCTCGATATTCATAACATGAAATTTGCATGGATAGATAAATGAACCTTGAAGTGTTATACCTTTGGTATTAAATAAATGCGCTTAGATTTTTATGTTTAGTGCGCTTTTGGAGGCTATCACCGGTCACAAGCTTTGACTTTTATCTTACCGCTTACGTAATGTGACTTTCCCGTATTTCTTTGCATTTGTCTCGAGCATCATGACTTCAGCTTGACCTTAGTCCACAGGATGTCAAGAGCTTTGGTGGTATTCCGCATATATGGTCGGGTTGCGATCTAGGAACGCTGCGGCTGTCCCGTCTTGAGATTGCGGCTCCACCGAGCTTTAACGGCAACTCGAGGGGTTACTTGTTGGTACTGAGGGTTGTGCGATACCGAAATTTGAACTAATAATCTTGCTGAGGCTTGACAACTTGCTGCTAGATGGTTGGCCTAATTTGCTAATTGATGGGTGTACATCCCTATGGCTCTTGAGAAGCTCGTTGGATGTTGTGGATATGTCTCGACCAGCTTTAGGAAGCTAAAAGATGCCACTTGTCCGGCTTTAGAGGCGTGTACAAGTGATATGTTCTGGCGGCCTTGAGCTTAGTAGCGAATAACCATGTCCGAACTTTTAGAGGCACAACTACAGACATGATGAGATATGTTCTGACTAGCTAGCGTTTTAGTAGTAAGAATGACCATGTCCGGTTGGAGGCTTGTTGGGCCTTAGTCTAATATATGTTCTGTACGACCTTATGGCTTAGTAGTCGAAGACATTCTCTATTAATATGGATATTAAATGCGTTCGATATCACGAGGCCTTAGAGAGTTTACGTGCTTGGCGAGGTGGAAGGGATCCTCAAATTTCATGAAAGGATGTATTTCTTCTTGAACACGGACAGCTTTCTGAGGGAATTCTGTATGCGTCATTTGTGTTGAACATCCTCAATCCCAATGTTTGGATGGAAAAGGTTGAGCTTTGTCTCGCCACCCAAATGCTTATCTACGTCTCGTGAGGTCTTTAGACTCCGTTCTTTTACTTCATCACATGAATCGTCATTAAATACGCCTAGTCGATAGGTGTCTAATGTAGTAGTTGTTGAGCGGCGTTCTTTTGTCCGCATCTTCATCGTCACTTTAGTCCCCGAGTTCAAAATTTGTATTGCTTGAGCCCGATCCGAAGTTGCAATCACAGGAGCTTTAGCAACATAATCCTTTCTTGCGTACCGGCTTCATAGCCTCGGCAGTAGTACTAAGGGTTATTTGTTGATGTAGACTTATGCCATGTCGTGTTGGAATGGATTTGAGACATCCGATGCGCTATTCATCTTAGTCACCAGTCTTGACACATTATTAAGTGGAAGTAAGGATTCATTTCACTTACTTTGTTCACCCTTGATGTCTTAGTTCTTTCTTCTTTTATGATTTTATTCCATATGCAACCGCCGATTTTTTGTTTTATTTTTTGTTACACTTTCATTCTTTGTTGCATGTCTTACCGATTTAATACGACCTTTGTACATGAGCCAATATAGTTTTGTTTTAGGTTATGGGTACATGATTGATCGTCAAATTGCTTCATTACCTGCAATTATTTCTTTGAGATCGAAGCTAAACGTAGTTGGGAGTTTGATAATTTATCCTCTTATCCAAGGGTTGGGCGGGTTTATCCCCATGCTCGGGAAATTTGTGGGCAGTTTATCCTCATCTTCAGGGGAGGCGTGTGGGGCGGTTTATCACTATCTTTCCAGGGGAGGGTGTGTGTAGTTTATCCTCGTGCTCGGGAGGGTGCAGGCGGTTTATCACCGTGCTGGGCGTGTGGGCGGTTATCCTCGGGGCGTGTAGGTAGTTTATCCTCATGCTCGAGGAGGGTGTGGGTAGTTTATCCTCGTGCTCGGGAGGCGTGTGGGTAGTTTATCACCGTCTTCCGGGAGCGTGTAGGTAGTTATCCTCGTGCTTTCGGGAGGCGGGCTGGTGTTATCCTCGTGCTCGGGAAGCGTGTGGGCGGTTTATCCCTCGTGCCCAGGAGCATGTGGGCCGATTTATCCTCGTGCTCGGGGAAGCGTGTGGAGTAGTTTATCCTTATGCTCAGAATTGTCTTGAGTGTGTTTTAGAAGTATTTGAACCTCGGGTTTCGATCGCACGTGCGTCTTACCCTTGTCCTGATAGTTTCTTGTTTTTCTTGAAGTCTCAACCCGTCGATGGCTTTCCTGAATATAGGGTATCGTTGACTTACACAGGCATTAGTCTTGAGGCAAGCATTCATTCCCATGATAATACGCTCGTGGACATATTTATGTATGGAGTCGTTCGTACCCAGCGAAGAACTCGTCCAAAATGTATGGAAAGATCGTTCCGTACCGATGAAGGCCAAATTAAGTATCTCGCACCCGTGTTTGTAGATATAGCGTTGGATCCCCGGTTCCTCTAATTCTTTAGAGAACAATCGCGTCTGAGACTGCGTGTCCCGGGTTCGTGCATGGACATCTGTCTCTTCGGCTCCTTCGCTAATATGCATGGGAAGGTAGACATGAATTTGGCCTTTAGCCGGGCACCAGGATGAGGACCTTTTTATTTGCTTGTTGGGTTAGGAAGGTAGCTGCACTGGTATTGCGCTTCCTCTTGTTCTTAACCGACCCCTGGTGGTGATATCTTCAGGAGACCGGTCGTTCTATGGCGATGCGCTTCGTGGATGTATTTGTATATCGAATTCGTCGATTTTATTGAAATTATCGAGGCCACCGCAGTTTGGGTAGTTCGTGAGTATTCTGATTTGGTCAACTCATGCACATATCATTGGAGTGCCGAGTTCCTCTCTTTCACCACAAGGAGTATCCATGCTTGGGGTTGGCATCTACGATTCACTCCAACGTGTCCGTTTCTATTTTTTCTTCTTACGATACGGTTTATTACATGAATCTTTCGCCATTTGCTTTCCCAGGGTGTGTCTTCGTACAAAAATTTTATTTGACGTGTCTGTGCGTTTCCTTTATGTTGAAGCATAAGGTGGAGCTACGCGCTACTCCGTCTGGCGATTCTCTATGATTCGAGGTTGGCTTTTCGATACATCGAAGACCGATTTCCTTTTAGTCACATTTTCCCAGCCTTAGGAAGACCGACTTCCTCTTGATTTTTCTTCTTGGGGTTGATTAAGCTGACTTTGAGGAATACTAAGCGTCGTTTCTCATGTATTTGATTTGTAGGAGCCCATTCATCAATCTCCGCTATGTAGTGGTTTGTTACCATCTTGATTATGTCACGAAGCGGTGGTTTTGGTGTATATCCCAACCCTCCGGTTGAGATCTTGTGACCGTCCTTTTATTTTACCGTCTTGTGGGTGTCGTTCGACCCCATAATGCTTTATTGTTAGTAACCGGTGAAAATTGTCCCGTGTCTTTGTCTTTGACGGGATCATATCCTGCCTTGATCAAGAGGTCATAGCTTTTGAACCACTGGTTCCATGTTACGTCTTGGGTCCTTCTTTTGGTGCCCTGAGAAACCTTTAGGCGTGGCTACGCACCGGGTTAGAGTGAGGTAGGGTCGAGGCCCTCGGAGTGCTTGAGCTAAGTCTTCCTACGCTTCTTATGCGTTGAGATAGTTATTTGAGGCGAGAAGGCATCTGGCGCCTCGACCTTTTCTTCACGTTGGGGTTTTGCTCGCTTATAGCACATAGTATTTGGCATCGACAAAGTGGGATTAACCCCGTTGCGAATGGATTCTCATCCGCCTTGACAGTTTCTCCATCCCATCCTTTTAATACTTCAGAATTGGTGGAGTGTAGAGGGACAACATTCTTGAAGTGGATCGGGGATTTCCTAGTAGGATATTATATGTGACCTTGGCATCATCAGAAACCATGAGGTGATTTTTAATTATCTATCGCTTGAAATCACGGGACTTACTTTTCCCCGAGTTTGTTCCACACTTGGTTCAAAGCCTTGAATTATAATGTGGAATTTGTTGTAAGTCTTCAGTGGAGATATCTAACAACACATGTCGATATGGAAGGATGTTTCACGGTGATCCTCGCGTCTGCGGCGATGCAGCATCCGACTTTTCGTTCGCGTAGCGACGCGTAGAGTGGTTTATTAATTACCATCTTCTTGTGGTAGGTCTTCATCGATGAATGCAACGGCGAAATGCGGAGAGCTTGTTCAAGCGGGCGGCGTCACTGACTTGGGTGCTTACGGTAGTTGAGTCTTCATCGACTTGACACATACATGCGTGCTTAAGTGGTCACCAAATCGTGCAGTAGTCGGCCATACTTTCCTAGAATAAGCTTACTCTCCCAAAGTCTTCGGGTATCTTGACCTCGGTGGTGGATGATGGTGAGGTTATGTGGTTGGAAGAGACTTTGTCTTCCTCCAAAGTGATGCCCACTTTCTTGCGAGATCCGTTACTAAGCACTTTGAATATGAAGCATTTTCAATGGGATACCCTAGTATCCTATGATACTTTCGGAAGTTGGGCTCACATTAGCTATTTGCCTCCTCGGGTATCTTTGACTCTAGAAGTTCTATCGACTTTGCTTTCATATTTCGTCAAGCATTGCGGGGATGTTGCGGAATCGAGGAAAGGATACTCCTTACCGTCGTCTCACTTGAGTGTGAGGCGTTGCTCGCTTCCCGAGTCGAGCCCGCCTCGACTTCTTAGTTCTGAAGGTGAATTTTGTTGTTATAGAAGTCACTGCGTGTGCTTCTGCTTTCTTTTTAGTTTGAAGTTTTTTGTCCTCTTAGGATCGTGCAGTGCTTCGAGTAAAATTTCGCGAGGAGTAGAGAAAGGACATGTGCCACTTTATTTCTGTGTCTTGAGCTCAAATATCATGTGCCACTTGTTGCCATTTGCTTTCAGATATCACAGGAAGTATTCCTTGCATGATGTAATGCAAGTCCCAATGCATACCTTGGATGCACATGTTGATAGTTAATGACTTTGAGAGTCATCTTTTGCGAAACTGGCTTGATTCGCTGTCGGTTGATGAAATGCGTAACGGATCTTAACTTTTTCGTTTGGTACTTGATTAGCTCCATCGTCTGCTTGTCCTCTTTCTAATATTAAAAAAGCGGTTGAAGAATTTACCTTCAGTTAAAGCCCAACTATCTATGGGCTTGAGGCTCTAAGTCGGTATGTCGATTGAGCAGCATTCCGCTTTAAGGGAAGCGAACAAAGCTATTTGACCATTCATCTCTTTCGATCCCAACATTATGTTGTTTGGGTTTCAGTTCCATCGAAGTGTTCGAACTGGTGGTGATAGCCCATGAAGCATCTTCATTTGGTCTATCTACGGAGAGGTATAGAACACGGTGAAGTATATGAAGGTATTTCACTTATCTTACGTGACCTTTATTGTCCCGATATATATACTCCTTTAGTTGTGTTCTTTGCGGAAGGAATGCATTCCATTGCTAAAATGATAGGAGTTTTCTCTTGTGTTTCGTTGGTCCTTGTGATGAACATGAGGCATAGTGAGGGAATAGAAGGGCGTCCCATCTCATTTAGGAGGTCGGGCGCCTCTTTTGCCTTTTAAATTTGCTTTTTCTTCTTTCTTTGCTATGTTCTTGATCGACCATCTTTACGACATATGAGGGATGAGCAAGGGGATTGTCTTGAGTCTTGAATTCTTTGCGAGATACTTTGTACCATCGCATTAGGGTAACCGTCTATTTTTCAAGGAGGTAATATCGATCATGCGTTGTTGGTGCTAGGAAGTGCAGCCAGAGGCGGTGAATGAGCGGTTTAATTGCGGATCCACATTGGGTGTACTTAATGCGAGAACGCGATTTAGCGAGCTATCCGGTGTTCATTCGCGAACCTACCAAATACATGTGTTGAGAAGGTTCCTCGAGGTAGCATCGATCCAATGGTACTTCTCCTCATGACTTGGTTTGCTTCTAGAATCTGACATCGTTAGCAGAGAGACTTGACGGGGTCTTTGAGGATATCTCGGGCGGGTCCATGTATTTGTCTATTTGTCTTGATGTGGCCACTTTCTCCTTGTAGTAGCCTTTGTCATGGAGAGGAGTAGGATAGTCCTCTTGTAACATCTCGGTTGTCGGCCCCGGTGTGAAGGGTAGTTAGCCGGTGATCCTACCGGGCGTGCCACGGTATGTCTGAAAATTTTATTATTTATGATGAGGGTACAAAATAAAATCACTTGTGAGTGCCTGGTGGATTTGTAGTCTCTGAAATTAGAAACCAAAATAAAAGAGTGAAAAGTATAGTGGGGCTGAGGGCTATGGGTCTGTTCGTCTGGGGGTGGTGTGGTGAGTAGTGGTGATGGGTGTCATTTCGTTTATATGGGTGAAATTACTAAAGTGACATTTAGTAACATGGGTACTAGAATTGTTGCCCAATGCTTGTAAGTGGGACTCAGCATTATGTCCCTATTAAATAACATTATGACTTCAAAATTGATTAAGGTGGAAATAACAACGTCCACACGGGCTAGCTTAATGGAAATCACATGAGTAGGTTTGGATCAATGATCCAAATTCAAGTATTAACAATCGTAGTATGGGAGTTCGCTCAATATGGATATCTTCGTTGTCGGTATCAAACATTGGACTTCCTTGCGTGAACATAGTATTTAAATTTACACACTAAATCAAATATGGGAATGAGATGTAGCGGCTGAACCAGTATGTTCGTTGTTGTTCGACTTAACAATCATAATTATTTATGGCTTAATGTTGGTAAGTATGTTATAAAAGTTATCCTCAAGGTTTGGGTTCGACTCTTAGTAGTGACCAAATATTTTATATTTTTATCAATTCCTTTACATCCGCTTTAGTGTTGTACGTGTGAAGCCTAAGCGCGTGAAAGAATTTGGAATTATTCTAGAGTATTACAACAGGAAATACTTGGTACCTTAAGGAAATACTTGGAGAACAAGGAAAGAAAGTTCTAGAGTCTTATTTTTTGGAAAGTAATTAATTACCTTTTAGGCAGGTAATTGATGTGACTTTTTCTTGAAGAAAAAGTAATTCCTTATAGGTTTATTTGTGAAACCTATAAATACTCTTCTTTTGTGTAGTATTTTGAGTGTGTGAAAACACCGCTGATGGTGGTTGGTAACCTTATGAGTTAGAATAGGGAGAGTTTATTCTTATTCTTAGAATTATAGAGAGTTTATTATAATTCTTGGAAAGGTTGTGAAAAGAGTCAAGAGATTCAAAGAGAGCATTCATGAGACGTACTGGAGTTTTAGTGTGAGAAAACATCGATTGAGAGGAATTAAGTAAAATAGGGTTCTTGAGTCTATAACAATCTTCATGATATTATTAGTGCATCTGCGGCAATTTTGGATAATACTTTCACGTTGAGGAACCGAGGTAAAATCCTTGTGTTGTTTATTTTTTGCGTGTTCTTTCTGTTTGTCATATCTGAATTAGTGGTATATCATCTGGTTAGCTGTTGTTGTGCATCCTGGATGGGATCTGAGTTATTGTCAAGTATGGGATTGTCAATAATGGTGTAAGATTCCCTAACAATTGGTATCAGAGCTTGGTTGTAAGCTTGGTGGATGCTGGATACCTAGCAATTGGTATCGAAACAGTTTTGATGATTGGAAGGCTATTCAGAGGCTGTATGACTGGTTTGAAAGATGGTGTTGATGCAAGGTGGGTCGCTGCTGGTAGGACTAATGGTGGAAGATGAGATTGACTCTTGGGTGTGTTTTTGGAACATCACAGGGTTATCACTGGAGATTTCTTGGAAGAAGCTCGTCTTGAAGATGAAGGTCCATGGAGATTTGTGATAGGGGTGATGTGAAGCTGACATCACGGGTTATCACTGGAAGATCTTGTCGGAAAAGTCATCGGGAAGATGGAGGATCCTGGAGGAAATTTGTGACATGGGTGATGTGTATTTTGATGATGATGGCTTGAACTTGAAGTGAGGATCGGTGTACAAACTACAGGTGAAAATCGACAGAGGGTTTCTTGGTTATTAAAGCTTGATTTGTCGTGGGTGTGAGGAGTTTCTTGGATGTTAGGAATAGATAATAGCCGGTAAAATTCCTGTTGTTGTGGTACTAGGAGATATAAGATTTTTGGGAAGCCATGAAGAGGCAAAACGGGTTTGTGTTGGAGGTTAGATAGGTGCCTTACTGGTGACCCGGAATACAAGACCGTTTGAGTGATGAGTTCTAAATGGCGAGCGAGTTGTTGCTCGGGGTTCAAGGTTATGAACTACATACAAGGTTGTAACCGGGTTGTGTTGCGTAGATCATCAAGTTAGCGGGCGTGGTTAAGAAATTATTTGTGAGGGTGTTTCACAGCTAGGATTTGCTAGCGAAGAAAGGAGATATTACGATCAAACATATCGAAAGTCAATGAATTGGATAAAGTGGGAGTTGTATCGACACGAAGGAAAAGAAGAAGAGAGAAATTCATTGATGACCAATGGCTTGGAGGTTGTTCGAGGTGCGTAGGATGAAGATCGAGGAAGTCTTGCGGCGAATCTTGAGCATGGTGATAATTTGAATGTTGTGAAAATTCCAACGAGGCAAAGGATTTGGCTATGCCTTCGATAGTCAAGTTAGTGACATTCGAAGAGGTTGCAGGATTGGTGAAAAATGCATTGAAGGCGGATCCCTTCAATGGGAGTTCGGGATGATGAACTCGGTGAAAAATTTCTGATTGAGTTTGAAGGCGGTGATCGAAGTTTGGACTTCAAGTGTGAAGCCTAAACACGTGAAGAGCTGCAGATTATTTTAGAGTGTGCAGCAGGAAATACTTAGATGCAGCAAGGAAATACTTGGAGAAGAAGGAAAGAAAGTTCTAGAGTCTTATTTTTTTGGAAAGTAATTAATTACCTTTTAGGCAGGTAATTGATGTGACTTTTTCTTGAAGAAAAAGTAATTCCATATAGGTTTATTTGTGAAACCTATAAATACTCTTCTTTTGTGTAGTATTTTGTGTGTGTGAAAACAATATGCGATGGTGGATTGGAAATCAACCTTGTAGGTTAGAATAGGGAGAGTTTATTCTTATTCTTAGAATTATGAGAGTTTATTATAATTCTTGGTAAGGTTGTGAAAAGAGTCAAGAGAGATTCAAGAGAGCATTCATGAGAGACTTGTGCCTGGAGTTTTCGTGTGAGAAAACATCCAGTTGAGAAGGTAAATGAAAATAGGGTGCTGAGTCACATGGCAATCTTCATGATATTATTAGTGCGTCTGCGGCGAGTGGATGTGCACTCACGTTGAGGGGAGCGAGGTAAAATCTTTATGTTGTTTATTTTCGCATTATTTTAACTACGTTTGTCGTATACGAATTATTGGTATATCATGCAGTTGGCTATTGTTGTGCGTCCTGGATGGGATCTGAGTTATTGTCAGTATGGGATTGTCGATGATGGTGCGATTCCTGCGTTTAGCCACTCTAGATTTGTTTTGATAGTTCATTATAATCGAATCACAATATATTCAAAATTTAAAGTAACAGTTTAAGATAATATTTACTCATTTTAGAAAATTTTCTTATTCAATAAGAGGTTTTTTTTAGCAAATTCTTTATTATTTGTATACAAATTATTTAAAAAAAATGTAATTAATATATTTTTAAAAGCAATGGCGCTCAGGTCTTAGATCTGCCTTGAGGATGTAAAAGAATTGCTGAAACGAAATTCCAACTTTATTTGAAAAAAGGAAATTAAGCTCGTGATATATCTAAAATAGTCGTGATCGCGTAGAACTTAAGAAAGAAGAACATAAGGAAGCTGGGGCCACACTCTTTGCTCTCATTGTGACACATCAATAGTTCCTTCCATACTCTGTCTACCCAACTCAATCATTTCTTCTCAATTCCCCATCTATATAATCCACCCCCTCCTTTCCCTCTCTTTTTCCAAATCTCACCTCGATCTCCATTATTTTTCCAAATAACTTCAATGGCTGAAGAATTCCAAGAATCTGAAGTAATGTTCAAGGAACATTTCGAAGACAACCAAAGCCAGGGACAAAATTGTTTTCCAGGAAATATGAATTCCAGGGAATTCAGAAAACCTGGAAAATCCAAGAAAACAGACAAGGTTGCATCATCTTCAACACTTCCTGTGAACATTCCAGATGGGAACCATTGGTTCCAGTATGTAAATTCAGGTTTCTTCGACGAAGACGACGGCGAAATGGTGCCACCACATGTGATCACAGGGCAGAGAACAGCAGGAAAAATGATGGCATTTTCAGTTTGTACTGGAAATGGCAAGACTTTGAAAGGGAGGGATTTGAGTCAGTTTAGGAATTCTGTTCTAAGGATGACTGGTTTCTTGGAAACGTGACACTACATGTTTCATGATCATTGTCCAACTACATATTCAATCTTCAAAAGTTCAAAGCAAAACAGATTCATTTTTTTTCTGTTCCAAGGAAAAATGATGTATACTGATTTAGTAGCTAGCTAGGTTATTAATTTTTCTGATATTTATATAGAAAAGCTGTACAATGTGGAAATTGAAAATGTAAAGAAAATATAAAAGAAAGAATATAATAAATAGCTTTTCTTGATTCATTGTTTCTCTTTTCTTTTTCCATTTTATGCAATATTTTACTAATCATAATTGTGACACTACCCATGTTTGACATTCATTGTCCAATTACATATTCAATCTTTAAAAGCTAAAAGGTTCATTTTTTTTCTTTTCTTTTTTGACCTCTTTGATGTAAAATATAAATAAAGAAAGATAGCTAGCTAGCTCCTCCCTTTTTGTTATATTCACAATTAAAGAAAGATATACATACATGTGGAACAATGGAAGTTAGAAATGTAAAGAAAAAATGAAAAAAATTAATATAAATTTTGAGCTTTTCTTGATTCATTGTCTCTATTTCTTTTT
Organism: Lithospermum erythrorhizon; assembly: GCA_019722365.1. Classification (NCBI taxonomy): domain Eukaryota; kingdom Viridiplantae; phylum Streptophyta; class Magnoliopsida; order Boraginales; family Boraginaceae; genus Lithospermum; species Lithospermum erythrorhizon. The sequence continues at coordinate 252,558 of JADFUC010000994.1, forward strand.
CATTTTTATTTGATATCTTATTTATTACTAATAATAATTGAACTAAGTACTGCACAAAGTTCCAGGTTGGCTGAATTTGATAAGTATAGTGCTTTGCTGGGCATACATCTCCAGCAATAAAACATATGTTCTGTTTGGGAAGGTTTTGTCCGGTCTAGACAAAGTCCATCAGAAACAGTTGTTTTCTTATTTTATCTTCATTTACATATACGTCTCTACTATCTAATCAATAATTAATTATTCATATAATAATAAAAAGACAAAAATATAATATTACGAAGTATCTTCATTATTCATTGAATGATGTCGTATACCTTTATTTCTAAAATTATTACATTTGTCTTTTTTCATGATTAAAGATTAATAAATATTTCGATCTTAATTGATATCCAAAAAATTTATTTGAATTAAAATTATCAAGTTAATAGTAAAGTATGTTAAAAATACTATATATAGATATATTTTTTTCAAACAAATATATTACACATTAAAAGTTATTTGAGTTCAAAATTAAAAAATATTAACTCATTAAAATCAAAATGTGACAATCTCTTAAAGAAGGAGAGAGTATTCAATTAAAAGCCATTTTGTTCATCATTTAAGATTGTACTCCGTATAATGTTACTACGTAATGTATAATTAATTTTTTTTTAAAATATTAGAAGGCTAATTAGTTTAGTAACAAGGTTAAATCAAGTTTTCTATCAAATCACCCTCCATATATGCTTTTGAAAAGAGCAAGTTTTCTATAGTATTTGTTAAGCCTAAAATGAAGATATATTAGTCGTATCTATCTATATCTATATACTTTTTAAAAGTGTAAATCAAAAAGTATTTCTTTTCCATTTTTTTATGAAGACTATAATGTATCCTCCACTAATACTTTTTAAAAGTGTGATCAAAGTATTTCTTTAATTTTTTGTGAAAACTATAATACCCTCCACTAATTTTTATAATTACATGATATTAATGTACAAATAATTTTCAAATTATATTAAGTTAAAATTATTACTACAAATAAATAATTACTATTTGTTACATTATAATATAGAAGGACAAATTGTACCATTCGAATAAAAATATTATGAGTTTATATATTTTTTAAAATCTAATAGTCTATTTATATGAGTATATTTTGTTGTAAGTATAAACACTATATAAATAATAATACTATGAAAATAAAAATATGATAATATTATTAGATATTTATATCAAAATATTTAAAGTTAAACTACGTATTTAGAAGTAATTTTGATATTTTTATGATAATAGAAATGACTTAATATATCTTAGCAAATATTATAACCATAAGTATAATATAATAATATTCAAAATAAATACAAAAGTTGTACAACTAATAATTTTAAAAACTAATAGATTTTAAATAAGTATTAAATACGTTTTATTTTGAAGTAAATAATTATACAAATCATAAGTAAAAAAGAATAAAATTTAAATTCAATAAATTTTAATGTAAATAAAATTTATGTCACATTAGTATTTAAGATAAAGAATGCAAATTAAATTCATTAAGTATTTTCTTTAAATCATAAGTTAAAAGGTCTCTTAGTCAGATAAAGAATGCAAATTAAATTCATTAAGAATTTTTTTAAAATCATAAGTTAAAAGGTCTCTTGGTCATTATGACTCATTATTTCAAATTTTAGGAGTTACGTAATAAACTACTGCACTCTGAGTGATTCTTCATTAATATAATATAACAATTATATTTTTGTTGTAGTATAAATACTATATGATATCTGTCGATCAGGTGATTGGGGTGTATCGTCGGTAATGTGCATAGGGCCACTTGAGGGCACACCTTTAAAAAAGCTATTTTTTTTTTTAATTGTCGTTTAGCTGATAAATTAACTTTATATTTTTCAAGGCACTTTTTAATTATGTTTTCTTTTTAAATTGTCAAGTAACCCGATATATAGTTCCAATTAATTATCATTTCATATTTTCAATATTTTTTAAGCTATTTTTAACTTAATTTATGTGCGAAATGGATAAAACAAACAACTAAATCAAGCGGATGGAGTAGAAAAGGAATCTGGCTTGAGTTTATTTGCAACATTTTCAATGAATACTTGGAATAATTTATTAAATAGGCCGGTTGTACATTTTTATATGTTTATTTTCAGTTTTTATTATAAAAAATACATTATTAATAAATTTAATAAAAAGGGGCCTAAAAATATTTAAAGTTAAACTACTTATTTAGAAGCAATTTCGACATTTTTATGATAATAGACATGACTTAATATATCTTAGCAAAAGAAATATTATAACCATAAGTATAATATAATAATATTCAAAATAAATACAAAAAGTTGTTCAACTAATAATTTTAAAAACTAACATATTTTAAATGAGTATTAAAATATGTTTAATTATTTTGACGTAAGTAATTATACAAATCATATACAAAAAAGAAGAAAAAATAAATTCATTAAAATTTAGTGTAAATAAAAGTTTAGGTTACATTAGTATTTAAGATAAAGAATGTAAATTAAATTCATTAAGTATTTTCTCTAAATCATAAGTTAAAAGGTCTCTTGGACATTATGACTAATTATTTCAAATTTTAGGAATTACACATAATAACTCCCACCCTTTCATTAGTTCTTCAAAAATATAATATAACATTCCCACTATTCAGATAAACAATTCATGTTCATTATTTCTTCAACAATATAATATAGTATTCCACTTTGTTGAAGACAATTCACCAAATGCAATCTTTGTGAGATAAATGATAATATTAGGCACCATGAAAGTAAGGTTAGGAAGCAAACGCCGAAGTTTCTCGCAAAATTGATGACATGACTCTGAAATAAAGTTAATGAGGAGGAAGTTAGTACATGTATCGTTTGGTTAGATTACATTTTTTTCTCTTTCGGTTTAATATTATTATTGGATTGAAGAATCTTAAAATTACTAAATCAATATAGTAAATAGCTTAATAAATTTTTTATGTTTTTCTAGATTTTATTATTTCGTATTCCTTACTGAATTATGAAAGATTATAATGACGAAACTAATTATATTAGATTCTTTAATAATTAATTTTGAATAATAATATTTTTCATATAAGATAAAATTTGAGATTAACAAGAAGAGTTGCTTAGTGATACCAAAATGATACACACTTATTTGATTTTCTTATTTCAATATAAAAAATAAATTATTTGAATAATTATATCTTTATATATAATATTTATTCTTTGATCGTTTCTTTAGTATGCACATAAAGAGATATGGAGATATCGATTATTTAATATAATGAAACTAATGATAGTGTAATCTTGAATATCGATTAAAAAGAAATTTTATTTTGGAGATATTATGAGTTAATATATTGAATAGTTTTTTCTTATATATGAAAGAAAATACACGAATTCAGTAGAAGAATATTTTATTATGCATAGAAAAAGATATGTTAATTTTTGTTTGTAATAGCAAACAGTGTCTTCCTAAATGAGTTAAAAACTATCAATTTAACTAACCAAATTTTTTTTAGAATAATTTTTGGAAAAGATATGTATGTTATTAGGCGTTCATAATTTGTAATGCTATTTAATTTTATTTATATATCCTATATGTTATCTCTTATTATTGGATGTGTGTTTTTGCGTGTACGTGTCTTTGATATGAATGAATCTGACAAGATGATATTGTTACCCGTTGGATTGAATCCAGCCAAATGTGGTGTGAGGATTGCTTCAATCTGAAAAGAAAATATTATTTATGGTCTGAAACTATCCGTCGAAATAAGCGAAGACTTTGGAGAAAATCTTTCATGTAAGATAATGCATATTGTTATGGAGATTCTTAAGTTGATTGAAGACTTGTGATTGTGTTCACATTTCATGCTTGGACTATTTAAGTAGATGGATGAAACAATTGAAATCTGAAAAGCAATATTAGATTTTATTACTCCCTTGATATACGTAGTTAATTTTGATTTAGTGTGTTTGAGTTCTTTGTTCTCTTGCTTTCAAGGTGTTTATGCACTTTATTCTTGACACGTACGCAGGGCAGTCTGAAATCAACATATGCACGCTCTGTCGCATGCTGGTTGAGCATTGTGAGTCATAGGCAAAGATTGTAAGAATCAGGGGTACTTTGTTTGAATAGTTGATAGAACTTTCTTGGGCGTAGGAGTTGGGATCTTGTCTAATAAGTCATAGTTGTAGCAACCGTCGTAGTCACCCCGTCTTTCTGGGTTTATACCCTCGGATGAGTGTCGAGGAGCAGGCGGGTTAACGATTCTTGGTGTCTTGTTATTTTTTACGCACTTTCTCTTATCAAGTGTTATCAACTCTGTGCAAACAGCATTACATTGCGTGCTACTAACCTTTTATTTTATACACAACATTAATTGACCAATAAATTCAAGAAAATTAATATTTAATGTTCTCCTAAAAAAATGAAAATACTTCATCATAAGCGTAAGTAAATACAAGGATAATATTAATTGAATTTTGAATAATATAATTGTTATAATCTATTGCTTGAGCACCAATTAGCCCAATCCAATTGTTGTAAATCACTGCTTAATAACCGCCCGGCCTAACCTAATAATATATTATTATATATATTAGCCTTTTATTAAATCTTCTTATCAATGCAAAAAAGAATAAAGTCTTGTCTTGGATTGTTTTGTCTGGCTTGTGAGAAAACTTGTTAACTTTTGTTCTTCTGCCAATAAAAATATCTTTGTGAGTAAACCTTTGAGAGTTTGGAGAAGAGCCGGGTTGGGTTGTCGCCCAGACCAATTGAAATTTACATTTGACATCGGTTTGTCAGGAATCAATTAATCGGTGATCTGAGCCAAGCGACAACAATCTTATCGATCAATAATCTCTTCGATTGGTATGAGCTAGGTTGAGAGTTATCAGACTCTTTCGTTAAGTCGGAGCTTGGTGAGAGTTGGCCGGAGGTCAGATCGGTCGCCGGGCTCCCGGAGGCGGTCGAGTGCTTTGATACGTTTGTCGGAATCTGAAGAGGGGCCGGGTGCAGATGTGAGGAGTTTCGTGTGGAGTTGTTCGATTTGTCTTGCAGGAGATTTGGAGAGATTGGGATTTCCACTGTCTGAGGAAGTCGTCATAAAATTTGGTTTAAATTTGCTCACGGTCAGCCATTACGATGTCGGTGAACATTGTTCGTGAATAGTGTCATTGACCGGGTTGACGGATAGAAAGTTGACATAGTGTTGGCTAGCGTTGACTTTTGTGTGACCAAAATTTGACTTTGCTATTTTGGGCCTAAAAAAATCACGTGCGGGGTAGGTAAAGATCAAAACTTTTTCCTTAAAGTTTCGCTTGGCAGTAAAGAAAACTTGATCCTTTTTAAATTTGATTTTTATTTATTGTTTGGTAAAATCGGATCAGATGTTCGGTTCTGTGTTGTTTAAGTTAGTACATTTTGTTGAGTTTTATTCACTGGTATTTTGTTGTGAAATTGCTTAAAATTCCAAATTACTTTATGTTTGCGTTATATTATTTGTTAAATTATATTTGTTGAAATATGACTCTTTGCAAATCAATATGGTGTGACTCGTTTGACGAAAGTCGATCTTAGCATGTGAAACAAAAATTAAGTATATTTAATTCAAGAAAAAATGCTTTAAAACGGTAGTCAAACACTTATCCACGCTCTTGTAACGGATGATAAAAAACTTGAAATGAATGAAAATGCGTGTGCCGGTATTTATTTGAACTTATCGATCGTTATTAGAAAAGTTGGAATCACGCAGTGTCTTCAAAACTCTTTGGGATAAGGCGAATAGTCACATCTTTTGAAACCTCGTTGCCTAGTAAAATGTTAGCACATGACAAGTTCTTTAGTTGATTTGATACTTAAGGATATAAGAAGAAAATCTTGATATTTTTCACCCCAAACATTCGATATTAAGTTGGCGAGGCGATAAGAATATAGATGATTATGCTCAATTTGCTCTTAAATGCTATCTGGCGATTCTTTTAGTGATGTTAAATCTCACCATTAAGTATGATAGAGATAGAGGTCACCTTAGACATTGTAGTAAATGGTCTTAAGAATAAAGAATTGGATATGAAGCATTCTGGAGGTAGTAAGAATTCCGGAGAGGTTATGCATGTGAGGGGTAGATCTCAGAATAGATTTAATTCCCAAAAGAATGAACATAATGCATACAATACTAAAAAGAATACTTACACAAAAAGGATAGATCTAAATCTAGGTCTAATGGGAAAAAGTGTTTTAATTGTCATGAATTTGGTCACTTCATTAAGGATTGCCCCAAGTCTAATAAAAATCAAAGAAATGAGCATGCTAATTTGGCTATCTGTGAGGGTAATTTGGGTGATGTTTTTATGACTAGTAATCTTTGTGATTATGCATTGTTGAACTCTGCGTTTTCTGATTCTTTATGCAAGTCTGATTGGTTAGTAGACTCTGGTTGTACTTTTCATATGACTCCTTTTAAAAACCTGTTTTCAAACTATAAAAATGTTGAACATGGCTTTGTGTCATTGGCAAATTCTAAAAATTGCAATGTCTTAGGAATAGGAGATGTATGCCTTAGGTTCTCTTCTGGTTCTGTGTTTACTTTGAAGAATGTTAGGCATGTTCCTGATTTGCGGTATAATTTGCTTTCATGTGCATCCCTAGAGGATGATGGTTTGGAGGGTAAATGGGGTAGGAAGTTATGAAAAGTCGGAAGGGGAGTCGACTTGTTTTCGGCGAAAAGAAAAAATATATGTATGTTTGTCATGCTAAACACCTTATGCCTCTTGTAAACTCTGTGGCCAGATAATAAATACGTTTTATGGCCTGATAGATTGGAGTCGTATGAGTAATAAGGATTATAAATTCTGCATAAAGATGGTCGCTTTGGTAGTGATAAAATGTCTCAAATCCACTACATGAATCATGCGTATTGGGAAAGCGACATAGGGTGAGTTTTCCATTTCCTCGTGCCCTAATCCCAGGACTAAGTGTATTGATGTGCTTGGTATTTGCATCTTTGATGTGGGGAGGGACCCTCTAGTGTTCACGACCATGGAGAACCCGATATTTTTCCATTATTGATGATTATTCTAGAAAAGTTTGGGTTTTACTGTTGAAACAGAAATCTGATGTTTTTGATAAGTTTAAAAACTGGAAAATGTTAATTGAAAACCAAACTGGGAGAGAAAATTAAAAGCCACTTAGGACTGATAATGGTCTTGAATTTTGCAATAAACAAATGAATGATTTGTGTGCTAATTGGGGTATTAAGAGACATAGGTCTGTTCCCTATACACCCCAGCAGAATGGGGTAGCTGAGAGGATGAATAGAACTTTGTTAGAGAAAGTGAGGGCTCTTTTAGCCATGTCTGGTCTTTCTAAAAAGTTTGGGGGATGCTGTTACTACCGCTGCTTATTTGATTAATAGGTCCCCTAGTGTACCTTTAGGAGGGAAAGTTCCTGAATCCGTGTTTACGGGTAAACCGCTTGATTTTAAAATAATTTACATGAAGTTTTGGTTGTGTTGGTATGTCAAATGAGTTGATAAGTTAGAAAATAAATCTAAGAAATATTTTTTCTTGGGGTATCTTAAAAGGTTATAGGCTTTGGGATAGGACTGAACCGGGATTGAAAGTTGTGATAAGTAGAGATGTTATTTTTAATGAAAATGAATTTCCCTGCTTGACTCCTCCCACTTCACCTATTAATGATGCTCCAAATGAGGTGGAGCAATTGCCTGATAACACTAATCAACCTGAACCTTCTTCTGAAATGAGATTTCATAAATTAGTTCTTGTAAATCAAGATGAGATTACTCCTAATGAGGTGGAGAATACTGTTACTCAATGAGGTGGAAAGCGATATTTGATGCGATCACAGAATATTTTGCTTTGATTCTAATGCTTTGAATGACTATCGGCTTCGCTAGGGATAAGTAAAGAACCATTAAAATGCACGAGAGATATAGAGATAACAATTTGGATGATTGTAATTTATGCATTTTGCTTTTTAATGTGTTTGAATCCATAGTGTGATGAGCCTAAGACTTACAAATAAGCTTTAAGGTCGAAATATTCCAATGAATGGATTGATGCTATGAATAGTGAAATGGAATCCTAAATTAATGGACTTGAAACTTAGTCCTAAATCCTAGTTGCTCTGTGGTGGGCGTAGAGTGGTTGTTTAAGGTTAAGCAGGAAACTAATAAGGTTAGATTTGAGGCTAGGTTAGTAGCTAAAGAGTTTACTCCAAAAAGGAGGGGAATAGATTATCTTTGAGAATTTTTCTTTGTGGTTAAGTTTACTCTTTAGAATCATCTTTGTGATTGCTCATTTTAATTGAGGTAAAACAAATGGATGTTACTCTTGCTTTCACACCATGGTGATCTTGACAAAAATATTTATATGCATCAACCCGAGGGGCTTTGTGGACCCTAAATTGCCTGATAATGTGTGTTTGTTAAAAAAGGCCTTGTATGGTTTAAAACAATCCCTAGGCAATGGAATATTAAATTTGACCATTGCATGCAGTCTTTAAAGTTTAAAAAGCTCTTGATCATTGCATGCTTTAAGAATATAGACTTTATTTTCTTTTGCTTTATGTGGATAACATGTTGATTGTTAGTCCGTGTTTGAAGTCTATTGAGCATGTGCAAAATGTCTTTGGCGAGTAATTTTGATATGGAAAGATTTAGGTGATGCTAAAAAAAATTCTAGGCATGAACATTGTATTAGAGACAAAAAAGAAATCTACTCTTGTTTTAAATCAAAGTGTATATGTTGAAAAGATTTTGAGTAAATTTTCTATGTCATGCTAAATGTGAATGTACCTCTTGCTTCTCATTTTTGTGTTAAATGAGGATCGATCCCAAGGCGAAGCGGAAATAAATGATATGAAGAATGTGCCATATTCTAATGCTATAGGATGCATTGTGTATCTCGTAGTTGCTTTAGGTCTGATGTGCATATGTGGTTAGTTCTTGAGTAGATATATGTCTAATCTGGTATGCCTCATTGGGCAGCTTTAAGTAGTTGTTAATGTATTTGAAATCTACCGTTGATATTGGTTTGAGTTTCTACAGATATCATGATGGCATTAAGTTAATCGGCTGTGAATTCTAATTATGCTAATGATAGAGCAATCAGGCTCTCTTCATATGTATTTACTTTATTGTGACTCTTTTGCATAAGTTGAAGTCTCAACTTCAGCAATTGTTGCTTATCTACTCTTGAATGGGTAATGTAGGCCTTGGCTTTTAAAGCTATTTGGCTTAGGGGCTTTATTGTGGTTTTTCTTGACAAAACGTGTGGTTGTATTTTCGATGAGTCGATGCATGTAGTGTAAAAATCATGTTTTCCATGATGAGACTAAGCATATTGATGTTAGGATTTCACTATATTAAGTGATATTGTTGGCAGGACATTGTGAAGTTGGAGAAAATTCCCTCGAATTTAATCCTGAGGATAATAGATGCGAAATGCTTGCCCGATTGGAGAATTCATTTCCTATCAAAGAATCACGAACTTTGACATAGGTTGATGATTGGCGGTTGCGTATTTTGAACTACAAATGACCTATGGTAGAGTTTGGTCACCCAGGGACTTAATTGCAGTGATTTTTGTCGGTCTTTGTAACAATATACTTCTGTATACTTTCGTTACTTGTATTGTCTTTGTGATTTTACAAGTAATGATTTGTGATAAATGGGGATCTTGTGATTCGCGTGTTATGTGAATCGTTGCCTTGGTCAGGTGGAGATTGTTACTTATTATTTTTTGGCTTAAATTAAGCCAATCCGGTGTTTGTCACCTCTTGTAACCCTTGACTACTTGCAATATATTATTATATATATTAGCGCTTTTGTCATCTTCTTGCTCCAGCCAAAAAGAATAAAGTCTTCGTCTTGGTTGTTTTGTACCACTTGTAGAAAGCGTGTTAACACTGTTCTCTCTCAATAAAATACATTTGTGATAAACACTTTGAGAATTTGGAGAAGCTTCGGGTTAGGTTGTCCATGACAATTGGTGGTACATTTGACGTCAGTTTGTCGAATCGATTAATCAGTCTGAGCCAAAGCAGCTTGACAATCTTATCGATCCATAATTTCTCAATAATTAACAATAATAATATGTTTTACGAATACTTATTTGGAGTCTTTATTCTTTTCTCTTAAGAAATAAGTGAATGAATTGGTACATTACTTAGATTACTTATATTATGAATATACAAATGAGTAATTATTTTATATTTGAGTATTACTAGTAGATAGTAAAAAAAGAGAGCATACAAGTATATTATCTTGGTTTTGCGATTCTGAAATCTGAATACGACCATCATTATAATATGTACTCCATTAAAAGTTAGTTGGGATTTTGATTACTAATCAATCTAAATGAGTAAATTTTGATCTTAAACTTCTCTCCATCCTTAAAGGTTGTATCTTGTTTGCCACATGTGTATTGTGGATTGACAAACTTAACAAAACTTCTCATGGATTTATTTTTAGTTTATATATCAATAATAAAATACATTAAAAATTTGACACTTTACTTTTATTGAATAATATAGAACGTTTATAATAATATTTCAATTCTTGATTTGATATGCCGAGCATTAAAGTAATTAAAGCCCTAACTTGGTAATATTTTATATATGGATGGATTATATTTTTCAAATATGCAAAACTTTGATATCTAAGTGAATGATGATGTATAGTATCTGATGATAATAGATTTTAAATATAAACTCAAGGTTAAGTTAATGAATTATTAATTCAGAAATACACTAGAAGAGATATATGAGATGAAATCACTAAAATTCAATCTAGAAGTAACATAAAAAAGTGTAATCTACCATTGCGTGATTAATCTTGAAGCATATACTTGAGGATGGGGGTATAACGTATAATTCATAGCAAACTTCTCATTCATTAGGTAGAGAAGTTTGCCTAAATAAATTTAAATTTATTAATTTTCATCATACAAACCCTTGGGAATTACAGTATCTTTATAGTTGAGTCCTTCTCTTTCCTGGTAGGCGGCTCATGATTGCTTTATCGTTTCATTACGCATAAAAATTGTCATTTATATATATATATATATATTCTGATCTAGAATAAATGCAACAATGATAAGAACTTATATATACAAGGAAAGTGTGTACATTTTGATTTGCACATGTACATAGTGTTTGGTTTCTTGAAGGCAGATTAGGTTCTTTGAGCTTACGTTCTTCATGTGCTGCCATACTTATTCTTTCGTCTTCATGTAGCATAACAGAGATAGCCACCTAATAATTGATCTTCGCGTCCAAATTCGTCCATCTAAATATCTAATCGATCAGTTTACCTACCAGAAACAAGGGCGGTAATGATCGCCATCCCAATTGTCATGCTATCGCTAAACAGGATTAGCGATAGAAAATCGACTGACAAAGGGCTAGATCTTTTAACATTTTAAGCAAAAAAAAAATCAATTAATGAAAGAATGTAAATGGATTCATCTAATAACATAATAGAATATTTAGCAGTTGATTGAGTAAATAAAATGTTACAGATAAAAAGAGCATGACAAATTTGGGTACACTCTTGAGCAGGTACACCAAGGCTAGTTCAGTTTGTAATTTTGTATATTTGAGTTAGAGATTTACAGCCTCCTAGAGATGCCAAGGCTCCATCTCGAGGGGCAATGTTGAAGCCACTGCTCAATACAGGAATATTCATCTTGATGGGTAATCGGGGAAGGCTACTGCTCAATACAGGAATGTCGAATTTGGACATTTATCTCACCAGAATTGAAGGCATGCATTTACCTATCGCCAATTGAAGTGAACTGTGAAGTGCAAGCTCCTAAAATATTGTGTAACAGTTCTGGCATAGAAGAACATTAAATCTATGCCGCACTCACCAAAAAAATTGGTTATGCCACTACAGGCATGGGATGGATAGAGCAAGGGTCAGGGAAACCATTCTTGTGCAGTTGTGTCATAGGAAGTCCAAATTAGGATTTACGCCTGCTTTTGGAAGCCTTCAGCTTTGTTGGTACATAGGCATATTTGCTCAGATTCGGGCTGCTAGGTGATCTTGCAGCAAACATGAACAAATGATTAGAACTATTGTTGATAGCTGGATTAACTCATTTATGTATCAGATGTAGCATATATGTAAATTCCCAAAAAGGTAGTATTAAAAAAGAGAACATGTGTTCACCTTTTCTCTGTAGTAGTGTTTCGTATTTCCTTCAAAGGAGCACGAAGTCCACTGGCACGAGAACCACTTGACGTATATCTGTATGATGATATTGTAGAAATGAACTTCTGCATTGATTTTTCAGCTACATCCGAGTATTGGCCTATATGAGAGATGTTACACCCAAATTTGCCTTCGTCAGCTTTCATGTCTGCAGAAGATGAGTTTTTCTCAGGGGTGTAGTTACCTGAAGTAGGAAAAAAACCAAATAATTACTCACAGGTAGATAGCATTAGCCAAAACTAGTAAGGTGAAGGCATTTCTCGATAGTCAATGAAAACTAATAAGATCTTTCCAAAGCTAACTTACTTTCAATATGAAGAGATGCGCCTCTAAGTGAAGGATCGTCATTCTGGATTTCAAAAAACATAAAACATAAATTAATATGTACCATGTACATCTGGAAGCAAACAGAACTTGAAAAAGAAAAGTTCAGTGCAAAACTTACAGTATGGGAAGTGTCACCAGGTGCGGTTTTCCTTTTCTTTTCAGCGGCTTCAATGGGATAACATCCTGAAGGGTTTGAATCCTCGTGTATATGTCTATCATACGATTCAGAAATAAAGTCTGGAATATCGAGTATTTCACATTCTTGAGTGTTTCTCTTCATTGAATTTTCCTTGAAATAAGCACTTGCACAGATTTTTCGGTTACTCGATTTTAATCTGCTCTCGTTCGAGGATGACACAGGCATATACGAGTATTTTTTAAAAGGAGTGACATCATCCTTAACCAATGCCTCTTCCAAGTGGGAGTGCTCACTTCCTTTACCAGAATCATCTCGTTGAGCCAATTGCACATCAGAACGATATGGTGCAGAATTATTTACTTCCGCAACATAGGCATGCTCATGCTGTCCGTTACTCTCATTGCCCTGATCACTTTTCTTCACATATTTATGCAGAAAATACGAACTCCGAACTACCACATCCCCATTCTGCAATTTCATTTTTACCTCTGAAGTATGTGAAGAACGCTCCTTTTGCAACATTATACAAGGTTTGTGGATCCTGTTATGCAATAAACTATGGCGAACTCCTGCACCATCAATATCATAGTTTTTTTCGCACGTCCCTGTTTGATTGTAGAATAATTAAAAATCAATAGAGTTGCCTAATATATACTGAATATACTTATACGAAGGTTCTACACTGACCTTGACCTGATGAGTTCAAGAAGCCAGAGCCTTGAGCAGTTCTCCCAGATTCGTCCTGAAGGGAAAATTCCTATTAAACCTTCTGAAATGACAATATTTGACACGCGAGGAAAATCATAGCAAACTAACATGATTTACTGGAGGATCTACATCGAATGAGTCTCTGGAATCAAATAGCTCACTTGAAGAGCGGTTAAGTTTAGTGGAGCTAGCCTCTACAGTTAAGTCCACTTTGTCGCTAGAACTTCCATTTTTTGAACCTGTTTCTGGAGGAGTACCACGGGGGGTTCTAAAATTCCTCTTTGCTTCACGAGAAGCAAAACCTTCAGATGTTAAGGATATCAAAACAAAAAAATTTGAATGATCAGGGTACTGAAATATTGGCAAGTTCTTAATTTGGTGTTCGTCTTATTTACCTAGAATGACAAACAATAATAAGTCAATGGAAATCCCTAGAATCAATTATAGATTTCTTGATCAGTAAAATCTAAACCAGCCAGCTGGTTTCTGAGGGGTAATTTCTTCCGTCAAAGCATATAAACAATAAAGGGATACAGAAATAGTTAGTCAGCAGATTCTTTTCTGCTGGTAACTCGAGCTTTTTCCTTTCACTCTCAGGCTTGAATGTCTTGACCATGTATCTCTTGTCATGCACCATCTCAGCACCACTATCCTCTCTCTGCTGTTCATTGATAAGGAGATGAGTGAGTTAACAAATTCTACCATAGCAGTGAATATATAAGACCTCCATTATTACATTCTAGTCATAATATTAAGAAGGGCAAAAGTCATGAATCATCACCTATGAGGTGTAGAACCATTTCATTACTTATTTTTTGAAAGATCTCACCTCATCACTTATGTTTTAAATATTAACCCAATTGATACTTTCGTTATATTTTTTGTTAAATCACGACTCCCCAAGGTACGTATTGGGCATGTGACACTAAAACACATGCATTTTTTAATGTTGCATGCCCAACAGGTGCCCTGGGAGTACAATGAAGACCTTGCATTTTTTAAAGAACGAGACATTTTCGATGATGATCTAGTCTGTTTTAATGTCACATGCCCAACACGTGTCCTGGGGAGTCGTGATTTAACGAAAAATATAATAGAAGTACCAATCGGGTTAACATTTAAAACATAAGTGATGAAGTGGGACCCTTCCAAACATAAGTGATGAAATGATTCCACACCTCAAACATAGGTGATGATTCATGCCTTTTGTCCTATTAAGAAAGTATAAGGAGACAGAAAAATAAAAAACTATTCAAAAATATGAAAAACTGAAAGTTCTGCAAAATGATTCCCCACAAAGATAAAAAGGACACAAAAAAAATTGCAAACTGCCCAGAAAGTATAAACCACAGGCTAAACGCAATAGAAGGAAAAATGAACAAAGGAGATTTCTAGTTTTAATTTTTTCTTTAATCTTTGGAAATACATCAAACTTGAGATAAGATAACACAAAAAACAGATTACATTATAGGTAACCGATTATTAACAAATCCTTATCGTCATGGTATAGACATCAAATCTAGCATGAAATTTGTAGAGCAAGAGAATTTTCGGGGGAAAAAAAATTGTATATATACCTGAAATGGCATTTTAGTGAAAGGATCAATTTCTCCTTTTGCTATTCCTTTAGCAACATCCTGCGGTATCGGGGTTTCACTCAGTCAAGGAAATATGGAGGGCTTCAGTGCTATATGATGGAGAACATTTACTTCATAAACATTAAATTACTGGGAGTGTATCAAGGATATGGGCCAAGAAACTCCAAGTCTCCTGTGGCATCATTAGATATTGCTAGTAAATGCACAATGTCTTCAACCAAAGGATCATAAACTCTTTGATGCTGGAACGTCATAATTGCTTTCTGAAAAGATTCTTCATACAAAGGTGGGACTGCACTACTGTTGTACTTCAAGTGTTTTATCACCTGAATTTTATGGATGATCTCGAATTAGTTAGCTTACTAATGCTGATACACAAACACATTGTCAAATTGAGTGAACTCACGCAGAAACAGGTCCTACATTGGGAAAGAAGAAAGTTAAATAGAAAGTAAACAAGGTGAACACGAGCAAACTCACTTTGTCATAAGTTCTGAATTTTGTTATTAACGTGTGAGCTCTTTTCAGTCCCATTCCGGGCAAAGATTGCAAATAATCACAACCACTTAAGATGCACATTTCAAGCACCATTTGCTTGGTAAAACCATAAAAGCTCAAGTCTTTGTTTTGTTGTAGCAGGGAGTAGCAAAACTCAACCCCTTGCCCAAACTTGTCCATTTTGTAGATTATCTGTTGAAGTGACCAAACTGAAATTGTCAGAATACAATATTATGGAAGAAGAATGAAACATAAGGTTTCCAATTGGATGTTTTATCTATTAGTTAATCAGTAATAGCCTCGCAGGACTGTGAATGAACTTACTCTCGGACAACCAAAAGCTATCAGATCAGAATCCTCTGTTATTACTGCATCAACTTGTTTGGTGATTGCCAGAAAAGTCATTTGGGCATCTGCCTCATAAGGAGCTACTACATAGGATATGTTCTCCTGTTTCAAGACCTTTCATGTAGGAAAATAAAGGGTATAAGAAAGAGGACTTCAGTAAACAAGGATACAACTTCAGTAAACCATAATACTCTCCCAGTTTTTTTTTAATGAACTACTTTGACTTCGTACTTAAGAAATATATTTACTACGTTTCAAACCATTGATATAAAATAATTGTGAAGTCTAGTGTAAATCGTAAGGGTCAACTAATGAGAGTCTGAGGGGTGAACAGAGAGGATACAGATTAGGAAAGAGATCAAACTAAAATAGCGAGTCGATCCTTGAACATTGACATGAAGGGAGTATAATTAGGGACATCAATTTAAAAAGGTTTTACCACCTGAATCAGTTGATGTGCTATTGAAGGGGATATATCAACTGCCTTCTGGTAGCATTCATATGCAGCTGCTGAGTTGCCATTTGACTCATGCTCCATAGCACGAGATAGGTTTTCGTTTCTTGACCTGTCATTTAAAAGCACTTATGTGTCTTTTAAAGTTGACCCATTGTTCATTTATAATCAAATCCTTACATTGAACTATGTTCTGGGAAAGCAAGTGAATATATTTCATTACTTTACTGCTAAAAGTAGAACACAACAAGGTACATAGTGCATCTTCCTTTGTGTGGCATGATAAATTACATGTGTGATTAAGGGAACAGAAAATAGCATGTCCTCTTCTTAAACAACACATCATAGTACCAGACATACAGGGCAATGATCATCTCATGTGACAGAATAAACTAGTAATCTGAACTGCATGCCTAACTGACCAAGCGTTGAACAAGAATCACTAGCCGTAACTATCAGCAGAGAAACTTATTTGCCAAGATATTACTATTAACACTTCCACAGGATGCTTCTTAATTTAAAGAGATATGAGCCATATTAATATACTTCAGATAAAATATGTTCTGACATAGATCATATGAGCTCTCGTGGATGAAATCAAATGGAATTACTTTAAACAGAAATGGAGTATGAGTTCACCACACCTTTCACGCTTGATTTCTTGATCGCTTTTCATTGGTAGAGGGCCACCATCAAACACAAGAATAGGCTTGACATTGTAATGTTGCAGCAAATGTACTCTGTGCATGCAGTAGTCAATATGCCTAAAACATCAAACATGTGAAGTCGTGAACTGAGTCAGTAAAGTTTTGTACAAAATCAGGCAATGATCCAAATAAGAGAATACTAAAGATGAGAAAACAACTTTTATACTCTTCCCTTATGAAAGCAATCTATTAAAAAACTCTATACAGAGGAGAAACTTAGATTACATTTAATTACATGCACATGAATGTGGTTATCAACTGCGACTTGGATATCTTTAAATAAATTCATTTAACAATACTACTCATTTGGAATATGTTCAAATCAAATTAACAAATCAGGAAGCTATGTAGTGATGGATTTTCAAATCCTACAATACTTTATACATACAAATAAATTTCATGCATTTAAACTAAGAACCTCTAAAGCTATCAACCCAAATGGTCTTGAGTTGCAACCTATCTTAATATATGAAGAACAAAACAATTTGCAATCAATTTTAGAGTTTCCCTGCATTACGGTTTGTTTTTTTAAAGATGGTGTTTATAAGTTGCGTTGGACGGATTTTAGCAAACTCAAATCTAATACACAAGAAATCCAAAGTTGTGGAAGCCTAAGGTGTAGCTTGAATCGGGCAAGCCAATCTAGCTTTGACCTCAAAAAAATTTAATGACATAGCCTACAAGTATGATAATAGCAAACTATTAAAACAACAAAACTTCAATACACTCTACAAGCATCAATCTTAAACATATTTAAACACTAAATAACACCTTAACTGTGTTTGGGAAACAAAGAGGAAATTACATTATTCTTGCATGATAGACTGCAATTAATTTGATGAACACTTAGTTCATAGGATAATGTCAAAAACCATACTGTTTTTAGTATCTTAATAGTTGTACCAAGACTCAGACTTGAACTTCTTCATGGTATTTTTTATTATTTTGAATTGACATTGAATATATTAAGTCCTAACTTAGTTAATCAAAAAGCCTTAAGGTCCAACATGAGGGGTGACTTACTTAAGCTATTAGAAAGGGGGGAAATGCACTTGCTGCTCTATCATAAGAACCTTTACAGGAATAACAAGCCTTGTCTTTACAGAAAAGTTCATACATTTCTCATTTCTGAGGTAAAGTTTGAGCAACTGATCATGTCAATCTGTAACTCGTCTATGCAAGTATATCAGCAAATTACATAGGAAATTATGATTAAGCATCACAAAGCTGGATTGTATCAATATTTTATAGAAGTTATATTAAATTGATTTCCCTTCAATATAAAAAATATAGTATGTACATCTTTAGTGTTTTGGTTTTGGTTTTCAGATTGCATCTAGTCTATCTACAAAATTTCAGAGGAAATTAGAATGAACATATAAAATCCTAATTGAATCGATATGTTTCCAAATTCGTCGACTTTTACTGAATTTAAAATATCATTAGCGAAAGCATTGCATCCAAATCAATCTCACCACAAAATCTTAAATAAGTAGCTACTCTTTTATGGCTTCCCGGTTACATATATTGGCAAAAAAGTTGAATGTGAAATGACCATTGAAATATAAAATGCAATCGAAAACCCACTTTGTTAAACCTGTATTCTTCAGAATGGACAAGCTTGCAAATAATCCAGTTGCATCATTGTTAAATGTATAAAACAACATGTCCTAATGCCTCTAAAGAGTTTCCAAAATCCCACCTAAGCGGGGTAGAGGTCGGATTGTACACAACCTCCTTATGATAACAAATAGGCTGTTTCCGAATTGACCCAAGATGGTGCGCAAATAAATAATATCTACTACTATACTTCACAAAAGAGGATAGATAGTCTAAGGAACCATTTTATACCTGAGTTGCTATACACACCCATTCTATACAAAAGCTAAAATAATAAACATGACAAAATAAACATTCCACCAATTAGACATTAATCAAATGCATGAAAACCACTTAAAAACATTTCAAAATACCAACTCAACAAAACCCAAATGTATTTACCTATTAAATTCCCAAGACATAAAATATTACTACCTCCATTTCAATTTAACAGCGAGATTTGAATTAGCAATAAAAAAAATGCTCAACTTTGACCATAAATTAGTAAATTACTGTTATTTAAATATTTTGTTATAAACTCAAAACATGGTTATACTTAAATGTGTAGTGTAGTGTGCATTACCTATTTTTATTAATATCTGATATAAATACAAATTTAGACGAATTAAATTTAGCTTCAAAAGTAGGTTGAATTTTTGTCGCCTAAAAAACCCCCCCTTAAATTGAAATGGAATGGAGGTAGTAACATGTAAACCCATAAAAATCAGATTTTCAATGCAATTTTCGACTATTTTTTTTTTTAATCTATACGCAAATGACTATAACAACGAAACAAATAAAAAAACGAAGGATTTTTACCAAAAGGGCAGTAACAAAAAAATAATTTATTTACTTGTTAGTGGGGAGGCCTTTGCAAAGATCTTTACTGCAAGAAAGTGCCCCTTTATGAAGCCAAGAATATGTATCAATAGCAACACAACAACCATCTAAATCCTTTACATGAATTGGTTGCATTATTGATTTTAATTGAGGAAGAAGACCTTGAATTCCCATTTTTTTTACAGTTTCTTGAAAAATGATGAAAATGGTCAAATGGGTTTTAGCTGAAATTGATTGCTAAATCATCAAAATTTAATCTTTGGGTTTTGGGGATTTGGGATGGGGAGATTATTGGAGGAGGGTTGTGGTTTATGAATGAAGGAAATGGCGGGAAGAATTGTTTGGGAAATACGAGAAATGGGGGCAAATTGAAGAGAGAGTACCACTTCTTATGCATAGTGTACAATTTTTAAAAGGCATCCTAATGTATTTACAATCTGAACTGTTATTCACACACCAAAACAGTAAAATGAACTGTGCGAAATTACTATTTTACCCCTGGCAAATTTTCTTGTTGCTTGTACAAAAACAAGCGAATTTTGTGTTGCTTATTGGGAAAAGCAAGCGGGTACCATTTGCTTGTACAAAAACAAGCGAGGAATGCAATACTAAAACAAACACAAGTCCCAGTGCGTTTATTATTAAACAAACGTTTGATTTATTAGGCTTGTGTAATTCACGAGCATAGCAATAATTAACTACTTTCGCTTTACAAGCATGCGTAAATTGGTAGTTTGTCGTAAACATGAAAAAAAAAATCGTACATGAATATTAAGAAAGGTGATCTTTATTGATATTGAATCGAGTTGATAAAAGCTTTGAAAGTTTGATATAAACTTTAATTGTGGTGATTTAACAAATACAATACATTCTCATATATATAAGGAAAAGAAAGATAAAACAAAATTACTTACTTGTCGTATTTAATAATGAAATGCACAATTACATTTTGCTTATAAGCGTTCTTAAGTCGGTTGTTTTTAAGAAGCGTAGAAAATAGTCGCTCGTTTCGTAAACATGCACTTAATTTGTTTGTTTACCTCGTTTTTTGTGAAAGATGTGATCTTTATCGTATGGGTTTGGTGGAACACGTTAACGAGAAAAATGACTAAGTGAATCAATTCAAAAATAACATAAAATACCAATTAAAATAACATAAATAACATAAAAATGGTAGGAAGTGAATCATAAGTTGAATAATGTTATCATATTTAAACACCAATTAACATATTTGAAATATTAGCACAAATTTGAAATACACAAACGATAATTATTAATTATTGAAATTATCAAAATTCAAAATTATTAACATTAGTTATCAACATTCGAATAATTGTAAATTGAAATTATTAACGATAAGAAATTAAATTATGAAAAATAAAAATTAAAAAATTATTAACATTGAATTATAAAATCGAAATTATGAAAATTAAAAATTATTAACATTCGAAATTATAATTAATATTACACAATTCATAATTGACGAAGGTAGTGCAATATAAGTAGCAATTGAAATGATTACGTGGTTATAAGCAAATAGATAATTCGCTTGTTGGTATATAAACATGAAATTCGACTTTGTTGGTATCTGAACATGTGGTTAAAATCGCTTGTTTAAAGCAATCATTTGGATAATTCGATTCTTTTGTGATAATCATTTGGAAAATTAAACTCGTTTGTAATAGATTTATGTGGAAGTTGTGTTGTCAAATGGAAATTAGATTTTTGGGACCAAGTGAAAGAAGCAAATTGTATTGGAGCTTGTAAGTGACGTGATGATTATTCGTTATAAGCTTTATGGAACTAAATTCTTTGTTTATAGCAACGTAGAAAATTTGCTTGAAATAATTCGATTTGCATGAATCATGTGAAGACATGTTCGATTATTGAAAGTTGAATTTTCGTCGATGTAATCTAAAATTTACCAATATCTCATTGCTTCTAAAATTTATCATATTTCATATTTTACCATTTTTGACCATATTTTATATTTCATAATCTTACTGTTTTTACCATATTTTATATCTCGTAATCTAAAAATTAACCGTATTTTTATAATATTAATATTTATCATAACCTAAAATTTTATCATATTTCATAATTTCATCATAATTTTATCATAATCACCGTATTTCGTTGTTTAATCCTTAATTCTTAATATTTCATAATTTGTTTATAACCTAAAATTTCATAATAATTTCATGTTTATAATTTCATGTTCATAATCTAAAATTTCATAATTTCATATTTTCATAATAATTTCATAATTTCATAATATTTCATAATTTTATAATTTCATAATTTCATATTTAATAATAATTTCATTATTTCATAATATTTCATAATTTTGTTTAATCATAATTTTAATCATAATCTCATATTTTGTTTAATCATATTTTATAATTATGCGATATAACTCATTTATTTACGATTTCATAATCTAAAATTAACCATATTTTTATAATATTAACATATTTTATCATAACCTAAAAATTTTATCATATTTCGTAATTTCATCATAATTTTATCATAATCTCATATTTCATTGTTAATCATAAATTCGGCATATTTCATAATTTTATCATAATTTGATATATTTATTATATTCCTTAAATTCACAATGTCCGATAATTTCCTAATATATAATTCATAGTATTATAGTAT
Source organism: Lithospermum erythrorhizon (assembly GCA_019722365.1). NCBI lineage: Eukaryota > Viridiplantae > Streptophyta > Magnoliopsida > Boraginales > Boraginaceae > Lithospermum > Lithospermum erythrorhizon. Next base: position 274,687 of record JADFUC010000994.1, read on the forward strand.
ACGCAATTCATTACATTTTCTCTCGATTTAATACACAATTAAATTTCGTTACACTTTTAATAAATCGCTTATTGTCTTGTAATCATTGCTTGAATTCGCTTGTTGCATAGCAAACCATAAAATATTCGGTTGTCCATATAGCAGAACAAATGCTCAATTGAGCATTACATATTAAAGCCCGATTTTAATTAGCTTATGTCCAAACAAACAACCTAATAAGCGTCAGCAATTAGCAAACAAAGCGAGGTCGCTTGCTTTGTTATAAGCTTGAGTTAATTAAGTTTGTTGTGTTTTGAGCAATCAATTACTTCGCTTATGTGTTTATAAACATCCGAAGAGTTCGCTTATGTGCATAAGGGCAAAATAGTCATTTTACGTTGCCGAAATACTGTTTTGGTGTGTGTATAGTGTTGCCCGTTTACATTTCATATAATTAGTAATTCCACCTTGCAGCGTTGCGCATTGTGTTATGATCAATATGTAATGTGAAAATGAAAATTGTATATAACTTAAAATCATAATTGACTACTATACAAATATTTTTTTCTTACCGTATAATAAAATTACGTAATCTTAGCTGTGACTTGTGAGTCATACATGGGAAGTTATTGATAGATATTGGTTTATACTCCTTATTTAAATTTTAAATTTCAAATATATAGTAACTTCCAATTATATGATAGTTACAAAAATACCCTCAAATTAATTAAATTTAAATTTAAAAGTCTAAAATTAAAAAGGGTACAATGGCAAAAAAATTTAATGAAGCCAAATAACTATATACACATATTTTCTTTATATATAGTATAGATGATAATGTCAAATTAATTTTCGGAATAAAAGTGGAGGGTAAATTTTTTACAAAGAAGTATAGTGTCATTATCAAGAAATTGAGGGTAAAATTTATTATCCGTTTTAAAATAGGGTTTTAAAAAACCCGACTCTTCCACTTATTGAAATGCGTTCAAGTATCAAATACTACTCGAGAATAGAATAGAGTAATTATCCAAAATTATATATGGGGTATTAAATTTCCCAAAACCCATTAAAATCTATTCATTCATAATTATATATATGATGATGTATATGTTGATTAGGTCAATTGGTAATGGATGATTTAAGATACAACGAAATTGCGAGAAGAATGTTTTAGTCAATAGCAAAAAGGCGGAAAATCAGAGAGAGATTTCTAACGTTTATGTTGGTATCCGACTTCTTAAGGACGTTTCGGCAACGCTATACACACATCCAAATAGTATTTCTTCTAGAAGTGAAATGATAATTTTGCCATTGAATATAACTTCCTCAATTACTACACTTAATAATTTCACCCCAACCAAACACTATTTGGGTGAGTGTATCAGATCTCAGGGCATGTCATAAGAATGGTAACTTGACAGATGTTTGATAATCGATCTGAAAAATTCCACTTGTCTAGTGTTTATATTGATAATCGAGTCGGTTCAAGTATAAAATATTATGCAAAATCGATACAATAGAGTAATTACCCAAATCGATAAATCAAATTTAACGATACCCATTAACAATAGACAAAAAAATGAATCCAATAATAACCGAATTGAAATCAAATTACAAAAAATAAAAATCATACTCAATACGTGTAACCGAGAAATAACCAACCTCAAATAATCAATAATAAGTGAACTCGCATAGGGATAATTTAGTCGGTAGTTACATACTTACATTATATATTATGCGGGTTTATATACGTATCAAAAAACAATAAAACCCTAAAAAATTTCATTCTTCTTCACGGTCAATCTAAGATAGTTCTATTTTCTTTATTTTGTTTTGTTTTATTTCACTAGTTTTAAAAGTATTATTATTGATTCAATACTTTAGTTTAATTTACTTTTTTATCGTAAATTTTAATGTAATTTACTAATAACATGATAATTGTGATTCGAATCAAAGTTAAGTGTGTCAATTAAGGTTAAAAATTTGTTAATTTTGATGATTACAATGAAAATGGACAATCTTTTTGAGACAGAGGGGGTATAAGTAGACTATTTTCCTAGGGGTGATAGTGTTGAAGGTGGTGGTAGGTTGGTGGGTTAGGATGTGGTTACGATTGGAGAAGAAAAAACATGGAGGGATGGGTGGGGTCCTTTGTCCTTAATTTTATTTTCAAATATTTTTAGTTATTTTAAAAAATGTATAAATCTTCATTATTTTATATTACACCCCAAAATATGAAATAAATTAACTTTAACTCCAAAAGTGATTTCAAAGGCAAAGTGAAATCGATAGTTGGCTTTAGGGCAACTTGAAAAGTTAAATAGTTCAAGGGGCAAATCAGAGCATAGACAATAGTTCAAGGTGGTATATGGAATTAAGCCAATTTTTTACAAATAAGTATAGTGTCATTATCAAGAAATTGAGGGTAAAATTTATTAGCATTTTAAAATAGGATTGTAAAAATCCAGACTCTTCCACTTATTAAAATGCATTCAAGTATCAAATACTACTTGAGAATACAATAGAGTAATTATCCAAAATTATATATGGAGTATTAAATTTTCTTGAAACCCATTAAAATTGATTCATGCATTGTTATATATATGTTGATGTATATGTTGATTAAGTCAATTGGTAATGGATGATTTAAGATACAACGAAATTGTAAGAAAAATATTTTGGTCGATAGCAAATAAGGTGGAAAATCAAATAGAGATTTTTACCGTTTATGTTGGTACAAGACTTCTTTAGAAGGCTTGTCAGGAGAATGGTAACCTGACATATGTTTGGTAATCGATCTGAAAAATTCCACGCGTCTAGTGTTTCTATTGATAATCGAGTCGGTTCAAGTATAAAATATTATACAACCCCGATACAATAGAGTAATTATCCAAATCGATAAATCAAATTTAACGATACACGTTAACAATAGACAAAAAAATAAATCCAATAAAATCATACTCAATACGTGAAATAACATGGAAATAACCCACCTCAAATAAATAATAATAAGTTAACTGGCATAGGGATAATTTAGTCGGTAATTACATTGTATAGTACGCATATACGTATCAGAAAATAATAAAACCCTAAATATCTACTTTCTTCTTCATGCTCAATCTATGGTATTTCTATTTTCTTTATTTTGTTTTGCTTTATTTCACTAGTTTTAAAAGTATTATTAGTGATTCAATATTTTAATTTAATTTACTTTCTTTATTATAAAATTTTAATGTAATTTACTATTAACATGATAATTGTTATTCAAATTAAAGTTACGTGTGTCAATCAAGGTTAAAAATTTATTAATTTTGACAATTGTAATTAAAATAGGAAATCTTTTTTAGACAGAAAGGGTATAAGTAGACTAATTTTCTCAGGGGGATCCAGGATTGAAATTTAACGTGGTCCCTCAATAATTTAAAATAAAGAAGAAAACGACCATAACAAAAAGTGAATATCTTATTCTAATTCAGGCCCATTGCATCATCCTCTTGGTTATTGCTTAAAAATATTTGATTTCTTTACATAAGTAACTCAACCATCATTAACCCATGGATTAGCCATTTGTTTCTATTCTCATTCTTCACATAATTCAATCCCGAAAATACTCTTTTGACACTTGTTGTCACTACTGGTAATGTCAAAGCTAGCTTCACAAGTTTGTACACAAATCTAAAAGTATTATGATTTTTTGTTCGGACAAGACTCTTAAAGAGATCTGAGGTCCCCATTCAACTAAGGAAAAATTATCATCCATCTTGACATTATGAATATAATTCTCAATTTGACTCAAATTCATCTAAATTGACTTAATCAAACCAAATTGATTCAATTATGCCCCTAATTTAAGTAAATCAAAACGCAATTGGGTAAAATATGGTCCTATAGTAACTAATAAATTGTATCCCAAGTTGAGTAATAAATTATATACTTAATTCATTGTAAAATTCAACCCTAAATAGACTGAAAAGTTCAACCCTAAATTGACTAAAAATAAGATAAATATTATTGAAAAATAAAGAATATCTAATTTGGGGGGGAGGGGTGGGGGGAAGCGTAGAAGCGTGAACCAATTACTTTCACGATTTGGGGTTGGGGTGTTGAGAAAAAAAAAGTGAAAAGGAAAGAGAGAAAAATGTGTGGAGTGAGGGGAGAATAGTAAAGGTTTTAAAATTAAGGAAATGCCAAAGGAAAGAAAGCAGCGTCTATTTGTGCATTGCTCTACATACCCAAGCAGTGTTTCAAGGTTGAAACTTCTAATATTATTCTGACCCACTTTATTTTTAAGTGTGCAGTGTTTAGGAAATTTAAATTAAATCATTTGAACCCTTTTTTAACTATTTCAGTGTGTATAATGTTGTCCGCCCAAGGGGAATCGAACCTGGGTTGGTGTTGTGACCATTGAGCATAACCATATAAGCTAACTTGTTACTTTGTCTTTGGGTGGTCCTGGGCATTCCTTGACTACCATGTAAATCCATCTATTTTCGACTCTTTGTTATAGCGACATTACTGATAAAGGGTACCTTATTGCATGTAGTGTATTTATTGAGATGATGCCCTTTGTACTGGCACGTAGTTACAGTAGTGGCCCAATAACTGTGTTGGCTCTTGGAAATATTGAAAGTGCGATATGGATTCAGGATTCTTACATTAACAAAATAGAGTTATTGTTGAGAAGAAAGTTAAAAACTTCCTATGAAACATCTGAAAAGTTTATATTTTTTAATGTATAGAAACGAAAGGTTAGCTTCATTTCCAGATTACGAATATATTGTAGATATGTTGTGAGTCATTTTAAGATTGAGTATATTATAATTTGTTATTTTGAGTGAACATCTTCTACTAGATATAAGTTTCATAATAGGTTAGTTAACCTACTACTGTGTTGGTTTTTCAAAATGTATGCAGTGTTGCCGTTTGAAATCTCAGCATAGTAGATCTTGCATACTAATATATTTTGTGAGATTTTGAGTATTAGTATTACTTTACAATTTAATTTGTAAATGTTCGACATGATAGATTACTAAACTGTTGTTTTACATACTTATTCTTGTAGAATTGAAATAGCTGCCCTTAAAACACTTAAAAAACTACTTCAAACAACTTGTTGCATGTATAATGGTGCAAATTATGAGACATGGTCCCGTGAGTTGAAGATATGCTCAAATTACACGAGATCGAATATGTCTTGTCACGAAGGAATTCTAAGAGGCCTTCGAGTCCCTGAATAATGCCTTTAGGAGAAATACGAGTTGCATAAGGAGGATGCTCTAAAAGCTAAATGTCTTATGCTTATTGGATGGGGCAGTTTGAATTCTATATGATTAGTATCAGGCATATGACATTTATCGGAAGATCTGGAGTGAATCGAAGGAGAGTGCGGGGAACATGAGAACTTCTGAGATCCTTTGGGTATCGGTGATTGCAAACCGAAGCACGGTGAATCTGACTGTGCGCTTGAAGTGATGGATCTGACCAATCGGTACAGATCTTTTGAGATACCGATAGATCACAAATTAGAGTTTTACATCACCATGAGATCAGCTTCAATCAAGATGTCTAAGTACATCAAAGGTTATAGCAGATACAAGGTTGATCAAACCCTCGCTGATATACATAGACAAATTACCATCGCTGAAGCAGATGAGATTTTGGATATGAACAAAAGGCTTTCTACTTAGCGATGTTGTTTGAAGCAACAAGCGTGTGAGACAAATAAAGGAAAATGTGTCTACTTGAGGATGATATGCATCGTGCAAACTCAAGGTCCTTAGAAAGGGACATTAAGTATCCAATGAAGATAGAAAAAGGGGTTTAACAATCACGAGCCTAAAGGTATTTATGTTATTGAAGTTTGTACACCTTCTAATTCTACTTCGTGGGTGCTAGACCTTTGGTTGTGGTTCGCATTTGTCATAATGTGTAGGAACTGCGGGCAAGTAGAAGACTTGAAAAGAGAGAAATGGACCTACGTGTAGGGAATGGTGCGAAGGTTGCAGCCCTAGCAGTAGGATCCATTAGTTTGAATTTGCCTACGGGCCTAGTTTTAAATTTAAACAATGTTTACTATGTGCCTGCTATTAGCAGGAATATTATTTCCATTTCGATTTTGAACAATGAAGGTTTTTCATTTTCAATTATTAAAATTTAGGATCTCTAAGAATGGTATAATATATGGTAATTCATCTCTCTCAAAATGGTCTATGTTTTTGTCCCAACGACAATATGCCATTAATCTTAAAAAGAGATAAGCCTAGCATTTAAATCCTACATACCTGTGCCATTAAGTTAGGTCATATAGCTTGAGAACGTATAAAAACTTCCTCGATTGGAATGCTTGAAGGTTTCGATTATGAATCGTATGATAAGTGTGAATCTTGCCTACTGGGCAAAATGACTAAGTCGCCTTTCACTGGATACAATGAAAGGGCAAGTGATTTATTGGGGATCATACACACCGATGTATGTGGGCCAATGAACACACCTACAAGAGGTGGTTACAGTTACTTCATTACATTTACTGATGATCACAGTAGATATGGTATGTGAATCTGATGAAACACAAACATGAATCTTTTGACAAATTTAAGGAATTTCAAAATGAAGTACAAAATCAATTGAACAAGACTATAAAGGTTCTTTGATCTGATAGAGGAGGAGAATATTTGAGTCATGAGTTCAACAATCATCTTAGAGAGTGTGGTTTTGTTTCATAACTCACTTACGCGAAAACGCCCGCAGCATAACTTGGCGTGTGCGAAAGAACCATCGAACCCTCGGCATGGTTCGATCTATGATGAGTCCTCGATATACCCGGTTAGTTTTGCGGGGTTATGTACATAAAAGCGCGACGCACTCCTCTAAATAAATGTCCAACCAAATCAGCAGAGAAAACTCCTCATGGTTTGGGAAGGCTCCCAAGTCGGGTTTTCTCAGGATTTGGGGCTGTGAAGCTTATGTTAAGAAATTGACGAAAGATAAACTAGCGTCCAAGTCTGATAAATGCTACTTTATTGGGCATCCAAAGGAAATCGTTGGTTACTACGTCTACCTGAAGCATGAGAATAAATTATTCATTGCTAGATCAGGAGCATTCTTTGAAAAGGAATATCTGTCCAGAAGGGCTAGGAGTGAAGATGTTCATCTTGAGGAAGCTCAATGATGAAAGCGGCTGTCCAATACACCTAATTAATGAGGCCATTGACCTACAACAATTAGTGTCTTCTTACATAGAAGATCCAGTTCTTGATCCACAGGAAGTTGTGGAGGAACCAACCCTTAGGAGATCCAATAGAGATCATCAAGAACCAGACCGTTGGTATGGTGAAGCTTTCATGATTGAAAGTGACGAGCCTACCTCTTACGAGGAGGCAATAAGTAGCAAAGATGTTGATAAATGGTTGATAGCCATGAAGTCCGAGATGGATTCGATGTACCAAAACAAGGTTTGGTCCTTGTTAGATTTACCCAATGGTTCTCCCATTGAGGTGTAAATGGGTATTAGAAACATGACAAGAGGCTTTGATCCATGTTTTCAAGGCTAGGCACAAATGGCGAAAGGTTTCAAAGCAAATTTATGGTATTGACCATGATGAAACCTATTCGCCGGTGGCAATGCCTAAGTCCATCCGGATAAGCTTAGCCATTGCGCATTCCATGACTATGAGATATGACAAATGGATGTAAAGACCCGGCTCTGAATGGAAATCTTAAGGAAGATAGAGATTGACCCTACGGGCTTTATATGTCCCCGAAAGGATCTAGAAGGCTTGTAAGCTCTGAAGATCCATTTATGGTCTCCAACAAGTATCCAGCAGTTGAAATCTTCGTTTTGATGAAGCAATCAAAGATTTTGGATTCATCATAAACGAAAAAGAATCTCGTGTATGCAAGAAGGTGAGTGGGAGTTATATAGCATTTATAGTCCTATATGTCGATGACATACTAATCATTGGGAACAATGTAGAGTTACTAAACTCAGTCAATGATTGGTTGTGTAAATGTTTCTCGATGAAGGACTTAGGTGAAGCACAATATATTCCGAATCAAAATTCATCGAGATCGGGCAAATCGGCTGATCGGACTTTGTCAGGACACTTATATCAATAAGGTGTTGCAAAGGTTCATAATGGATGATTTTGAGAAGGGAAATCTCCCCATGAGACATGGAGTTCAACTGTGTCCTTGATGTCCCTTGGCTAATCTTTGAATGAACAAGATGAAGACATACCTTACGTGTGGCTATAGGGTCCGTGTGTATGCGTGTTGTGCCTGCGATGTGTCATGCACTAAGTCTTTACCGGCCGATGCAAGCTATCCCGAGGCGAGCCAGCGGATTCTGATAAAGGGCATCTTGAAGTATCTGAAGAACAAAAAGATGTATTCTTGGTATATGGTGGAATGAGGAAGTTAGTTGTTACCGGGTACACATATGCCCGGTTTCCAAGCGTGCAAAGTGACTACTCGTTCACGGTCACGGGTACTTGTTTTGCTTAAAGGTGGGCGGTATCTTGGAAAAGCTCCAAAAGCGAGCATTGTAGCGATTCTACTACGGAATATAGTACATTAGGCATCGGACTCTCCAAAGCACATTCGATTAAAGAAGTCGTGAATGAGTTTGATGTTATGCTAGCATTGAAAGGGCGATGGAATTGTTATGTGTGATGCGGTGCCATTGCTTTCGAAGCCAAAGAACCAGTCAGCATCACAAATCGAGCATGTACCCGAGAAAATATCACCTAGTAGAAATATGCTTAATAGAGTGATATGAGAAGTGTGTAAAACTAGCAGCAAGAGGCTAATATTGCCGATCCGCTGCAAACCACTACCTCGGGAAAAATGATGAACATCACGACGAACATTAGTCTTAGACAAATGTAGGTGGTGATGGGATTTAGTGGGAGCTAGTATCTATCATGTCATGTGAACAAATAATTGAATATTTTAGCTTCTTATATATCAATACATTTGTTTGCCATGTTTATGTGTTTATATGTCTTAATTTGCATATAACCTATTGTATCCTCGTTGAGTGAAAAGTTAATCCCCCAGGCTGTCTGCGGTTTACAGAGAGGCAACGAGCGTTGACAAGAGAACCTCTTCAAATTACAAACTTAGATGGCACTTCTCTCGCCAATCGGATCTTGATAGTTTGGGGCGTGCATTTGATGACGAATAGAGATGGTTGATGATCGATTCTCTTCCAGATCGTAGGAGCTTGTAAGCTGGCAATCTTACATGGGTACGTCGATTTAAATAAGCGGGGAGGCTGGATTGACCCATTGCAAAATCATAGAAGATATGTATATACGTATTCCTATGATATTTGCTTATAGCTGATTGAGTTGCGATTCTTAGACATCGTGTATAACTACTTATGTTATATAAGTTGTGTGCTTTTGACTATGTGCATTTGGAAATCAATGAAATTGATTCCACTTTTTATTATGCCCAGATTGCGACGGTGTGTATCAGATTCATTTACGGGGTTGGTTAAATGTGATTCTTGAAACTTAGTGTTCACCTTAGTAATGGTATATTAACACTAGTGTGGGTTCTAGAGTAATTTAAGGAGGGTTATGGCGATTGCTAGATGCTTTTCGTGTCGTTATAATAATAGTAATTGGTCGGTGTGTATTATACAACTTGCAATATCGAGCCTAGAGGTCACACACGTACAATGATATTCGAATAATATTTCATGAATGAAGTCGCAGAACTTGTATATTGAGAAATGTATTTCTCATATTTATATAAACTATCCAAATATATGTTGATGAACATCAATTGGTTAAACTGCGAGTTTAATCAATTAGAAAGCAATTGAATCGATGAATAACCCGATAAGTTATTCGATAGTGACTTGTTAGTATTTTAGTGACTTGTTAACTTAATTAAATAAAACAACTCACTAGTAACTCATTATTTAATTAGAGGCTCATAACGGTCTAATTAAGTTGAGGATTAAGCGATTTCTTAACAGCGAGTTTGAGTGGAGTACAGGACTTGGTATTTAAAGAGGGCTTAGGTTTTTCATGCGAATCATAAAAAAACCTCCACCTCCCTCTCAAAGATGCCGCCCCCTCTTGGTGGTGGAAGGTTTTCTCTTCCAATTCTCATTAAATCTTCAAACTACAGCAAGTTCAAGTACTTGGTTCGTTTCCCTGCTTTTGGTGTGCAATCTAGGGGCGTCATTTCGGGTTTTTGAACAAGCATTGGAGAGGATTTTTGGAAGGGGCTTTCCTGAGGCACATCGTGGGGATTTGAGTTCATTCGCTTCCGTTGAAATGTAAGGATTCGTATTCATACATTTATTTTATGTGTTTTAGATAATTTATATCATTTTGAGTCGGGATGTATGAATTTGGTGTTTATCACAAATGAAATTCATACAGATTCTAACAATGTCAAGCGTCGGCCTTAAACGGGGACTATCGGACGTAGTACACAGTGGGTTCGGCCTAGAGTAAAAAAAAGTTGTTGGTGTTCGCTGACACACTTCTTATGGTTAACTTGTGACTAGAATCGCATGATAAAGGTGTAAGTAATCGTCTAACGGCGAGAATGTGAGTGTGGAGAAATCGGTGTATATTGATTTCTATAATCGTAATACGTGCGATAATTATTGTGACAATTCATTTTAGTTTATTAAATGAGATTACTCAAACTAAGTGTTCAATAATAGTAATTATAAATTACTAGATAGGAACTTCGTGATAATATCAGGGGTCACGCTTGATTACTATCCCGTACATAATCGTTATAATAATAATATTGGTCAATATATTATTATACAACACCTTGGAAGGTTACGCATACAATGATGTTGAGTTTTATTTCATGAGCAGAAATTAAATCGTGATTGCTAAATTGGTGTTGATTGAAATCCTTGAGACAATCAGCAAAGTTTACATTATAGTGTAAAATATAAATTGGGCAGAAACAAATTAATTAACTTGTTAGATTAATTAACGGTTGACTAATTTAGCTTTCGTTAGTGACTTGTTAGTTACTGTTAGCATTTAATTAGTTATCCGGTTTTAGCGAGTTGGTTTGTTAGTTAGTAAAGCTATTCGGGTTAAATAGGGTGTGCTATATAAAAAAGGAGAAAAAAGATAGAAAAAACCTAATCATCTTTTTCCCTCTGTGCTAGCCCCCTCCCTCACCATGTAAAATCAAGTGAAATGCGCTTGATTTTGTTGTTCAATTGCTCATAAGATTCTAGCAAATCCAATCGCGAGATTCAACCGCTCTTGGTGTGGACTAACTGGAGGCATCAACCTTTTGTGGTGCAATTCGTTAGGAGTTCAACGGAGGCTTCGTGAGAGAAAAGTTGGTGACATCCGCTGCGTTGTAAGTATTCGTTTTCATACGTATTTACATATATTATTCATTGCAATTCGATTATATACATTTAAACGATTCTAGATGCATTTGTTTATGTTTTTTTATGAACAAGTTGCATAAATTTTCCAACATGAACAAACTCTTCCGTGAGCTTTACTAGATCTCTTTAAAACATTGAACAAGTTGCATTTGTTTATGTTTTTGTAATTTTTCGCCTACTACCAGTATGAAGGGAAAGAGAGAGGAATTTTTCATATTCAAAGTGCCCTTTATATAGGGCTCAATCCCTACTTTTAAAGAACTTCGAGATATGGGTGAAAGCTCTTGCTCTTAAAATAACATTCTAGAATTCTTCTAAAAGAGAAGATTATAAAATTAACTTCATCTTCTACGGTTCTCGCGCGCCCATGAGTTGATTTCAACAATTGGAATTTCAGCCTCAATGTGCCTCTGATTATATTTTAAACCCACAGAAAGTTATAATTAAATCATAGTTCGATTTCGTTGTTGTGTTAACCCGAACATCATATTAATATATAGATTATGAAGCGACTCACAATGGCCATCGTAAGCCCTAATCTCCAATCGAGTTACCTAATATAATAATTTTCCAACAATTAACATATATCCGAACTTATTATTATTTAAATGTAATATGGGTTTATGCAATCCCCAATTATTCAGCGGGCGTATATTTGCTCCCGTTTAACGTCTCATATTTCCAATAGAAAATACTACATATTGATATATTTTTCACAAACAAATATATAACACATTAAAAGTTATTTGAGTTCAAAATTGAAAAGAGTTAACTCATTAAAATAAAAATGTAACAATCTTTTGGGAACAGAGGGAGTACAATTTATCTTGAGTTTTTATAATTTCACATTATTTTTTAAATGGTTTTATAATATTTTCAAAGTTATCTTATTTTTATGTTTCCAAAATTTTGTTCAAAAACGAAACTTGGAATCATGATGATAATACATTTCGTGGGTTTATATATGGATGGATGACATATATCCCCGAATTTTATCATAAATGTCAATTTGGTCCCCGAGTTTTTCATATTACTTTCTCAGATTTTTTAGTTGGCATTCTAGTTATTTTCACGTAAATTAAAAATCAATTAAGAATGAAGGACATTTTACATAATTATCATTAATCAATGAATAAAATAATAATTTAATAAATATAATGGTATTAGAAGCATTAAACATGAAAGATAAATTTATATATTCACAATGTAACTTTTAATGCATTAAATAGGGGCCTAAAAGGAAAAACCAATCAAATATTGCATTGAAGTTTCAAAGTGTCAAGTATTTGAAATATGCTTGTTTTCTTTAGAATGACAATAAAAAATTAAAAGGTAACATTTGAATGTCATTTGATCAATTTTGACTTTCTCAATTATTCTTATACTATGTGCTTTACACTTTATTATATTTCATCATTCATATTAATTTTGTATAATTCCAATATTTTTTATAAATTTATTTTTTCAAATAAAATATTTTCATATTTATATATAATCTGTTCAAATTAATAGAAATAAATACATAAATTATGATAAATTTAAATTTATTTAATTGATATTGTAAGTAAATAAAAAATTAACTAAAAATTATTTTTCCTTTTTTTCAAATTAAAATTATTTATAGGTTACAACAATACATTTATTTACTAACAAAGTCAACATCAATTATAAAATTTAATAGGTTTTAAATGAAAGAAAATTATTTTTCATTTACTAAAATTAATTAAAAATGATAAGGTATAAATATGAAAGAATATACTAGTCAAAAAGATATTTTATTTTATGTCATGGGATCCAATTGACGATTAAAATAACTAAGGAACCTAGAATGATAACACAAAAAACTCATAGTAATAATAATAATAATAATAACAATAATAATTTTAATAGTAATAAAAATAATAATAATGATAATAATAATATAGTAATAATATCTTAACATTAATAAAAATGATAATAACAATTATAATAATAATAATAATAATTAATAAAATATATTATTATTATAATAATTTTGTTATAATTATAATAATGATAATAATAATAATAATAATAACTATAAAAATAATAATAATAGTGATAATGATAATGATAATAATAATAATAATAATAGTAATAGTAATAATAATAATAATAATAATAATAATAATAGTAATAATAATAGTGATATAACTTTAACTTCAACTAAATTAACAATGTATAATTTTGGAGTTATAAGTGAGTTATGAAGAAAAATATGGAAAGAGAAATATGCAAATTTAGATTTTATCACTTTTGATTTGGTTAAGAGGAGAAAATTAAGTTAAGAATTTTTACTTAAAAATCTGTTAAGTATTTTGATAAGATCTTAATTTATTTAGTCCTTAAAATGTTTAGTTATGAAACAAACTTAATAAAAAAAGGTGTTGAATTGATTAATTTTAAGTTCACAAACAGGCCCTAGACTATAATAACCGCCCCAAAATCTTGAGTCAACCCTTAAAAAACGCAAGGTTACCAAAATCTACTAACTTGAAAATGTGAGTAATTCAAAAGAGTCATTATCAAAATAGTACGATCGAAGTAGAAAAATTATCAAATATTAGTGATCTTCTAAATTTTTCAATCAAAGTGTGCTAGTCTTAGCTGTTATACACACACCCAAAGAGTTAGTGTTTGAGGGATGAAATGACTATTTTATCCCCTATTTGTAAGTACGGTAATTAAAAATTATGTTTAGAAATAAAATAGTGATTTATGTGCAAAAGTAAAATAGTCTAAAAAACACTATTTGGACCTGTGCTAGTTTACAAAATTTGTCCTAAAACCCCTCCTCCCGCCCTCTCTCGACTCAAAACGTGAAAACCCTTTCCACCCCCCCCCAAAAACCCATCACGCGAATACCCTTTTTCCTCCCAAAATCCCTCTCCCTCTCGAAAACGGAAAACCTCTTAGTTGGTTATTAAGGTTTGGCTATTATGTTTATTTTCAATATCAGTTTTAATTTTTATATTAGTTGGATAATTAGAATTTTGTTGGTCAGTTAATTAATTCAATTTCAATTTTGTTTTGTCAATTACTTTATTTGTTTTTTTAACTACTTCAATTTAAATTTCAGTTTTAATATGTTTGTTAATTAGTTTATTTGGTTTGTTAATTAATTTATTTTGTTCGACTTCTGATTCTTCAGATAATCAGAATGACAGTTTCCGATAATTTTGTTGAGAGTAAGTTAAACATGAGAATTGGGTCCGAGGGAGTGACCAGAGAATATGGCACAGATGTGATCGCGCGTGCTGATATAAGGGGAGATGTTTCCGCTCATGGAAACAAGATGTCGGATGTGATCACTTCGAAGTTACCTTATCAAGGTCAATCGAAGAAGCGTGGACCTGTTACAATTCTTGAAAATTCAATAGAGAAGAGGCGGAAGATGGATCGAGGAATAAAGATACTGTGTAATAATATGTTGAAAGATCTGCAAAATCATAGATGTGGTTTCCCTTTTAGGAAACCAGTGGATCCTGTGGCTTATAATATCCCGAATTATTTCTCTGTCGTAAAAAAGCCCATGGATTTCGGGACAATTGGATCCAAGTTGGAGAATAATGTCTACTTTAGCATTGACGAATTTGCTGCTGATGTTAGGCTGACTTTCTCCAATTGTATGCTGTTTAATCCGCCATTTAACAAATTTCACGTAATGGCGAGGGAGCTGAGTAATTATTTTGAAAGTAAATGGAAGTTCGTGGAGAAAAAACTGAAGCTCGAGAGTAAAAATGCCCTGAACAAGTCTATTTCAAATGGCAACAAAGAGGTCACTCGAGGAAGGATTATGATGGATCGTACAGCTTATCCCTCTATGGTCAGTTCTATCAACAGAAGAAAAATGTATGTGGAAGAGAAGCAGAAGCTGCGGAAAGACCTCAAAGAACTGTTGAAAGGAAATATGACTGAGAAACTGCAAAGCATCTCGAAAAAATATAATTTGTTCAATCTGAAGGAAAGCATTGATATGGGCCTTGATGCTATGGATGATGAGGTTTTATGGGAACTGAAGAGAACTACCAAGAATATGTTGAAAGTAACTGCTGGAAAGGTATGAAAGTACTTATACCTATTCGGTTCCATATGTTTTTATGGTTTTGATGTGAATTTCTCAGTGATCCTCCCTGCAGTCGCTTGTAGTATGTTCGTTACTAATTAGACCTTTAAGTCTGAACTCTGAAGTACTATAGCTGTTCGGTCTATTTTTTCTGTGCCTGTTTTGATCACTATCTACTCTTTCTGCAGGTTGAAGCAACTAAAGGGACACAAAGCAGTGCATGCTCGTTGTCTGATAAACATATCGATAAATGTACGTTATGGCAGAATCCCTTTAATAGAGAATCAAGTTAGTAAATGATTTTTTGTTTAAGGAACTAATTGTTCTTTTGTTATATAAATGCATTGATAATGTTAGGGGAGTTTCCTGCCCATCTACAAAGTTGACGCCTCCAGCTAGTTCATTGACCTCTAAATGTGGTTCATGTGGTAGTTTGAGTTGCCGATGCAGCTTCTCTAGCAATAAAGTCCGATCATGCAAGAGTAAGTGGAAAGCTTTCTCTCTTCTGTCTCTGTGCATTACTGTTGTAGTTTAATAGGAGTATAATTTAGGTCTTACATTTTCTTGAATTTCAGATTTTGCCTCTAAAACAGAGAAACATTCAGGTCAAAAAGACGCTTCTAGAACTGTAAGTACAGTTTCAGCTGCTATTTGCATGAAGTAAATTTCATCTTTTTGAGAAATTTTATGAAGAAAGTTGAATTTGCTTTGATTACAGGATCTTTACCAAGAAAACTTGACAGCTTCCCGCAGTGACGCATTAGATTTAGATGGCAATGGTGGGTCACTGTATAGTTTGTTATTCTGTGTTACAAGAGTTGACTAGGGGAATAATATGTTTACCTGATTCCTTCATTGAATTCAAGGATCAGGAAGTTCTATTGAGAAGGTTGCTCAGAGCTCCTCATTCTTCGTTCTGAGTTCATCGCCCCTTGTCCAATGAAGCTCAGTTCATTAGATATGAATGCATCTCATTGGCAAGGGAAGAAAATACTTCCTCCATCTCAAAATAGTTGATTTTTAGAACAAAAGTACTTTATCAAGGAGCCCTATCTTCGGAGCTTCCACATATATTGTAAAGACGTGAGCCTTATATACATATTACCTTTATCATCCTCTCTAAAGAATTTATTTGACAGACAGCTTCATATATAAAATGGTTCTTTTCGCTAAATAACACACATCGATGGAACGCTTCCTACACATACTTCTACTGAATTGCTGAAAGACACTATATCCTTTATAAAGACCACGCTACTAAATTCCTCGCAGTTCTAAACGACCAATTGTAACGTGAATCGGGGACAAAAGCGCAGTTCATGAAAAAGTATCACTTTTGTTCTAAACAATCAAGTATTTTGAGATAACAATTTTTTCTTGAAACAATCAAGTATTTTGAGATGCTGGGAGTATGGAATTATCAAAAAAATTAAAATAATTTTGCTTTTCTTAGCTAAAAGAAGGAAATTCATATATTGACTACTGTAACTTGCTGACCTGAGCATTGTTATTATCTTGTTTAGGTTGGACTCCAGCGACGGATATTAATATGTCCCCAAAGAAAGCTCTGCGTGCGGCAATGCTGAAGAGCCGGTTTGCAGACACTATCTTCAAAGCTAGACAGATAACTCTTCTAGATCAAGTAATCAATATGTTTCTGCATGATTGGCGTACATGATTGTTTCTGATAATTTGTCTAGTTGATCGAGGAAGTTATTGACCTCCAATATCATTTTGCAGTGATATAAGATGTAAAATTGCAGTGGAGAAAAAGAGCAGCTGAAAAGCAACACCGGGAAGGTATTTTAAGGATATTATTCCTTTTATTATTTATAAATTTATGTTGAATTTAATAACTGAAGAGATTGTGTATCTTATTCAGCACATTCAATGAATTCGAACTATAAGACAGGAAAGGTGCTCATGAAGAGCTTTTCAGCGACTTTCTAAACTAAGAAACTTTACTGATAGAAAGATAGAATGCTTTTTTTATTGTCCTTTGGAAGTCCTGAACCGTTTAACTGGAAGCTGATAAACATATATTAGGCTCACACTGAATTTTGTTACCTGCAGAGAAAGCTAGGATTGAGGCACAAAAAGTTGCAGCTGAGTCTTCCTCCCGTTTGATGACTCAGTTAGAATTAAAGAAGCAGAGACAAAGAGAAAGGGAGGCTGCTAGGATTGCCTTGGAGCAGGTTTAGTTTTTGTGAATTTCAGTTGAACTTCTTTCATCTTTTTCATATGCTACCATACTCTATTCAGAGTTTCTTCAATTAACATACTTTTCTATTCTTATGACAGATGGAGAGAACTGTGGATATCGATGATAATCTGAAGTTCCTTAGAGATCTTGAGTTGATGAGTCAGTCTCCAGATTCTGGTTGTACTATTGCTGGTGGTCCTGGTAACCCTCTAGAGCGGCTTGGTTTATATTTTAAGGAGGATTTTATAGATGATGTTGAAGAGGTACTCCCAAGTAGTGAAGATTTAAGCGAAGAGGGGGAAATCTTGAATAGTAGTGAAGATGGAAGCGAGGAGGGGGAAATCTTGAATTAGTGACTTGGTGTAGTTTATCCTGCTCGGCCCGGTGCCTAGACTAGAGCAATCTCCCTGTTGCAGTGACTTAGTTTATCTGTCACATATTGGATTTTGATGTAATTGAACTTGAAGAATCATCTAAACCTCTAGTATAGCTACGTCTCGATTACTAGGCATCTAGTTCACCACTTTAACATAATTGACACATTCTGATTAGTTATATTGATTTTTGATGTATTTGTACATCCTCAAGGCTCCAAAGTGTATATGACATACTTATATAGTATATATATTTCCTTCTATTGCAGTTTCTTGTGCATCTTATCAATATTTCAACTTTGGGACACGATTTCTTTGATATTATGTGTTATTATTATATGATAATAAGATTAATAGGAGTAACATAATTGGTTGTGCTTCTTGATAAGATGTGTTATCTTTGTCGTGATAGATGTTCGAATCATTGAGGAATCAGATAATTCTAAAACAATTCATGGCACTCGGGTGGATCTCTTTTTGTGAAAAAATATCAATTGAAACTGCTGGTTTCTTCAAATAACAAGGAGTTGAGTTAACTATTCAGTCAAATGACTTTAAAAAATATAAAGTAAAATCGAGGATTCCTCAAACAAGGAGTTGAATTAATTATTCAAATATATAATATTGAGCATGTTTCACATCTTTTCTTTTACAATATTTTAAAACGAAAAGTATATGAGAATCAACGGATAGAAGACTAAAGATTCTTTCCGCTAAATCATCTCTTCTTGTGTATCACCCTCATAGAAATATGTTAAGATATGAATTGTGCATGTACAAATAAAACTTGTCTTGATGGCTTTATCTGTGTATCCTTAGCTTAATGTTCCCTTGATCATCAAATGTACGCAGCACTAGGCTACATGTTTTATGAATGTTAGAATAGGTAAATAGCTAGCATCGATTGAATGCAATTGGTGGTACCCCAGAGGGTGTTTGGCTAAACTTTTTTTTTAACAACTAATTTACAACTGTGCCACTTCTATAAATATCAAATTTCATTTTCTGACTTGTTTCTAAGCACATAACTTATGAATACCGAAATTTTTTACAATATCAAGCCAATAACAATAAACTTATAAAGTTTGTAGAAAAGAAAACGACTTATGTTTATTATCCTCACTAGTATATCACTTTTTTATCTTTACGATTATAATTAAATTAGTAATTTAATATGTGAAAGAATAAAATTAATTGTAAATTTAAAAATTATATTTTATGACAAAATATATAATATTTTATTTTTTTCAAATAAAGTGTAAATGTTAAAAAGTCGATATATAACTAAAAATCAGATTTTACATTATTTAACAGCGATAAATCAAAGATAAAGTCAGATATCAAGTTTTTGAATGTAGTTGAATTTACTTCCTCGATCAAACTAATTTATGTTTGGAGCAAAAAAATTGCAATTTTTAAAACTGAACTTATGTTTTTGCTTTCAACTTATAAAGCTATATCAGATAAATGTTACTTAAACACGCCCTTTCACAAATCAACTTATAAAATCGATTTTGACCAAAATAAGTTTAGCCAAACACCCCTCCCACGCGACGTAGCGTCTAGTTGAATTATTGATGTTTCAAAATTACCCATGCATCAGTTGGTCAGCCGCATAACATATTCATGCTAATTCTAATTTTTATTTAACAAGCCACTAAAACCCAGCCGACATTAGATATCATCAACATATTAAATAAACTTACTACAGTCATACGACAAAGATAGAAACGAAATAATCACTTAACTAAAATAATATATGGCAAGTTTAAAAAAAAATGCTAGTGGTTATTATGTTTATTCGAATAGTTGTCGCCAATGAATTGATTATAAAAAGATCGCGAACTTCAAAACCTATACCCTCCTTCCTAATCTACCCTATTTGTATGTACTCTATATGTAATTAGGAAATGGAAGAATTAAGGTTATTTCTGAAGTCCCACGATCTTTTTATAAATAATTCACATGTAACACTTATCCAAATTGTTGAATAACCATTACGTATTTTTAACTTCCCATCATGTATTATTTTAAATAAATTTAATTATTTCATTCATACTATCATTGCCATGTATTTTCTAGAGCGCTTTCGCCATTATCACTCAAAAATATTATATTGTATTTGTAGCAAGTTTAATTTAATATGTTAATGAAATTTGATACTTATTAAATTTTTAAATAAGGACCGACTAAACAAAAAAATTAATTCGCACAAATAACAACTGTGTATCAATAGCTAGTTAAATATAGGGTAGATACTGATAAATGACCTTTAAGAAAATCCATTCACCTCACCTTCTCCATCTGGTTAGATGTTGAAAATGGATGGAAGGGACACAACTTGAGATTTTTTTTTGTTATCAATGATACTTGACTGCAAATTTTGTCAAGAACCAATACTACGAGATGGAAAAACATATAAGACATGTGTAATGAAGCCATTAATAATATGCCAAGACTTTGGGTAATATAGCAAACTTAGACAGTCGAACAAAGATACAGCATTTGTAGCATATGCAACATTTTGAAAACTCTATAAGTACTAAGCTCCGATTACACAATCTCTATGCTGATTCCTACACCGTGTAGCGATTCTTGGCACCTCTGTCGAGCTTCTTTGCATCATCGTGCAGCATTATGAAATCAAAGCAAGTTATATATGTTGCATATATCTACCAAGGTAGAAAGTGAGGCAAAATGAGATACTTACGTGAAAGATAAATCCAATTGATTCGTTGTAATCCAATAACTCCTTCCACTGCTTTCCAATGCTAATCTGAAACAGAATTTACAACAATCAAATATACGGTAAAACTTCCCGTGGTATATTAACGTACAACCAAACCCCAAAAGTTCAGTGTCGAGGTTATGTGTTTATCGACATACCGATAGATGACTTCAAAAAAAAAAAAAAAAGAAGAAGAAGAAGAGTTGATTCATGTATTTCTTGTGGCATAGTTGACTGATAAATGTAAGCTCAATTTCCACTAATATTCTGAATTTAAAACAGTAACCTAAGTGGTAACTGAAGGAAATTCCCTTTTGCTTTTCTTATTTCCTAATGTATGTCAAGCATGATGCCCAAATTCACAACACAATCAATATATTCAACAAGATGAAAACCTGAAACCACACCAAGAATCTAAATAGAGCATTTTCAAGATGAAGCAAATTCATTTGATCCAAACAAGATAATCAAACACAGCAGCAGAAATTCAATGAATTCTCTCATCAGTACCTGAGCAACTTCATTTGCAGCATTCTTGGTCCACAATGCTATCTTTTCTTGCCTAGTCCTGACATTAACAACTGCTCCACAAATTTCATCTCCATGGTCAAACTGCTCACCAATCATTGCTAGCAGCTGTCGTAGACAGTGGAATTGTGAGACAGGTGTGAAGCTCTAAATATGTAATCTAGTAACAAAACATTTTAATGGAGCATACCGTGTATAGCCAACTAGTGTCAGATTTACCCTTGGAGAATGTCACAGTCCACTTCCCTCCATTAGCACATATAGGGTCCTCCCATTTTGGCTCAATCTTGTTTTTGAAACAGTGAAAGTCTGCTCCTGCAGCCAACTTGCTTGGATGGTGTATGTTGTTGTAGACACTAGAAGAAAAACAAGTTAGTTTTTAAGGAAATTTTTTTAAGTGAATTATATCAACAGGACATGGATAGACTGAAAATCAGAATAGGAGATAGTTGTGACAGCAGAACTGATGTGTAATTAGGTTATCAAGGGAAAAACAGTGATGTTGGGTTAGCGTGCCGAACTAATTATGTTTTAGTCGAACCTGTTGAACAAAATGGAAGATTTATCAGACTGTAGAACATAGCATCATGTATCAAAAGGGTAAAAAGCAAAAAATCAGATCCTCTGCTAAAAGCACATATCAAAATATGACATTACATAAAAAAACCCTTGAATGAAGCACACAGCGTCGCTACATTATAAATTATGCTGACTGTTCATAAGCATATCAAATGGCATCAAGCTGTGGCTAAGATTTCCAGATGAGAAACAAAAATGAACCTCATATTACAAATTAGTACGCAGAAAATCACACTAGGAAGCTCACACGAAATTTATTAAAATGAACCCGAAAAATAAAGCAAGGAAAGAAACAAGGTCAAAATCTCCATAGGCCTCTGGCTGAACTTGAAAATTCCAATCACTTTCCAAAGTAGTACCTAAATACAAACCACCCACGAAACACAATAGCACAAATAAGGTAATTTTATCCAAGTACGGCACAAATAAACCCAGGGTAAACTTCAAGTTCATCATGTTTTGGCTTCTATTTTTTTTGTATCACCTAGGTTAATCAATGTTAAATGATTCGCCTCAATTCACTTATCCTAATTTCATTAACCCCAAATTAGGATGTAACGTATATTTTTAGTATATTTCACTCAATTCATTCATCCCGATTTCATTAACCTAGATTAGGATGTAACGGAGGTGAATTATATTTTTAGTATATTTCATTCATTTCAATTCATATCGACACAAATAAAATAATATCCAAACAATATCTTACAACATTCACCTCGGGTACCTCACCTAAGATTTTAGTTATATTTGACCTTAGTTCAGCCCGACAAATAAAATAATATCCGAACAACATTTTAAAACATTTAACTCGTTAATTCTTAAGTACGGTCATCTAGATTCACCTGGTCGAAACAGATCATATAAACACAGATTTTGATAATTAATTTAGTAAAAACGATGAAAAAGTAGCTCCAAAAACTTCAACAGGAGACAACAATAAAATTAAACACAAACCCCCCACGAAACACAATCCGCACAAACAAGCTAGTTTGATCCAAATACGGCACAAACAAAACCAAGAACAATTACAAACACAAAAAGATTGCATTTTTATTATTTATTTTTCCAAAAGTGTTCAATAATTACCTCCAAAAATCTTCAACTGTAGATGGGTATAAATAAAAAATTATTTAAATTAAACTGAATTGGAGGTAACAGTTTGACAGGAAAAAACGAAAAGGTGAATTAAATAAAATAAAAAAGAAATGTGAGACTGAAAAACGAAAATGTGAATTGGGGAACCTCCAAAAGTCTTCAACAGTGGAGAAAGTGTAGATGGGTCTAATAGAGCTACCCCAAGGGACCTGTTTGGATTTAGTTTGGGGATTATCGAACCAGAATGTCCAGGAATGTTCTAGAGGATGTTTCGATACTAATTCCGCCGCCGCCGCCGCCGCTGCCGCCGCCGCCCCCTCATCTCCGATTATCTCTCCTTCCTCTACCTCCGATGATGATGCTACCTGCTTCTTCTCCACTTCCTCCACCATTTTGTTTTTTGATTGATTGGGTGATGCTGTTTTCGCCTTATTCGCTTTTATACAATAAATCAGCTTGATCCAGCCCGATTTCTGTGTAAGGACTCGAACACCAACCTATTGCTAGATCATTATGACATTTTCAATTTTAATACTTAATTTTTTAATTTTCAACTTAAATATCTCAGAATTTTTGGCGCCATATATATTTTTTTTAAAAAAATAAAAGATTTTTAAGATACTATACTATTAACTCTCGATAATTTCGATTCAAATTATAATTTCGACGTCAATTCAAGATCAGAATTTGCTAATTTTTACCAATGCAAGTTTAAACTCGACAATTTTAAACGGAGAAGAATACATATTGACTATCAAACATATTACTAATATATATTATTAATTTAGTAGTTATATATATAATAATTGTCAAATCAAATTTATGTATCGAAATTAAAATTAAAATTTGAAATTTCCTTTGAACCATCTAATCGAACCTTTGATTCAATCAGTCTGCAGCGCCCAGCTGGGTGGTTCTGAATTTCGCAATCCTTATTATTAATGGATCTAGTTTTGATTTGGATACAATGCTAATTACGGTTTGCATATCATTTCTGCTTATTTATGACTTATATTTAAAAGAACTCTCACGTAATTTTAAGTAATTTATTTATAAAATGTACTTAAACCTATAAAAAAAAATACTTCTAAGTATTGACAGACCCACGCATTCATTGGCTTTCTTTAAATTGGCCTATACTACCAGACTATTTTTAATTGCCCCAAGACTCTTGAACTATTTCCAGCCACCCCCTAAACTATTTTTAAATTGCCCAGCACTCGACTCTCATACACCTAATTTTCATTGTACGAAACGACTATATTACATTTAAAATACACATCGAGTCACAATAAACGACTACTTGCCCCTAACACTAAAGAGGAAAACGAATTATTTTGCCCCTTCCCTATTCGCAAAGTCAGTAGTAGCTTGGGCAGTTTCATTAAGTGAAAAATCGTCATTTCACTAAAAACAGATAGCCGTCAGCCTCACCCCCCACCTCGCTCCACCCCCACCCCTATCCCCACCATATCTCCCATCATCAAAAGAATCCACCCTGATGAACCTCCGCAACAAAGTGTGCCCGATCAAGAACCCCAAACGATAAATTATTGTCAACCACATGCGAGGATAATATAAAAAGTGCATCGCAAGTTTCACCAACGTGAATACAACTGCACCAGCATCCTTCAAACGTAGCTTTAAACATACCGTCACCGCCAACGCCCAAACCATGAAATCGCGCCCAAATTACACTCCCCCATCCCCCTACTCTCCCCGTCTCCACCCCCCACCCTCTATCCCCATCCTCTACCTCGCCTCCACCCCCACCCCATAAGTCCTTACCATACTTCCCCACACTCCTTTCGCTTTACCTCAAATTCAACCGATTTCGACACGATTCCACTTAAAAAGCAGCTAAACCAACCAAATCGACAACAACCACAAAAACACTTCCTTCCACCAAATTCAACCGATTTTACGCAGATTCCAAATTAAAAAATCAACAAATTGCTATTCGGTTTTGTGGCCTTTACACCCACCAAGTCAAATAAAAACTTTTTATCGATAAATCAATATCAAAATGTTCTCAAATTTCCTACGAATACCGCGGCGGTAAGTCTATGTCTGTCATACAAGGATTTCAAGTAAATTTTCAGTGAATTCTGCTTCACTCCGCCATTTTCTTCAAAAATAAATAAAAATTGGCTTTTATTATACATAAATCAAATTGGGTCTTATTATTATAAATAAATAAAATTGGTTTCGTTGTTAAAGAAAAGAAATCAAGAAATATGGCAGAGTGGGATTGGGTAGTGATTTTAGGAAGATAATGAGTAGTTCGAGTAGCCAGGTTACCTTGGGAAACGATTCTTTCAAAACAAAATAACCTTCGATTATTATTATTGGGTTCATCACAAAGAGTTGCTTTCGCTTAACTTCAATTCATTCGATTATTCACTTTTGCCTTTTATTAAATTATTAAACTACTTTAATCTGCCTCATTTTTTAAATTCGCCTCAATTTTCTATTGCTTTTCGTAAAGGGAAAGTGCGGAGGACAAGGTGTATGGGTCGCGAGGGTGGGCGGGCAACACTATACATTTTTTAAGTAAACGACAATTTCGCTCTTAATAAACTTCCAACTACTACATTACGCAATAGTGAGTAAGAAAATACCATTTCATACCCCTATACTTTAGCGCAGTGATAAAATAATTATTTTTACTCTTTATTCAACGATATTTTAAGCTTAATATACTATTTTACTGGGCGAAAATTAAAAAGTTGTGATGAAATAAAAAAAAGGCTAGACACTAAAAAAGATATACCGCCTGTAGAAGTTGCGCCTGCATTAATTAAAAAAATGCGATGCGCCACATGTATGCCACACTCAAAAACCATAAAGAGATAAGTGCCTTTCACCACAAAAAGTTCTCAAAAAACTCAAAATATATTCAACCAAAAAAGGAAAACATCCTCTTACACAGTCCTATATGAATGTTGTATACTTGACATCTATTTATACAATTAGAAGGGTTGTACGGATATGGCCCAGCCTATACGCTGTCGGACGGCACTGATCAGTTCCTCGACCCTTAACCGTCACTTTATTTAATAATGCCACGCATACAACATTGTATCAGTTCTAAGCATACGCCGCACTACGCCTATAAATACGATTATTTCACGACTAAGGCCATTCAAAATTCCTTTCTTAAGTACTTATTATATTACTCGATCCGCTTATCGACTCTTTTGAAGATCAAAGACAAGGGCCGACACCGACTACAATTCTCTGCAGCCCAGACGACTAAGTGAGAAAAACACACTCGCCAAAAAGTCAAGCGATCATGATCAAACAGTCCTATGGCTGTGAGCGAAGAAACCTTACAAGTCATCGACGATATCCACTGCTTCACAACCAGAATGACTAAATGATACGACTCGGCCACTAGTATTTAATCTAACTCGATGAAAATATCAATAAAATTGAATTGCAAAAATCATACTCCGTACATCAAAATGTTAGAAACGATAATAAAAATATAAATTAAAATTAATTGAAAAAGTATTTATTTTAATAAAAAACGCCACCATCTAAGATTCGACCTTCGCGAACCTTTCAAACAAGGACCTAAACTATTCAACTTTTCAAGTAGGCACCTGAACTTTTCAAACAAACACTAACTTTCAAACCACGACACACGCATTTCAAGACAAATCAAATTTTGAAGCGACAATTGCAACAAAGAACACATAAAATAACCTTCACCCATTCCTATATCTAACTCAACCACACATTAAAATAATTTTAGACAGAATACGTTAACCACACCATCCAAAAAATATAATGCCAGTGATATTTTTTATCCAAACTTTAACTCAAAACAACAAAACCAGCAATCCAAAACATCCAAAAACTAAATGACTATAATGAATCAACACTAGCCCCAAGAGGTTGGCATCGGCCGGGTAACGCACCGTACTCGAAAATTCGCCTCGATAATCGTCAGCACACGAGTTTTATGCCATTGTTGACATAATCTCGACTGCCTATATTTTACCGCTGAAGAAATCGTCAAATTTTAAAAAATATTATAAAATACGCTTAATACGTAATCATAAACAAAGAAAGAATAACACTATTCCCTGAACAACCCGACTCACATGTTAACGAAATGAAATAAGATGCTAAAATCGTGAAATAAGCATTTTACCCCGAGCCGTTATCAACCCGACTTCTCTCCAGCACTAGTCCCAGCAAGAACAGCACTGTCCTCACCAAAAAGCTTTGTGATTTGTAGGCATAACCTCACCTCAAATTTACTTTCATTATCCATACATGGTAAATCATCATGAAGCAAACTCATTGTATGAATCATCTCAACAGCAGAAGATGTAGGCATAACAACTGATTCTTGCCCACCAACACCTCACAAGCAGCCAATAGGCCTTAAACTTTTTCCACCACCTAGAAGTGAGTACCTCATTGACTCATGAATCTAAGCATCACTTTCATCCACAAGCTTTGTTCAGAATTAGCCTCAAACACAAGCTTCAAAATTGAAATGGGTATGAGCTTTCTCTTCATTAAGTTACATGTCTAAATTACTAAAATGACAACTAAAAATTCAATAACAAACTTTGCCTACCAAACTTGACTCAGTCGAAACCATTATAATAGTGAAGTACTTTGAACATATTAGTTTTTTATATATTTACCAAAAATCATAGCTATACAAAATAGTTGAGTTCAAAATTCAAAACGTGACAATGTTTTTTGGGTTTATGTAGTAATATCATCATTGTTATTGAGCACGAGTAAACTAAGCTGAGGCTTATCCACTAAGTTAGGGGGACCAGGATCGGCTTTCTAATCGTACGCTTCACAAATAATGAAAGAAAATTGTGTATAATAAATATTACGCAATAGTTTTCATACTTTTTAATGATATTAAAATGAAAAAAATGAAAACATTATCAGACAATAATACCGTTTGTTAAAAAGAATCATGAATAACACTTTTGATGCATAGGTCCGCCTATGGCTGGTTATATGTGCACGCTTACACATTGGAATATTTATCTGGCAATACCGTTCTTCATGGTGTATTTGCTGCTTAAGTTTTTGCTTTCCCCTTCTTTTTTTGTTCTGTTGTATAATCGATCGATTTTAATACAAACTTCGGATATTATGTCAGTTGTTCGTGCCTTAGATTGCAAATGTTTATACGCCTGATACGCCAACGGCGGCCAAGCCTCGCACTACCCATCACCAATGTTAGAGTGCTATCCCAGACAAGGCCCCTAGCTTCACTCCCATACACAAGATACTGTGATAACCCGCAACACTGAAAGATTTGATTCCTGGGACTGCTTAACAATTACTTGTCACGCTGCGTAACTCACGCCGACGCCAAGCAGTGCTGCACTTTAGCGACCATTCAATGGTGACGCGCTTCGACTATTTGGAATGTTTATAGTCTATAGAGGAAGGGAGAAGTTTTTTGTTAACCCTTCTTCTGTTTTAAAGTTGGGTTGTATTAGTTGGATAGGTACACCCACTCGTGATAAGGTCATGCATAGAAATTGGAAATCATATCCACTTAACACAACCACCCTAATTAATTGAGTCGTCACATATGAATTAATATTAGTATAGGGAAACTTAATTATTTTGTGTGCAGGCCGCAGGGTAATTATTTGTGTTCAAGTTCTGTTTATAATTAACATATTAATTGTGTCTGAGCACTAGATTTCTAAGACAACCCCAATTATACAATTTATCAGGCACCTGGCTTATATTGAACGACGAAAAGGCCGGCCAAGAGTAGTTTATCATAATATTCAGTTCATTGCCCTTGTATCTCCTCAGTTATGTTCCTAATGCAATTTGTTAGGGAGAAGTTTTTCATTTTCCTGATTGATGAAAGGTATTTTGCTAGTGTTTACTGTTTAGTCACTTTATACTATATATAGCAGCAATCTTGTTGTTCACCAGAAGTCCTGATTGACAGAGGTGATGACAACTAATTAGCCTGAAGGGTTTCATCATATGAATCTGAGAAAACCGGTGGGTTTAAGGTTCTGAACATTGGGTAACTTGAAGAATTGGAATACTGAACACCATAAATGAGGTTAATGGTTTCCTCTTTTTTTTTATAGGTTAAAGTGAATATTCAATAACAGGTTTAACCCTTCTGCAGATTATGTGGAGAAGTTCATGTGGGTTGTTCTGTTCACAAGATCAGGTCATGTGATGTGGTGGTCGAATCAAAGAACACTCTTGGGAAAAGGCGGCTATTGAGCATGTA
Organism: Lithospermum erythrorhizon; assembly: GCA_019722365.1. Taxonomy (NCBI): domain Eukaryota; kingdom Viridiplantae; phylum Streptophyta; class Magnoliopsida; order Boraginales; family Boraginaceae; genus Lithospermum; species Lithospermum erythrorhizon. Next base: position 303,911 of record JADFUC010000994.1, read on the forward strand.
TTGCCCATGGTGGAATCATTTCATCTTTATGACAGAATAGGGAGAGCTGTATCACATAATGAACGATTTCTAGTTGACAGAATCCCAGCTGTTCTGGAGTTGTGTATCTGCCGGGCCGAGCATGCAGTATTTGACAAGAAGAAGAGTCATGTGTATCTTGTCGGGAAGGTGATTGATTTCGAGAAAAGGTTCCGAAGATTGACAGAGTAGGAAATGATATAACACCACAGGGCTTCTGGGGAGCCAGAAAAAAGTCTAGAAAAGTTGCAGATGCACTGCATGTGCCCCCCCTGCATGAAATAAAAGGTCAGCTTTTTTGTAAAAAAAAAAAAAAAAGATTATTGCTTCAAATATCTATTATCATCAACATAAAAGCCTTACGAAATAATCAGTTTGTCTATGTGTATTCATGTTTTCTAAATGCAATTGTTCAGCGGTTTCTCTTTTTTTGCATTGAATGTAACACTGGAGCAATTGGCAGGATTCGGCACTCACGGTCTAGATGCATGGGAAAAATTGCGATCTGGATCAACTAAATTGATGCAGAAATATCCTGTACAAATATGTGGATACTGTCCTGAGGTCCAGGTAGGACCTAAAGGGCATAGGGTAAGGCAATGTCAAGCGTTGAAACACCAGATGAGAGATGGACAACACGGTTGGCAAAAGGCAACAATAGATGATCTGGTCCCTCCAGTCTATGTTTATCACATTCGAGATCGTTCAATGCCTCCTTTAGATTCTCTGAAGAGATACTATGGGAAATTGCCTGCAGTGGTAAATTGTTTGCACAAGCTGTTACAGCGGATTGATGAGAGATGATGTTGCAGTTCCAAAACCAGAGGAAGAGAGATTGGTTGTATAAATTCTGTGGGAGGGGACAAATATAGTACCTCCTCTCTCTCTATAATCTTAAATTTGTTTAAACTTATCTCACTACAAATTTATATTGGTTGTACAATTTAAGTTGTAGCGGAGCTGAACTAATACTCAAAGTATGGAGTTTGAAATGGTAGCAAACTGGGGGGCGGTTCTATTTGGCTCTACTCACTTAAGAAGGAAAACTGAGACCGACTCGAACCATCCTTGGCATTGGCTTGATTCAATAAGAGGCTAGAGTTCAGTTTTTGTTAAGAACGACTTGATTTCGGCTATAATGATTTATAAGTAGCTCATTTTTAGGAGTCCGGGGAACTGCAAAATATTGTTTTTTTTCTTTTCTTTTTAAAAATCGATCATTGTCATTATAAAATTCGATTTCAGGATCTCATCATTATGAGTAATATTTCGTGACCACCCTACTAACCCTAGTGGTTAAAATGCAAAATATTGTTGATAACTATAGAAAATAATAGTGAGTTCAAACTTCAAAGCATGACTATAAATGAGGTTCTCTTTAAGCATAATTTTCGGAGTTAAAAAAGTTTGAGATTTAGAGCTTGTATGTTAAATCTGAAAAATTGAAGTATGAAGTCTGATTATAAGTGACAATATCGAATGATTGAAACAGAATTATAATTGAATATGAACACTAAATATATTAAGTTGTTTGATAACAATTTCTAAATCAGGTTGAAGCTGAAGAAACACTGTTAATATTATGTAAATAAGTGATTTCTTATATCTTTTTAAAAACTAAATAATGTGTCACAATACTATTACAATTGTTAATTTTATAAACAGATTTTCTTAAATTTAATGACCGTTATATTTTTGTTACAATAGATAATATTACATGTAATAATTTCGTTATAATTGGTAATTTTACATTTTAAAAATATAGATACTCATTACTAATAACAATTGATAATTTTATATTAGTTTTTAAAGAAATAAGTTTTCGCAATATCGTTACAATTGGTAATTTTATATTTTAAAAATATAGATACTCATTACTATAACAATTGATAATTTAATATTATTACAATTTCTAATTATCTATATATATTTCTTATCTAGTAATCGTTACATTTTTGGTACAATTGATAATATTACATTATTCTCCATAAATATTTGTACTCCCTCCATGCCATATTGTGTCTACTTTTACTATTTTTTATTTCTTATAAATTTTATCATTTGATCAATCTTTATATGTATTTTAGAAAATAATCCCACTCAAACTGGAATTAGAATATTATCACTTAATTTTTTAGAAAAATCAAGATTAAATAATTTTTATTGGACATATGGAGTAAGTATTATTTTTTAAATTAAATAACAAGACTAGGGAATGAAATTGTTCATAATAAATAAACTCAATCCTGCTAAATTTACTATTCCATTACCTAAGCTTATAAAAGGTGTGGCATCCCTATATACATGAAAGCTCAAAAGAACTCTCTAATGGACAGAAAAGTTGATCACACCCTCATCCCCAAAACCAGAACATCTTAGACATTATAAGCTTTCCTTTCTTGATCAGTTGGTCACTATCAAATATATTCCTGTTACTCTATTTTATGCAAACACCTCAATATCTGCATCAGAGACATTATCTTCCATACTTGAGGAACTTACATTCTGCCTTTTATTCCTATCCCGAAAGATAGTTGATAATATTTATGTCGACTGTAATGACACAGGAGCCCTTTTTAAGGAAGTCCGCATTAAAACTACAATGTGTGAAACACTCGCTAATGAGTTTTCTAACGCCCAAGAGCTCCTTGTCGAAAATTTAGTTGGCAACTTTCTCTCCTTCGTACTTATCGATGTTTCGAGCGAGGAGGATCTTGAGCTACCAAAACTGGTGAGCAAAATTAGGAAGGAAAAGGTGAAACACATGGAGAAATACCAAGGTAAGAATATTGTGGAGATATTGCCTGAAATAAAAAAGGAGGCAAGAGAATTTCCAATAGATTCAAAGTTGCGGTTAGCTACAAGCTTTAGTCCGGCCAAATTGTATGATATTGATTTCGTGGGAAGGCCAAATTGTATCTAAGCTTGTCATATAGTAATATTTTTTAGATATAATTGTTTGATTTGTCTTGTATTTAAGTCATAGTTAGTTGACAAGTTATGGTATTAATCTTGGGTGCATTGACCCTACAAAGGTAAAAGGTTCCTTCATCAGTTGTTATATATAAAGATGGACTGGCACGCCAATTCCTACACTTTTTTTCGATTTTTTTTAACTCTAAATTAATATTCCGATTATTTAATAAATTCTCCAAAATAATATTTTTATTTCCAATTTTATAAATAAGCAATTAATAATTTATTTTTTTCCAATTATCAATCATCAGAAACTGATCGCTGGCCAATCGCATTTAATCCATTCATACTTGCTTATCGTTCACTCATCTCACGATCCATGCTTACTTTATTCGCTTTTATTATTATTTTATTATTACTATTACTATTATTATTTTTATTTTATTATTACTATTTTATTATTTTTATTATTCTTATTATTAATATTATTATTTTTTTGGTAGTATTATTATTACTATTTTTATTATATGATCATTCCCATTATTTTTATGCTTTTATTATTATTATTATTATTACTTTTATTATTTTTGTCATTATTATTATTCTCATTATTATGAATATTAATATAATTTTTATTATTATTACGGCTTTTTTTGTTTTGCTAAGACATTACTATTAATATTATTTTTGGTTATTATTTTTATTATTATTTTTAGTACTTTGTTATTATTATGTTATTCTTTATTATTATTATTATTATTATTACTATTATTATGATTATTATTATTTTTGTTTTTGTATTATTATTGTTATTATTTTTTATTTTTGTCATTATTATTATTGTTTTATCATTATTATTTTTTATTTTATTATTATCATTATTATTTTATTTTTATTATTAATATTTTCGGTTAGTTATTATTATTTTATTTTTATTAGTCTTATTATTATTATTATTATTTTTATTTCTATTATTATATTATTAAGAATAATAATTCGGGGCGATGTCGAGACAGCCAAGAAATTGTTAAGAAAGATTGTGAAATTTAGACTTTATTACTGGGTTTCTTTTAAAGAGTATAGGTTAAATAAGTATATTTAATTTAAAAATTTTGTTAAAGATTTTATGCTACTCTAATTTATTAAGTACTTAAAATAATTCATTAACAAAAAACTCAATAAATTAAAGATCAATTAATTAATTTTAAGTTGCCTAATTCTAGCTTAACAAACATCCTCTAAGCTAATTTTAACCCCAAAAATTTTAAGCGATTTCGATACATCTTATTTTATTCAAGACTTAAAATAATTCGCGAACAAATAAACATAATAAAAAAAACAATCGATTAAGTTTAATTTCTTAAAAATTTTAACAAATAAAATTTCTTTTAGTCTCACATAAAAATTTGCATCTGGAACACTAGCTTCCAAGTTACAACTAGAGTATTTATTCCTAAAATTTGTATCGATACGACAATAAAGTTATTGAAGTGAACATCACCATAAACCAGAATTGGGGAGTTGTAAACTAACCAATATAACTTAACGTCATCAGGTTCGGTTCGAATATAACGATTCGAAAAGCTTAATTTTATTCTAGCCTGAACAGTAGTCGGAATTTTATTAAAATTCGGCTGCCGAGATTCGATTCGAATCCGGCTCATTTGATATTCCCGAACGCCTTTGATATTTCTTACGATAAAAATGTGTTAATTTAACATTTATTTTTATTTTATATAAACGTATTTAATTGAACCTAATCGAACCTTCGATTCACCTTTGGCCAAACCTAAAGACGGTGCTCGGAAATTTCATTGAGTTACATCAACTCCAACCTCAATCGAACTTTTCGAATCGCAACTTCATTATTATGGATTAAATCACAGATTTTTTATAAACCATTTTGTAACTCTATTCCTGACAATCATTATTGTGGATTAAATCGCAACTTTATTCAATTACGGGAGGATTGCTTGTACAATTATGCTCCATCCATGCCTTAGCCAAACAGGACAGTGGATAAAATCACTATTTGGGTGTGCTTTTGATCATATATGATTCAGTCATTGTATTTGTATAAGAAAGAGCATGGTTGCTAAAATTACATCCAAATAGTTTTTTTAAGCATCAAATTACTATTTTAGCCCCTCCTATATGTAAGTATAGTGTTTGAGTTTAAGCTTTTATTTGAAAAAGTAAAAATAAATTTCATTTCGGAATTTTAACCTTGCTCATCAACAATACAATTCACTTCTACCACTTTACAACTTTACCTTAACCATTCCCTCAATCTAATAACTGTTGTGATCTTAGGATTGATCTCACAAGATTTTTAATGGAAGGTATTTTACTAATCACTCACCTCAATCTGTTTTGTCGGCCGGTGAAATTTATTAATTTATCGAGTATTAATGTAATGACTTTATTAATTAGTTTAGATAGTTTATTAATTTATAGTTTATTAATTTAAAGAGTTTTTACTGTACATATATTATATATTATATGTCTCAATTGATCCTTAGTTCCTCTAGTTTGCTCAGGGACATGGGGTTTATTGATTAATCTAAATTTTAAGTTTGGCAACCCAAGTTTCATTTTTTTATGTTTTTATTGGGGATTTAAAATGTTCAAAAATTTAAAGAGCAAATTTAACTTTCCAGGTTTTACTTGTTTCACTCCCTAAATTTTTATATTTGTCGTTATTTTTCTTGTATCGATTACTTCGTCATATCTACATAAAATTTTTGGTTCCGCCACTCATCATAGTGACATTGAGTATTCATTATTGTGTCACGTAGATGTATTTTCTTTGATATGGTTGTATGGTATGGTAGATTTGTTGGTCAAGAAATGTGTACCATGCAATATGAAAGAGTTGAGGCCAATGACTGAAGAAGCAGCGAACACACTAATGCCACAGGTTCCATCTTCGTTTCTGTTAATGTTGTTCTTGTCGAAATTCTTGTATGCTTAATTGGACTATGGTGTTATAGGTACCGGAATGGAGCTTGGTGAACGAGGGTGGTATCCTGAAGCTGCAGAAAACTTATAAAGTTAAGACGTTTCTTAAAGGATTGGAGTTTTTTCAACTTGTGGCTGGTGTTGCTGAAGCTGAAGGTATTATATCGATTTTGGAAGAGAAAAATCCCTCCCCTCCGCCTCCTTATATTTACGAGGATCAAACGTGGGATCTAAAGGAATCCCTTTACAACTTTGGTCGATTTGTTTTCTAATAGCTAAGGAATATTTAGGCTGTTTATTATTTAAGAGGGAGATTTCTTGAATTATTTCTGAATGAATGAATGCGCTCTGTGAATTAGGTCACCATCCGGACCTTCATCTTTCTAATTGGAACAATGTACAAATTGATTTGTGGACTCATGCTGTAGGTACGTCTGGTACTAGCAACTATTTGTCGTTTGATGTTTCATCCATGACTCCATGCAAATTGGCTATGGTTTTACTAATAATCGAAGAACATAAGGCTATATGTTTTGAAAGTATATTGATTGTTACTGAGTGGTTACGGTTTGTGTCAACACAGGGTAAGTGGGGAACCATCAACCCATATTTATTCTTTGCAAGAAATTGTAGGAATTATTGTTTAATAATCCTGAAGTTCTAGACGACATTACACCATGATATTCAGCCTGTTTTCTTGATCACAGACTAGGTAAGAAACATGCAGTAAAAAATAATGATAATTGCTTTTGCTTGATTGAAAGTTGTTCAACTAGTGACTGTTCTTATTATGAACACCCCTCCTCCCAACACATGAAAATCGAGTACTATGATGATTGAACTCCTGATCTATACTGCAGGTGGACTGACAGAAAATGACTTCATACTTGCTGCTAAGATTGGTAGACTTGATGCACATCACCTTCTGCGCAGAAGCGTCGCCAAATGAAGTGCAAAAATGTAGAGGGTGTTGGTAAAAAGACTCATGTTAGCTAGTGTGGAAATAAAATGAGCAATCTAGCTAAACCTGAGGTAGTGCAAAATATCCAAGATCTTGTAAGAACGTAATAATAATATGGGAAGAGTTCAGAACAAGTCCACAGTGATTTCCTTTTCTTCTTTCAGGCATTTGTTTGTGCAACTTTTCAAGCGTTCTAAGAAAATAAAAAAAAAACATCGGCAATCTTAAAGGCTTATTAGGGGTAATATTTAATACTACTGGATTATGAGTTAATATTAATGAGATTAATTTTAGTTGAAGCAAATTAATTTTTTAGGATGTCAACTACTATATTTTTAGGAAACAAATTAAAATATACTCCGTACTACTTTATTGTAAATTATTCATAATTAAGTGGTTAATTTTCGTATTGATCCCTATTATACCTGAGTACTATTATTTGTTTTAAATATGATATGAGGTATAAGAGAAAATCTGGCAAGTATGAAAATTTCAGAATTTTAAGAATTGTAAGATTTGGCTAGTCGATGATGAATGTAATATTGGAATGTGCTCAACTATGGGAGTGATCGTGCTGTTAAGAAATTATAGTCGTACTTCAAAGTGCAACATGGCTATGCACTTTATTCAACTAATTACTTGCAAGGAATCAGGTGAAACAATAACTTAGTTCCTTCTACCCCTGTTCCGCCTTGATCCTCCGACTACGGTCCAACCATCATCTGTTTGGGGTGAATCTATCGAGTCCACTTGGAAGTCCCTTGAACCGGTTTCCGGTGCATCAACAACCATGGCTGATGAATCATCATCACTCACTATCTCATCGGTCATGTTACCATTATCATCATCATCACTATCATCCTACACAAATGAGCATTGTCTATGAAGATAAGAGGGACATGAATAAAGTGACTTATCCTACACAATGAACAAATCTTGGTTGTAGACATGAAGTGAAGTCACGGTGAAGCAAGAAATGCAACTGTTGGAAGGCACATTGTACTCCATGTTTTCACTCAGACATGGTGTAAAGCGGTCTTCTCTTCTATCTAGCATCAATAAAGTGACTTATCTGGTATGATGAACCAGAAAAGTGTATCGTGATGCTTATAAGAGAAACAAATGCGGTAGAAAGCTTCACTATGGAAATTGTGCACATTTCAGAAAAGAGTTTGAAGAAGTAACAAATTAAGATTCACAGGGAAAGTTGAGATCCATCCCATACATGGATCCAATGTATGATTACTTGTTAACATTAAGAATTTCGTAGTATAGTAAATTGATTACTCTATTTGGGATGAAATAGAGTACAGTCAATCATGGTAATTACCTGTGGGATACAAGAAGGCACCCATCTGGGAGGATTTGCTTTCAGACTCTTAATAGAGTTAAAATTTCCTTCCAAACATTCTTCGTGCATAGTCAGTAACTTTACTGCTACCTCCTTAATATCATCAACTTAGAATTCTCAACAACAAAATGATACCATACCATAAAAAAATCCTTCGAAACGCACTTCAAGTGGAAAATTTGAACAAGTATAAACTGGTCTGAACAGGTAATCAAGTTTCTTTAGGTTGTTTTTTATGTTCATTGGGGCATGTTGATGTTGATGATACTATTGCTGGCATAGATTTCCAACACAACGAGCACCGCCACCACTTCTACAAGTATATGAGAAGCATGCTAGCACATAAGCAAGTAAGATCATAATCTATCTCTTCATAGCTTAAACTACCTAAAAATGACATCATTTGCAGTAACTGAAACAGATTGATACAAGTACCATACAAACAATAGATACAAAAGGCTTTCACAAAAGAAAGACATATAAGCAAGTAAGATCAATTAGATTACATCATTTGCAATAACTGAAACAGATATAAATTTGTAGACAATTACTATACAAACAATAGATACAAAAGGCTTTCACAAAAGAAAGACATAAATTTGTAGACAATTTAACGCAGCAACAAAAGATATAATGGGAACAACACAATCACAGTACCTCCTTAAACTCGATGCCGCCATCTTCAAAGTCCGTACGAAGAAGATCCATATAATGACCCAGCATATGGACAACATTATCACGATATATCTTCTCTAGTACAAAATAAAAAAACTACAAATAAATATAAAAATGTATATACAATATAATTATTTATTAAAACACAATAATAATCACTCCGGACATCCCAAAAAGATTGTCCAGGATGATTTACACCATCTCTAGAACCCAAAAAATCAATGTTGAAATGTATATACAGAAGAAGTATTAAAAAGTGGAGAATCTTTTTGGGATGGATTAAATGAACCAACCTTTGGATTTCGTTATAAGAGAGAAGAGGCTTTGAGAGAGTAGGGGAGGTATTCGGGAAGAGTGGGGACCACCAGAATTGTGGTCAACAGCCATTTGAAGAGCTGTCCATCGCAATAACACCAAATTGATTCCTTCTTGAAATTGCGTTGCTGCCTCTGGACTCAGCTGTGTAGCAGCCATTGATTAATTTGGGAGATATTGCTGCACAAAGATGGTATATTAGGGCTGATTCGTGTTTTTATCACATAGTTTAAGCAACTAAATCAAGAAATCAATCATTTATTTAACAAATCAATAGTTCGGATTTAGCTTGACCCGGATGACAAGAAATTCAAATATGAAATGAACTAATCACCTCCAAGGTTGATCACGTTTATGCACATGTCTAACACAACTCTTAAGGACATACTTAAGTGGTGTTAGTCTTCGTGAGAGCTATTTTTTTTTTTAAGTCATAGGTATTGTTGTAAGACAATTATTGTAAGACAATAATTGAATTTAAACTTGCAAATTCAATATATATGTTGTTTTATTTGTTATGAACAGTGATATATATGTATATATGTCTTTCATTACTATGAGTAATGTATTTTTTATGCCATTAGCAATCCAACGTTTTTTAGAGATACTTTGGAGTTGACGACTCAAACATAAAAATCCTCTATCAAGCCTAGAAAACAATGAGATAACAATACATTTTATTTCCTCTTTCTTGCTTATTTCATTACCCATTTAAAGTGAAAAAGATTAACTCAAATTGGTGGCAATTATCCATTGCATTAATGAGATAATCAAATTATTGAAAAATATTTGATAGCCCACTAGCCCCACTCAAACCTATTCACGTATATTTAAATTGATTGTTCTCATACTACAAGAGAAAAAGGTAAAAAAGACGGGGGATTTCGTCATTTTTTTCCATAATACGACGAAAACTCGTCGTTTTTTTCTTCTCGCTTAAAAGTAATCGTTGTTGCTCATTTTATCCTATGTTGTCGCTCAAATGGGTCAAATTTTGTCGTTTTTCGTCATTTCTCTAATTACAATTTGTTTAATTAATTAACTAAATCTCATTTCAAATAAAACAAACCCAACTAACTTTGGTACTAACTATACAACTAATTCACCAATTATACAATTCGAATTCAAATTCAATAAACAATTTCATTCTCAATTTCATTTCAAATAAACAAAACCAACTATCTTTGACACTAACTATATAACTAATTCACCAATTATACAATTCAAATTCAAATTCAATAAACAATTTCATTTGCACTTATCTCAATCTCATTTCAAATAAACAAAACCAACTAACTTTGATACTAACGATACAACTAATTCACCAATTAAACGTATTAAAGTGTTATATAATATTGATATTCAATATTGACGACAAATGTTACATTTTAATATACCAAAATTAACTATTCAAAATTAGAATATATCTCATAATACAAAATTAACTTAATGTTTAAAATATTTTATCATATACTCCGTAATAAATAAACAACCAAAAACAATTCAATAGCTCATCTAAATATATCTAATAGCTAATTTAAATAGGAAAATATTTATATTCAATAAAAACAACAAAAAAATTCAAGAGCTCAACCAAATATGCTCCAATTAATTTTTTAAGATGCATCAAATAACAATAAACAATTAAATAACTACTGTAATATTTAGTACCTATATTTAACAACCAATTAACAAAACTAATTCGAAAATAGTAAAAAGTTACAAAAACATACTCTTTTTGGAGGAGGGGCGTGGGGGTAGGGGAGTGGGAGGTGGGTGGGGGTAGGGATGCAGGAGTGAGTGGGTGGTGGGGACGCGTTTTGGGTGAGGGGTAGGGTGCGTTGGGTTGGGGGGGAGGAGGCATAGAAAAAGAAGAAGTGGTGGGTGGCGGGGAGTTAAAAAGGAGTTTAGGTAAACAATAGGACAAGATAGGACGAATTGCTCCTTTTCGTTGTCTTTTGTCTTATCTTTTATTGTCAAAAATATTAATTACGTTAGTAGGTGTAAAAATGAAAATATGGTATGACGAAATGTAAATAATTTAACTTTTCTATTTACTTTATATTCTTTTTTATACAACAACCACGAAAAATGAGGAATAATGAATTTTATTTAATTTTCTGAATTTCTTGTTTAATTTTACCAAAATACGATAATTTTTGTCAGTTTTTTTGTCTTTTGTTTTTAGATCCGAATCAGAAAAGTTTTATCAATCGTATCTAGTAGTATTTTCGTCATTGATTTGGAAAGGAGTCTGCATTTTTTTTCAAAAGCTTTATAATATATTTTTACACCAGCAGTATATAAATTTGGATTCCGAATCTCTTTGAATTAAATAATTTCATCCTACTATACAAGATTTACAAATGCAATTTTTGTTAATTAGATTTTGAATCATACTTTATATTCATATACATAGACTTATCTAATGTATGATGAAATTGGTTTGTTGAGATATGAAATTTTTTTATCTTCATTTAATAGCTATAAAAACAATTATGTACTCTTTTTGTGTTGTGATTGGATTCTCTTCTTTCTTGAATGATAAATCTGTTGTGTCATTGATTCAATAAAAATGATTCGGTTGTTGTTTCGTCTTATTGGGTTGTGGAGATGTGAAAAATCTGATCTTTCTTTAATAGCTAATAAAAAAAAATCATTCATGTACTCCATTTGTTTGTGCTTGAGTTCACTTTTTTTTAAAAATTGGTAATGGATAATATGATTTTCTATCGTTAGTTGATTCTATGCAAAAGGATGATGAATCGGCCATCTACCAGGAAATTGCAAATAAAATTTAATTACTTGTCCCAAAAGGATGATGAATTACGAGACAATATCATGAATTATACTCACGACCAAACCGATAACCTTATCGGGTGAGTGTTGGTCCGGTTTTATAGGGCCTGGTACCGAATTTCTTATTTCCTAGGGCAGTAAAATGAAGGGCAAAAGTCAAGATTTAATCCTTATACTATCGCAACATCCGCAAGATACTTTGCAAGAGGCCCCGAAGTCGGACAAAAAGCCGCATTCATCCATATTCTTCGATCGACACTGCAACATTTTTCTGCCTCAGAACTATACTACAAATGCCATATCACTTTCGGTGACTAATCTATAACATTATAACTATCTCTGGTACTGTCACAACTCGATCTCACTATCCTAACCAAATCAAAGAATTAACTCAATCTTTTAAACACAAATTGGTGACTTATTAATTATCAATCATATGTGAGTACTTTTTAAAATTTTATAAACATATTTTTCAATCAATGTAAAATATTATATTGCGTGAATATGTAAGATTCATAATTAATAATGCGAAAGAAAACATATTCACACTTTTATAAGTGAATTCTCCAAAATTTATCATCATCAACCACTCTGAAGAAAACTATTGCTTGCCTTGAGATTACAGAACATATATTTCAGAGAAAAATGGTAATGCAAGTAAACCATTAACCATATCTTGAGCAACATTACTGCAAGTGTGAGCTACTGATTCAAATCTCGTGATTTATGGGTAGGATGAAGGTGGTTTTCAAGGCTACTGTTTCGCATTACATGGAAAATAAGTGTGCCTTGAAATCAAATCTTGCTGTAAATTAATTGGAACATTATTTCTTACTCGGGCTTTAGTGAGACTTCTTTGGAACATTATTTCTTACTCGGGCTTTAGTGAGAAATTTTACAATCCACTTATTTACGAATATTAGTTATATCAATTGATGTTGATACAGATTTTGATGATTGATTTTGTTGCGGTTTCAGTACTAGCTATTACGGAGTATTGATAATTAAGTACGGAGTATCAAATAGAATTTTTTTTTCCTAACGATGTTTATAAATTACATACGAGCACGTATTACTAATTATTTTTTAAAGCAAGCTTGAAATTAAGCCTAAACTCTAAATAAATAGTTTGTCTTCTCTCCAAATACGCCGCATTTAACTACCTATCTTCGCTCGAATATCAGACCGAGCAATACACAACTTCTGGAAATCCCACCTAAGTGGTGTTGTTCTACTGAAGAAGACCGAAAGCCTCACATAAAGAGGCAATTTAAACCTATAAGTATGTATAGTATACTTATGTATAGTATACCCTCTCCCGTGAACCTAACTCGAGACATCTCGATGGTGCCAGACGGCAATTACCAGCGTTCATGAGGCCACGGGGTGTATTAAATAGAACTTGATAAATGGAATATTTTGTTGACTCACGAGTCACCTTATTTGATAACAATAACAAATTACATTTAAAAAAGCTTTCAACAATGTTTAAGTAACTTCTATAGCCGCTTTATTGGCATTTGGCACGAAAGGGAACTCTGGATATAATACAAAGAGGTGTCTAGTGTATCGCTAGAGGTGTATTGTGAGTTTTCTTGGCCAGACGCTACTCTAGTGTGAACTCGATACACACGAGGCTATTTTTTTCAAATTCGTTGTTGAAAGCCGCGGTCGAGCACTGTGCTTGCCGAAGTCATATATCGTTGGTATTTTTCTAACCATACAATAATTATTTACTTATTGTCAATTTATATCATTGTTATTACTAGAAATTGATTATAGGTTGATTGTGTATGTAATTGTATAATTGTGTGAATTGTTTTAAGGTTTAAGTTGAATTGAAAATAGTTTATTAGCGTTATTAATTTGGTTAATCTTGCTATAACTATTCACTAGCTTAAAAACCTAAAAGGTTTCAATTTTATGCTTTATCCTAATTCACTCTCCTCCTCTTAGGATTGCATATAATCTAACATATTTGATTCAAGAGTTAGAATTGACATTTAATCAATTTTTTATTCTGGCAAAATCAAAATTATCGCTATATTTATGAAAGTAGTGATGAACACGACATAGAATGAGAATATGCCAAATGCACCAATCGATGCTACTGTAATAAGTTCCTCCTCATGGCGATTAACATAATATACATTATATATTATATATATCATTATAAATATCGTGAGAGCCAGAATGTACTCGTGAAGATGGCCGGCAAAACATATTCTGCTTTTGTTATTAACTTATGATTCATGAGGAAGTGGGGAGAATGTTAGATTATTTTATATAATCAATGGCTCATTAATAATAGATGACACATTTATTTATTTAATAACAACAATGATGTGTGTAATCATGATTGGTCACTATTAATCTAAGAATCATCTACGTTTATCCAACGCTCAAGCAATGATCACCTATGTTTCAAACCGCCCACGATCACCTATTTTAAAAATTCCAAATAATCACCCATTCCGGCCATCACACGGTTGAGTATCCGATATGCGAACACATGACTTTTCTCAAGAAGGGCATTTTTATCTTTTTCACTTAATCAACGAAGTTGATCGCATCGAAACTTTTTCAAAGATAAAGCGACGACGACGGGTTTGGAAACAAAGGTGATCGACTGGAAATATTGGGTAAAAATAGGTAATCGTCTGGGTAACATTATTAGGAAAATATAGTGGAGGTAATTTAGTCCCTTTAATATTTAAATATTATCAATGACCCAAAATAATTCTCTTATAACATTTGACACCTCCTTTCTCCCCACAATTACAATCTCGCTCCCAATTTCTTCCACAAATTAGTAATCCTAATCCTCATCTTCATCTTCCCAATTCAAACTCCATCTCCACTGAACATTCAACTACACCAAAATAAGAACAATAATATCTTGTGAAATTTAACTGAACCTAACCCATAAGAACCACAAATATCGAAATTGGGAAGATGGTCATTAACCGAATCTTGAATTCAAACCAGCATGACTCCACGGCGGGTAGACCTACGTAGACCTGTCAAAAGTAAGAGTTTGTCAATTTGAGCGTCATAGCGTGTGCCAGATCAAGGATCGCGAAGAATGACAATTTGTTGCGGATCGATCGAAACTTATTCAAAGATAGCGACGACCAAGCACGATTTAAAATATAGGTGATAATAGAAATATCCCAACATAATTGATTTCCACTGCCATTAACCTTATATTTATAATAGTTGCATTTGTTCATATTAGTAAGAGTGCGAAAGGTGATGGATCGTGGTTATAAATGAATATGTCTACACATTTTCATGTCACGTCAATATTACAACAACAATTTAAATGATAATCTTTTCCACTCATAAAAATATCCTAGTAAGATTTCATCCATAAAAATTATTGAATAATTAAAGGAGTCAGGAAGAGAAATCGAGTTTTTCAATCAATTATCAAGATTGATAATTTTCATGTGAAATGTGATGGATCATGGTTATAAATGAATGTATCTACACATTTTCATGACACGTCAATATTTCAACAACAAATTAAATGATAATCTTTTCCACTCATAAAAGTATTCTAGTAAGATTTCATCCATAAAAAATTATTGAATAATCAAAGGAGCTAGGAAAATAAATCGAATTTTTCAATCAATTATCAAGATTGATACCTTCACGTGAAAGTGCATGATCATGGCTATAAAATGAACGTGCCTACACACTTTCGGGTTTTACTTGATTAAAAATAACAATTATAAATAAACCTAAAACCACGACAATGAACATAAAACAATAATATACAAGTGCGCATTTCTTCAAGAATTTGCAATGAATATATGAGGAGACTAACAATCAATGTAGATTGCTCCTAAGAATAGTCAACACCAACATATTTAACGAATTCTCCACAGCCTTACTAAAGCTCTTTTTAAAATATTAAACTATAGATTTAGGGTCGACAGAGAAACCGGCGTGAGCTCCACGCATCGATCGACTAAGGAAGGAGGGAGAAAGAGAATTGTCAACTTCAAAAGTTGGGAAAATTGGTTCAAACGATTTCATGTAAATCATGACCTTTATATGTATTATCAAATGTCCTATCGCACAAAACTCTTCCACCTCCTTAAGAAGAACATTCTAGAATTCTTCTAAAAAGAAGATTCTAGAACTCCCACCTCTTTTCATCGGTTCGCACACCCCATGGGGTGAGATTCCGAAATTGGAATCTTGCCCCATTATTTCCATACAGTTTCATTTTAAACCCCGGAAGTTATAATTAAATTATAGCTCGATTGTCAAGGTGATCTTAGGCTCGACGACAATAAAGCAATATATTAATTTATGCTTAACCAACATCATATTAATATATAGATTATGAGCGACTCTAGTAAAACCATCATAACTCTTAATGTCAATCGAGTTACCTAATATATTAATTGTCCAACAATTAACATATGTTGAACTTATTATTATGTAACTGTAATAATCGGTTATACAATCTAATTGTTCAACGGACATATATTTATGAGATTTAACATCTCATATTTCCAACATTTTTCATGACACATCAATATTACAACAACAAATTAAATAATAGTCTGTTCCACTCATAAAAGTATTCTAAGAAATTTCATCCATCGAAATGATTAAATAATCGTTAGTCGTGAAGAAATAAAGTTCTTCAATTAATTATCAAGATTAATTAAGGCATGGATCAAGGTACGATCTATTCGAATATTTCAATTATATATGTGAAAAATCGATTATTCAAAAGATCCTTATGATTATGATTAATGCTTACATTGTTTGCAGCATGGTGAGAATCATAGCTTAAGTCACCTTAATGGAGCTCATGTATTTGTCCTTCTCATCTCTACCTTTTTCTTTCGGTCACAAATTTTGCGCTTTTATTTAAACGAGATGCTTAGACCTCAAAAAGAGTCAAGATTATCACAGCTGGAAGTTCTCACATGCATTTCATTTGATGCTATATAGCTTCGATGCTTATGCTAATACCCAAAACAAGATTTTTGCGTTAAGGAATTACTATTTTAGCCTCCTATTTGTAAGTATAATTTTTGAGAAAATTTAATTTAAGGGTAAAATAATCATTTTAGAGTTTTTTAATACTGTTTGGATGTGCTTATAGTCCTCCTCTATAGAGTACCTTAATATATAGCACCCTATTCAATTACCAAAAATATCCTTTCAAATCAACCAAAACTCAAAAAGTTACTCTCATTCCTAATTTTTCCTTCTATCACTAATAGTCTCTCATCCCATTTCAGTTTTTTCATTTACTAAAGACCTTAATTCATCTTTATAGTCTATTACCATTCATCTATTTACAGTCTTATTTTGTTCAATTTTGTGACATCAAATCTAGGGTTGCTATAATCTCTACAACTACAAAGTTTGAAGAACCCATGATAGTTATTTTTCTAAATATAAATCTAAAATTAAACTTTATATTTTTTATTTAATTGTAAAATTTATAAATTAAAAATATAACCCATATGAAAAAATACATGTAAAAATTCAACAAGTAATTTACATACCATGGGAAAATATAATACACACTCACACCCGTTTTTAAAATGACTCACCCAAAGGAAATAATATAATGAAAGAATCGAAACATGGTGATTGAGAGGCGTACAATTGGATATATATAGAAAGCTTAATTTCTTCGTGCTCTCCGAATTTTGTCGAACCGCTCGCTTTGCTCCCCCTTAACTTTGTAACGTCGTCATTCCCTTGACTACTGCAACCGGTCATATTGCCTCCTAAATTAATAATTTCGTCGACATCTCCCTAAACTAACTATAATAGATCAGATTGCTCACTCAACTAACTATAATCGGTCATATTGTCCCCTCAATCATAGTTTTAAGGCTAATTAAATGGCTGCCCCCTCAATTATCGACACTTTTCAATTAGGTCTTGAACCATGCATTCTTTCTCATGTTCTTTGGCATTATTTTCTTTTCTCGATTACGATCCCCTGACCTATAAACGACTATAATCGCCCCTATTTTTAAAGTGTGTTGATTAAGTAGTTTCACTATGATAAACAATCATTTTGCCCCTCTAAATTAACTATTCTGACGTGTGTATATTATTTCTCACTTTATCCATAAAACTAAACTAAAATATACCACTTATATTTCAAATGACATCGGGTCGCCATGCGCGCCCGCGATCGGGCGTGGCCCGATCCTCGGCGCCAGCTAGTAATTGTTACCGAACTGCATTCATGCCTCGTGTCGCGGGGTTACCCGATTACGCTGGGCGGGCTGGCAGATGACGGGCACGAATTGCCCGGTGCGTTATCTCTAATAATCCTCCCCACATCGCGATGATCAACGCGGCGGGACGCTTCTTCGCTGAGCGTATCAACTAAACTAAAATAGAAGAACACATTTAAAAATATTGTACATAATTATAATAAACTTCCACCACTTTTTTTTACATAACCTTACACTTCCTATCTCCACCCTTTCCCCTAACCACTCAACATCACTCCCTTTCCCCTTCCATCAGAATACCTTTCACTCACCCCTACCCTCACTCCCTACCGAATCGTTATACACACACTAAACAATACTTGTTTTGAGGTGAAATGACTATTTTTGCCCCCCTATTTGTAAGTGTAAGAGTTACGTTAAAATTATGTTAGGGTAAAATAGTCATTTCAAAGACACAAAAACACTATTCCCCCACATCCCTTCAATTATCAGCCTTCACCACCCCTTCCTCGCCACCCCACGCCCCACGGTCAAATCGCATTCCCATCAATCACTACCATTAATCGTACACAAATCTCAGCTGATCAACACACGTATCCGCAAAAAAATAAAAATGGCATAACTAAATCAATATACCCAGTAGCGAGATTGTCCACATAGCTAATAAGCGTCTTCAATTTTCTACCATTTTCACAAAGTTAAGCCAAGACGCATCTCCAACAGCCACATCATCGCCACCTATTAGCCTTCGATTCAAGAAGTTATTGCCATGAGCCATCACTGTATGCTGCTTATTCGAAGAGTTGTGTTTTGTATTGTTGTTTAGATTAGTCAATAAATTTGTTTTTGGTGTAGAAACTATTTGTAATGGGTTTTGACTAACTCTTTTGCCCTCAAGCTTTTCAATGTATCCGAGCCTTATTTACAGCAAACATCGATTTTAAAGCTTTAAAATCTAGCTTTAGCTTCGAGTTGGAACGAGGCGTGAGGCGGCGAGGCAAGTGAGCCTGCCGGGGAAAATTGGCCATAAGAAAGGGGGAGTGAGGTAAGGAGCGATAGCTGAAAGCTAGGCAGTGCAGGCAGTGGGCAGGCAGCAGCAGTATATGGGTGGGTGGCAGGTGGCAGGCAGGTGGGTGATGTGATGTGATGTGATAGTGGATAAGCAAGCAAGTAAAAAAGTGGTAAGTTTTTTCTTTTTAATTATGTAAAATATTTTAAATGCACCTCTTATACTTTAGAATTAGCTTAGTTTTTTTTTTTTTTGATCAAAATGTAAATATATATAAGATCGGAAAAAATACATCAAAATGAGACAAGATACAACGGAGCGTAGTCCATACGATTCGACTAATGTCCTCCATTCCATTCAAGGCCCAAGAAACAAGCCTGTAACAATCACGCATCCCACACGCCGGGTATCCACAATAAGATCTATCCCTATGCAACAATGCAGTGACATACCCCCCAATCAACCCACGCAGGGGCTCAATACAAACATACCTATCAAGCGAGTCAAATACAACAAAGAGAGCTATCTCAAATGTAAACGTTGGGACGTGGGGGTTCAACCTATATAAGATCCTATAGGTTGTGGTCTTCACTCTAGCAATAATGTCTTGAGTTGAAACCTTTCCACCATCAAAGTTGATAACATTCCTAGTGGCCCAAACTTCAAAAATCGTAGATGAGAATGCAATCCTCACGGCTCTCTCCTTCACACGGCATCCCTTGAACTCTTTCTTTATCCACTTGATTGCACTAGCAAGTGTTGACATATCTCGAGCGACTCCAAGCCATCTTCTAATCTCGGCCCAAACCACGGTCGTGAAAGGGCAACCAAAGAAAATGTGGCCAATGGACTCCGGAGAAGACCTACAAAAATAACAAGAAACATCATCCAAATTAAGAAACGTTAGTCTATCTTTCGTGGTAAGCCTACCACGACAAGCAAGCCAGACCGTGAACGAATGTTTTGGGGGGATAAAGTGCCTCCAAATACAAGACATCCAAGGCTTCTTCACACGTGCAACTCTCAAGACATCATACACTTTACCGGAAAGAAACTTGCTCCCAACCACAAACCGAGAAAGACCGGATATGGCTCTATCCCGTCCACCAAAAGCAATCGCAAGCTCATTTCTAATCTTGACAATCTCCTTAATCAAATAGGAGTCCCCATGCTTAGGGACAAAGTCCCATATAGAAGTCCCTTTCAAGTAATAAGAATGAACCCACCTAACCCAAAGAGTCTCAGCATTGGCATGAATATTCCATAGGGTACGCGATAGCAAGGCCTTATTCCAAACTTTGGTGTTCTTAAGGCCGAGGCCTCCCTCCTCTTTAGGCGCACAAACATCATCCCACTTGACTTTGGAGTTCTTACCCCCCCACAAGAATTTTAGGCACATGGATGAGACCGCATCAAGAATGGTAATGGGCATAGGAAAAGCTTGTAACCAAAATGCCTC
Organism: Lithospermum erythrorhizon; assembly: GCA_019722365.1. Taxonomy (NCBI): domain Eukaryota; kingdom Viridiplantae; phylum Streptophyta; class Magnoliopsida; order Boraginales; family Boraginaceae; genus Lithospermum; species Lithospermum erythrorhizon. Next base: position 324,605 of record JADFUC010000994.1, read on the forward strand.
CACACCTTGGATAACCGATCCAATAAGTTCAACCTTACCCGCATAAGAGAGTGTCTTATGATTCCATTTTTGAAGATAGCACCTCATCGAATCAATGAAAGGAGCGAATTGTTCAACCGAAACTTTGGAAGGAGCGAGAGGAATACCCAAATAACGGATAGGAAACTTGCCCATGTCAAAACCCACCCTCCTCAACAACTCTTCTTTAAGCAAGTCACAAACCCCGGAGAAGAAGATATTAGACTTCGTGGGGCTCACAGTCAACCCCGAGGCCTCCTCCAAATCATGAAGACAACCCAAGAGCATAGACACCGAAAGAGTATCCGCTCGAGAGAAGAGCATAAGATCATCCGCAAAAGCAAGGTGCGTAATCTTAAGGACTTCGCACTTAGGATGGTAGCTAAATCCGGTCCCAGAGGTCCTCACCTTCAACATACGTGAGAGGTACTCAATGCAAAATAGGAAAAGCGTGGGGGACATAGGGTCACCTTGCCTTAACCCACGTTCGCCTTTGAAATGCCCATGAAGTTGACCATTAATAGATATAGAATATGATGCCGTAGTTACACACTCCATGATCTACCCCACAAACTTGGTGGAAAAACCGAGCCCCAATAATAAACTCTCCACAAAGTCCCAAGAAACCGTATCATACGCCTTCCGAATGTCAAGCATGATCATACACCGAGGGGAGTTCCTCTTAACCTTGTAACCACGGACAATCTCTTGAGCAAGGAACACGTTGTCAGAAATATTCCTCCCTTTGACAAAGGCCGTTTGGCCCGAGTCAACAATAATCGGAAGAAACTTCGCCATCCTTTTTGTAAGAATCTTCGTAATAACCTTGTAGATTACATTAGTGCACCCAATTGGCCTGAAGTCACCAACCTTAGGATCATGACTTGTCTTCGGGATAAGAGCCACAATAGTATGGTTGAGTTGTTTGAGGAGCTTCCCCGTATTAAAGAACTCTTGGACACAAAGAGTCAAGTCACGACCCACCAAGTCCCAATTTGCCTTGAAGAAAGTAGCCGAGAAACCGTCGGGCCCCGGGGCCTTATCACCATCCATTTCCCACAAAGTTGCTTTAATCTCATCTCCCATAATCGAGCACCGTAAATCCTCGGCCACATCACTAGTGGGACACACGCCTCGCCTCAAGAATCTCCAAATCAACGAGCACGCATTGCCTTCTAGTACCAAATAAACCTTGTAGAAATCCACAAAAAAGATCCATCTCCATGTAAGAAGTTGTCTTCATCCCATCTTCTTTAACAATACGGTAGATACGACTGGCACGGTTCTGTCGATCAAAAGCACGGTAAAGATTTAGTACCCTCACCGCTTCAAGAAGATGTTGACTTTGTTGGCTTCGAGAAACTAAGTTCGATTCGAAAAGGGACTTTGAAGCCTTTCTAAGCTTGTCAACCTTTTCCCGAAGAGCAACATTATCCGGATCCCCCACAAGGCAACCAAAAGCTTCTTGGAACTCCTCCTTAGCCGAGGAGGCTTTTTGAGATATCCCACCAAATTCCCTCCAATTTAAGGCTTGTAAGGGCTTCTTCAAGGCTTTCAATTTGATGCAAAGCTTATATTGAGCCGAGCCATAAAACAATTTTTCTCAATGTGTCAGACAAATATCAAGAAAATCTCGCTGTCCACATGTTAAAGAATTTCAACGTGTCTAACCGCCATTCGAGTCACACGTACTAATCGGCGTACAACCGACACGATCCAAGTTGGCTCCATCATAAGAAAATTGGCCAAGCAAGATAACCCCAAATTGTTCCACTCTTGATTCATAAGAACACGATCAAGTTTTGTCAAGAGATTCTTGAAGGACCACGTGAACCGAAGACCGGAGGAAGGAGCATCAACCAAACCAACCGAGTCCATGCAATTTTTCAAATCCTTCACGTCATAAGCCGAAAGTTTGTTGCCTCCATGTTTATCAAGAGGGGAAGCATAGCAATTGAAATCCCCTAATACCACCCACGGTTCCGAGATGGACATCCCCAATGTAATAATGTGCTCCCAAAGTAGCCTCCGGGTCGGGACATTGTAGAGGGGATAAACAAATGTAGCCAAGAACCGACTTTGTGTCTCCTTACAAAGGACTTGAAGATGCAAATGTTGGGCCCCCTTCTCAAGAATAACACAATCAACCTTAGTCACATCCCACAATAAGCCCATCCTACCATTCTCAATCAAATCAAAATTAGTAGTAGATTCCCACGCGGGGAATCTATTAGAAACAAATCTATCAAAACTATTAGAATTGAATTTAGTTTCAAGAAGACAAATAAGAGAAACTTTATGTAATTTACCTAGGTTCACCACATTGTGTTGAGCCAAGGCGCCATCCGAAGACCCAACGAGCCCTCGGACATTCCATGTAAGTATCCTCATTTATTGATCGAGGATGTTTGGGGTCTCAAAGGCCCCACATCATCCTCTATACCTTTAAGTTTTGTATTATTCTCATAAAGACCCCATGCCGCCTCAAGTAGTGTCGTATCATTGGTGGCAATGGACTTAGCCAACACTTCACGAAAGGTGGACCTCGAGCTTGCGCACCTACACGTGCTAAGCACTAATAACAAACAAGGGCTGTATGAGCCCCCAACATCAATATTAGTATTAAGAATATCACCATCCAACACAATCCGCCTCCCTCCCTTGTTTCCCCTCGCCCACCTAAGTTAACAACACTATCAAGCATCCCGGCCTGGGCGGGAGGTGGTGGGAAACTTCCCGGCAGATTTCGCTAAGATGCCTGGGGCTAATCGGGGGTTCCGGGGCACTAGGCTTATGGACGGTGAGCGTGGAAGGGTCGGCAAGGGGTGGTGGGGGGGCAATTTTTTCCGGTTGGACTTAGTTTTGAGGGCCGTCGGGAGGGGACACGGGTTAACTTGAGCAAAGAACTCTCCTTACCCCTACCAACAACACCCCCCATCCCACAAAGCAACCTCACCACTGGGGATCACAAGTGGGCCTCGTTATCCCCCAAACCGCCGCCATCCACACCCACATCCTCATCACTAACATTCAACTCACTCCCCACCCCGTGGTCCTACTCACCCTTAACACCCTTTTCAATCTCCTCAAGAATTTTGCAACCATTCCAAGCATGTCCGAACTTTTTGCAATGATAGCAATAGTCCGGGAAGTTCTCATAGGAAACCCTTTGGACAAAGGCTCCTCCACCCTTAATGTTGACATCATACTCAAAAACGGGCTTCTCTCTAACATCCACCTCCACAAGGATACGAGCATACGAAGCCTTGGAGTATTCACTAGTGACTTGATCGAATAGCGGGCTCCACTTCAAGTTTGGGCAATCTTCCCATTTGGATTCCAATAGCACAATGGAACATCGCTAAATCGGGACCCACACAGTATGTCTAGAACATCATCCCCAAACATGGTGTCATCCTCCACTTCTTGAGCATCAAGGTCTTCCCCAAGCCACGTAAGGACCCCCTTCGAACATTCCTCTCGGTCTTCAAGCCGCCTTGAATCTAAAATTGTCCACCCTTCGAGTACATGGCATAATCTCGCATTCCACACCCCATGAATTTTTTATGTCAAACAATCGCTTAGCACCCGGAAATCTCCCTCGCAGAAAGCATCCAATAAGGCAAATTTCACTTTGCAACCGCTGGGGTAAAGTCAACATCCGGATCCAATACCACATTACCATCCACCGCTCGTGTAGTCAAAGATCATCCTCGACGGCAATCGTTACCCTGGAAGAAGCTCACATAGCGCTCAAGTGAGGAGAATTGTTGTTCGTCTTGGAGTTCTCCCCCATGCCTTCCTTCGCGGGGGTAGTAGCCAAATTAACCTTGATTGGAGCATTCTTCTTGATCCCAATGAGTGAAGTAGTGTCATAGAATCCCAATTTGTCATCATCCTCCACATTAGCCTTCGGGATAGACGGGGCGAGAAGTCCTATCCGCCACATCCTCAACGGGAGTGAGCGGGGAAGTGACCTCCTGCGGGCGTAACAACAAGCCCTCCATCTTTCCCTCGACTAAGTGAAGAAAAACGACTCGCAACTCGATGGCCGATCCTTTTTCTCCTCAAAGAGGTCGGGGAGGAGCATCACACAAATGTGAGTATTTTGTTTTCTCCGCTCTTCCTTTGGCCATGATGTACCTACAAATGCACAAACAAAAAACAACAAAAATATATATATATATTGTTTTTTTTTCTTTTGCGACCTCTCTATTCTTTTAGGCCCCCTTTTTTTTTATTTTTACTTTTTTTCTTTTTTTTTTCCTTTTTTTTAATTATATAATGCTAACAAAGCGTGTCCACGGAATCAACGCCACAAAATACAAGCCAAAAGAATAGGCAATCAATACAACGATTTACAAGGAGGTAAAAATAGCCCTCCAAAAGTCACAAACAAAGAACAAAGGAACAATAAACAACAACTAATAACTTCCTCCGAAAAGGTTATAGGAAACCCTAAGAGAAAGACAAGAAAGCTAAGTGGATAAGAAGTCAACCAAAAAGGTCAATAAAGTCAACCAATGATCAAGACCTAACCAATCTGATCTCCCAATGTCCAGGACTAAATACCAAAGCCAAAACGAGCGTGTAAACTTCTCAACCCAACTCAATAAGAAACAAGTTGCAAGAGAACTCACTAATCCCGATTGAATTCCTGCCTCGCCTCTCCGTCACACACCACTAAGGCCCTTGTGTAATATTGTTGAGCGGATTTGCTGATTATAAGCAGTTTGATGCGAAATCCCACAAATACCCCTCAAAACAAACAAGTTACAAGCAAAACTCAATAAGCCCAACGAAATACCAAGATTACCCTTAATGAGTTGACCCAAAATTTGAAATTATTGACCGTTCTGAGGCGCCAAGACAAATTTGGAATTTGGCATCATCTACGCCCGCAAAAGTACCGGTAGTAGCCGAACCCGAGCCACTCGCCTCGGGCACTCAGTAGGCGATGTATTGCCACCGCCGTTTCTCGAAAAGCCACCTACCACCACCACCGGATTCCGCCTACAACCGCTATGAATATCGAAATCCGCCAGAACTTGTAAATTTAGGCAAAAATTGACCAGAATTAACCGTAATTTCACCAAAATTTGGAAGGGCAAGAGCGTGAACAACAAGGTCGAACAAAATCGACTTTAGACCCGTAAAACGCACTAAAAACGCCAAGGAATTCAATAAAGCCAAACTTCATCTTCAACAATAACCTACAGAAAATGGCGTTTGAACCACAAAGATGAAGAATACCTTTCAATTTCACACGTCCAAACAAAGCAACTCACATCAACCACTCTCAGTTTTGGATTCTTAAGAAAGAGAATAAGCCGCCGGCTAACACACTCGAACTCTTCCAACAAAAGATTGCAAAGAACCTTTACAAACGAGCCACTCTCAGAACCCACAACCCAAATCCAACAAACAAAAAGACCACAAACAACACACAAATCTCACAAGAATGGGCGCGAGGAAACCCTCTTCGACCACCAAGACGAAAAAGTTATTAAAAGCGAGGATACCCTACTAATCACCAAGACGAGAGGATGTGCAAAGAGTGAAGTGGAGCAAAGCAACACTTACTTCAAGCAACCCGGCCACCACAAACAATGACCACACGATCTTGCCATGCCTCCGCCACCACAAGCATTGACCACTAATCTTAACCTCCGGCCACCACTAAACCGACTCACCAACGCGTAAAAGGCCGGCCACTTCAAAGAGACAACAACCAAGCAAAGACCCCTGCTTCCTTAGTGAGTTAAGAGGGAAGTGGATGATGTTCTCTTGCACAAAGAACTCCCTCGGTCACCACCACTACAAGGACCTTACACCCAATAACCACCAACACAAGCCACTTAGGTTCGGCCAACAGACCAACAACCACACACCAATTTTTACCCCAACCGCGAGGAAGCAGGGTCAAGGGAACTTCTTCCAAAAGCTCTCAACCACACACTCTAGCAAGAATTATGTAAAAATGACACAATTCAAGCTTTGGCTTTTATTTCGTAGGAAAAATTTGTAAAAACGGGTGCACAATGACTTCAACTCTTCCTCCAACTTTAATTCATGACTTAAAAGCACGACAAAGATAAAGATGATAGGAATCGTTGTCGGAACATTTCATGAGGTGGCGCTAAGAAATTCCCTGGGAGAGAATTTTTCTAGTGAGAGAAACTTCTCTCTAACCCCACTGATAGCTCTTTCCTCTTAGTTTTACTTTTTAATACAATGTTGGCGCTATGCACTACGCCAAAAAGAACGACAATTTAAAAATCTAATTAAAATTAATCGATAGTTAGAGTAACTGCTAATTACCAAAAAAGCCTAATTTTAATGAAGCGGCAAAAATAACATTGCATTTAATATTAAATCGGGTAATAATTATTTTCATTATTTGGAAAAATTGACCTACAAGTCTAATATATGTACAATTTCGATTTTATCCTTCATCAAAAGTGGATTGACGTTAATTTTAACATAAAAAATGAACGAAATCCCTAAAACGCTTAATTTAGGTAGTCTCGTGGACAACCGACGATTTAAAAAGCTAGAGCAACCGACCAGCCTGGCCGAAGTTTCATGTATGTAGCACTTGCCTTATATGGAACAACTCTAGATTTATTCATTAATAGGGAGGAATAAAAATGGGATAAATGGATAAATTTGTTGAGTTTTAAAGACACTGCCAGAGTGAATTAAGGGAGTAGTTTGAATATAGAGAGAGAAACAGAGAGGAGGAATGACAGAATGAGCGAGTTTTTTTTTTTGTTTAAACAGTTTGAGAGGGATATTTTTGTTATTTTCATTGGATACTATACATAAAAAGTACTAAGAGTACTTGATATCGCATTTGCGTTTCATTTCCATTGACATTTGATTCTCCTTCCAACTTCTTATCTAGCTTATCCGATTTCTTATGAAGACGAACTTCTTGTTCCTACTGCTCAATTATGGACTGGATAACGTTAGTATGTTCTTAATATGCCAAATGTAATACTCCGTAATACCCTTCCTATCTCAAAAAGATATTGAAATTTTAATTTTGTTAAATAGTTTTAGACATTACTCAAATTTTATTTATATCATTTCGATCATCTATAATCACTTTCGACCCATTTCGATCAAGTACCAAAAACAACCCGATTGACTACTTCCGTTAATTTTTTTCCGTTAAATCCGGCAGTCTATCAGCTTTAACCAATTAAATGAAGGGTAATTTTGTCAATCAAAATATATTTACTTTAACAATTAAAAAATGAAGGAAGAAAAATATTTATATTCTTCTTCCCTCCCTCCATCTTTATCATACCTTCAACCCCCACCCCACCCCACCCCTTACTTTCCCGCTTGAGACCGCCAATCGCTAGATAGAGGATCCATCATAATGGTGGCAAGAATGAAAAATTATGGCAAGGGCGTGTAAGAAGATGATGTTGTTGGTGTTTGTGAGCTATTCCGGTCAAACTGATACCCCTCACTCTCCGTCAAACTTGTAGAAGATGGGTCTAATGAAAAATGTTCAAGTGATTAAATTACCCTTTTATGTTTTGAGTCGATTTCACGGATTTGTCAATTTAACGAAGAAAATCGGGACGAAGTAACGATTGATTCGCTTTTGGTACTTGATGATAGAAAGGGTCAAAAAAGCTGACATTACGATCAAATGACATATAAATTTTTCCCTTTTAATTTCAATGAACTTATATAAGTATTTAACCCGATATCTTTTAAATTGTTTTATACGAAGTATTATTTGTTGAAGAATATATAGATAAACATGTATTTCATATGCTTTACTATTGACTTGTGATTATTATTAAATGAAAGTTAGTATTTTTCAAGATATCAAAATTTATTAATTTTAATCAAGAAAGTGACACTTTTAACGGGTTTTATTTTATTTGATGGTTGTGCTAAATTGACAACTCACCACTCGTAGTCTAAAGAGTAAAGAGTTTCCTTAGTGTACGTGCTTATCTCACAAAAGGTCTTTAAATGAATAGAGAAAAGAATTTTAAAGAGACAAACGAAGTTTTATTTACAAGAAACACTTTGATTCTTCTTGCTGTTTTTAAAATCCATCACTCATGTAAATAAAAGCTCTCATTGTCACTAGTTTCAAGTAAATAAAAGAGACACTCAAGGATAGAGAGGGAGAATTATCCAATCATTTTGATTATATCTATCTTCGATTCTAAATATAAGTCGTTTTTAGGCCTAACAGTCGTAATTATTCGACCAAAATAAACATGTCGAAAAAACTTTGGATACTTCAGTTTCTATGGTTAGTCCTCCATTGCTGTTTAGTATACAATGTGGGGGGGAAAACAATGGTGGAGGAAGAGAAGGCTGAAGCTATCAATCCAATAATGTCTCCTCCAGAAGGAAACACGACGTTTCTAGGGGGCACAACTTGGTGTGTAGCCAGGCCTGGTGCATCACAAATTGATCTGAAAATAGCATTAGACTGGGCATGTGGTTTAGGTGCTGCAGATTGTGCTCCCATTCTACCAAATGGTGCTTGCTTTCAACCAGACACCCTTCTGAATCATGCTTCTTATGCATTCAACGCTTATTATCAACAAAATGGCAACAATGACGTCGCTTGCAACTTTGGAGGAACTGCAATATTCACAAAGCATGATCCTAGTAATATGTTATTTGTGTTAACTACTTAACTCTCAATTTATTTTTGGTTTTTTTACTGTGTCTCAATTTGATTGTCATATTTGCCTTAAGTTTATAGGCTCTAATGTATTTTCTTTGTATTGCATTGCAGGTTATGGGAAATGTGTCTATGCAACATCAGGGTATATAAACATGCAAGTTTCGTTTTAAGCTAAACATGTCAATTATATTGAATCTCGTGTGAAATTTATAACGATTCAATTTATAATGTTTTTTGTTTTATAAATTTTTTAGGAATATATTTGTTTGCAGGCCAATGAAATTAGTATCATCATCTTCATCAAGAAAGCTCAAAGTTGGTATAGTTGTTTGGTTGAGATCATTTGCCACTCCTTTTCTGATTTTGAGTTTGGGAAGCAGCTGGTTATAGATATTGGTTGACAAATTACTTAGCTTGTTGATTGTTGTCATATGGTCACATTCCTTTCTTTCTTAATAGTTCAAGAATCTTTATGATGTTATACTAGAAAATTTTACTAGCTACTAGGTTGCTTGCGTTTATGGATTTCAATTATGCCCAGTCATATGTATCTATTCAACACCCCCGCCTCCGAGTTTTTTCTTTGAGACTTACATTTAGATGCTTATCTGGTGTCATAGTCGGACCCAGAAATCCAATTTCGGTGGTACAGATTTCAATTTTTTTTTTCTCAAAAACGTCGTTTTATTAGATTTTTTCTTTTTCTAAACCTGCACTACTACAGAGCTATGTAAGAGAAGCCATACCACTTTTCTGCACGACATACATTAGAAATATGAAAAAGAAAACAAAAAGATTAACTTACTTAGCGCTTTAAAGTACAAGCAATATGTCATACACAACTTAAGCAGCGCTATTGAAATAAACATTTTGTATATACCATTATGACACCCACATGATACACTTTTTTGGATAGATTCTGACATTTTTGAGGTCCAGTGTGAAAATAGAATGACATGAAATACAAGATTACCAAATTGATTGCTTGAAGAATCAATCGAATCAATATAATAACTTCTTCTCGATAGATAAATTATCAAATTGTTTAATTTTTTAATGGTTTTACTATCAAATTGTTTAATTTCTTAATGTTTTTACTTGATCACAATATTAGACGTAAACTAAAATATAATATAATGGACGTATGACAAATAGTTGAAGTTAGCAAACTTCGAAAATAGAGATTAAGTTAGCAAAGTTTGAAAAATTAAATTAGTGGGTAGGGAGGGGAAAAGAATGAAGAGGGAAATAAAGAAAACAAGTGTGGTTGCCTAGATTCGAAATCTACCCAAACCATTGATTAGCTTTGCTTCCAACCACTTTCACAACACACATGTTTGTAAATTAACACAACATATATAGTACACATTTTAAAACAACAAAATATCGGTGGTGCAATTACACCAATATGTTATGCATGGATCCGGCTATGTTAGGTGCTTATTCCAATATTGACTATTGAATCACCACTTTTTAATCAATACTAATATCACTGCATGAAACAATTGGTCTTTTGCCATTTTCATGAAGAAAAAAAAGGCCTAACACGGGCATTAATTGTTCACACGCCCATAATTACAAGATGACAATATATTTTCCTGATTTTGCCAAATTTACTCCAATTCGGCTTTTACCTTTTTGATTTTATTACTTTTATTTTCCTTCCTTTTAGATTATAGTTTTATGTTTAGATGATTCATAATTTAATTTTTAAAACATTTAATATAATTTTATTCTAATTATTCATCATCATGGATCACGAAAACTCGAATTCAAATATACATGAAGAAACTTCTTCTTCAAATTCAAAAAAATATTTTAATGGTTCTATTTTTTATATACATGGAATTGCAATACCAGCGTGGTATTTCAACATGTAATTAATACTAATGATAATAGTGAACACCCAGATAATAATCTAATAAGTAATATATGGCATGTAACATAATAAATACCAAGAATTACTTTAAATGAAATACTGAAATCAATATATATGATTCAATTTCGTGATACTCTTTATTAATAAAAGCATTTAACAACGCTAAACAAGATGCTATAAAGCAAGATAAAGAAGTTAATCACAAGCTGTAATTACATAACTAATGTAAACATATATATACCAAAGACATACTAACATGTAGATTTCATATAACATAATAGATACCCACCCATTAAGAATACGTGGTATTATAGACTTAAAGTTAACTCTGTACTAAACGACGGTCCAAAGATGTCGCTATCATTACCTCCTCCTTATTTCTCTAGTATTCACCCTTTAGTTTTCATCCACCTCCTTCAAGGTAATCCTAGACTAAACGATTTGCCCAGAACGTCATCTACCTTTGTCTAAACTCGGGCTATAATGCTGGAAATATGTAAAAATATTAGTATTAATCCCGAATCCACCGCCTACGCTACGCGATCCTCGAACCTTCTAAGGAATAATGACATACTAAGTTATTTTAAATGAACAATAATTTGAATACTGGTACCCTTCCTAATATTCAACCATCTACTCATCCACACATTGACACATGCTCTGGTTCAATTGTTTGACTGAAAAAAATGAATGAGTTTGCTTAACTAAATATAAGCTTAGTCATAGATTTAATTTTTCTATTATTGATTACTGATGATTGAATCAAATATGCAAAGGCGATCCTTTGTTCTCGAGCCATTTTGGATGGCAAAATGTAGATTTACATAGGACGAAGCACATGTATACTATAATCGAAATCTCACGATTAGTTCTTTGCGTATCCTCCTAATATTCAACCATCTAATCGATATATACATCGACACATCAATACGAAATCCTGCCTTCATCGTTCTCTTTTTAACGTATTCTCGATTCTATGTCAAATCCCACCATCTTATACGCGCGGTATCCTATTTTTAACAAAACCACAACGTAATATTCCGTTATAATAATCCAAACAACCAACAACATTCCAGCACATAATAATCCAAAACGATAGCTTCAGTTTGAACAACATTCCAACACATAATAATCCAAAAACGACATAGTTTAAGCAACAATATTCCAAATACATAATATTCCATATTCCAAAAAAACTAAATCTTTTCAATATTTATCATACAAATTGGGTTCAAAATTAAATTATTATTAATTATATGAATTGACTTCAAAACTACACTTTTTAAAACTATTTCTTACTATATCTAAACCCATGTTTAACCACTACAAACATTAAACAACATGCAAACATAATTAATTCTAACAATGCAATACTTTAATTCTCAAAAAAATCCATTCAACATAGTATTATACAACCCATTCAACACAAATAGTGTAATTTTTATTAGGTCGTGTTAATAAACACTATCATGCTAAAAAAACACGTGGGCTATCGTTTTCCCATTTTTTCTTCAATCTTGGAAAAACTTTGTTTGCAAATTACTTTAATGGTGATTTCTCCTCAAAGTCTCTTCTAATTCTCCTTAATTTCATTTTTGCTATTTTCTAGAAATTTCAAAGCGGCCAGGCTAGCTTGTTTTCATGTGTTAGTAGTTTACACTCGGACAAATAATTCAATTCAAGAATATTTATCCTACAAGAAAACTAATTACCGATTAGTTTATGGGGCAAAATTACGAATCGATTATGTACGCGCTTGAATTATTTGTTGGGGATTTCATTTTTTCTTTAAATTAAAATACGCATTACCAATTTTACCCTCGTAGTGATGCGCTTTATAATCCTCAGAAGCCTATAAGTATAACTCATCCAATTTGATAAAGTGAATTCACACAATACATGTTACACCTAGCCTTGTTTGTAATCTTCAACACATTTTTAATTGTAAATTGACCGATAATCCTTTGTTTGGATACTGTTGTGCCTTCCAACTCGATTGCCCGCTTGACTTAAACCGAAAGGTTAAGGCTAAATATTTCCAACAATACGTAGTGCATCTATTTCGACGACAAAAGAGATGGTAGCTAATTTCAGGTAAGCTCAGATTCAAAGTTAATTCACACATCTTCATTATTAAGCATTATAAACATGTCTCCAACGTATAAATGTCAAGCATTTGATCCTTCCGCTTCAGTTAGTAAAGCATGGTCAAGAATATTGCAGAATATATTTGAAGATATTACTATTATGATTTATGAATACTATTATTTCCATATTAATTATAATAATAATTTGATTATCAAGCAAGTTTAATATTATTATCATAATTATTTCATCTTGTACCATAAATATGGAATTTATATATTTCATCAGTTTAATTCAATACAATATTTATTTCTCTCTGTTAATTTCATATGCATTATTTATTTTATCAGTAAGATTTCATCACTGCATCTTCATCCTTTGCGTATGCTACCGTCTAGCCGATCTACAAATATATCGTATTTTCTGCTTAGCGTATGATATTTAATTAAAATAAAACATTGTTTGCATATGATACCTCTCTATATGAAAAAATCGATGCGTTATTTTTGTATTGGATATGGGGTGATTTCATAATTTTGTCACATGATTTTGCACAACTGGTTCTTTTAATGGGCTTTTAGTTTTATGCATATACGTCATACAATTTCTTAGTTTAATGGCAATTATTTGTGTCCGAGTTCAGATAATAATTAACATACTTTCTCTAATTTTTTTTAAAGTAATTTTCATATAGATTAATAAAAATAAAAAATAATCACAAAATACATTAAAATGTATCAACAATTATTTAAAATTATATCATTGATCGCATACTTTAATTTCATGAAAGTACTATATCAAAACGTAGTGAATACAATTTTCTATATTGAACGACAAATATTTTAAAACAAAAAATTTAGCCAGAAACAATAAAAAAAACGAAGATAGTGTTAATTGTGTCTCGGCATCAGATTTCTGAGACAACATCAATTACGAGTATAGTATAAGATTCATCAAGCTGCACTCCTTTTATACCGAACCACGAAAAGGCCGGCCCAGAGTAGTTTAAGGGAGTTTTTAAATTTGAGTTACATGCATATATAATATTATGAAGTGATAATATTTTTATTTTATTAGAAGTTAAATTTTTATTCAATTCTAATTTCACAATCTTTTATAATTTACTTTCACCCTTAAATTATTTGCTTTGTGTTGTGTATGAAACGCAGTTAAATAATTTGAGTTCACAGGCATTTCGATTGGAGAAAGAGGCACTACTACTTAGATAACGCCGATTTAAGTAACGCTTTCGTGAAGTGCTATTTAGGTAATTTTTAGGTAACATTTTTTTTATATTACACAGTCCTTTCTGAAACGTTACCCAAGACATTACTAAGGTAGCGTTTTTTTTTAAAATGCTACCAAAGCTCTTGCTTACATAGCGCTTCGATAACTTAAGTAATACTTACTTATAGAACGTTACCCAAGTACGTAATAAGACAACGCTTGTATATATTAGTTAGCGTTTCTTAAAAATGGTACCTAAGTTATTTTCAAGGTAAGGTAACACTTAATTAAGAATACTATCCAAGTTGTTAGTTTGGTAGCGCTTTTGTATCTTAATATGTTAATTATTTTGGAATGATGGAAGTATTAAGTAACGCTTTTTTATTAATTATCATAGCAAAAAAATATTTTTACTTGAAAATAATTTTTTTTTTTTTGTATCAATGCTTTGTTTGGAAGTGGTCGCTAACAACTACACATTTTCCAAGCATCTTCTACTTGGCCATTGGGACTTTTTAGTAATTGTAAAATCTAATTTTGGTAAGGCACAGATCTCTGGGAGCATCTGTCATGTTCTCTATGACCTCTACGAGGAGGTTCATCAATCATCTCAAATTTTTCTTCCTTGAAGCCAAATCCGTAGTCTACCTCGGGCGAACTCAATATTTATCAACAGTTTCCACATTTACTCATCTAGTGTAAAATCGATGCTTTTTTTCGGCATTTGCTTTCTTCAATTTCTCAGCTTGTAACTTTCTACTGCTTATTGACCTACCTAATTTAAGCTTTCTAAGTTTATGTATCTTTCCATTTTAAATTATTTATGGCAATTTAATTTAATTGAACATGGGTTGTACACTAGTTCTGAAATGGTTTCATTATTTTATTAATGCGTGTATTTAACGCAATGAGACACCGCAGAGGTATATATTTATATCCATAATGGCTGAGTTGTAGAAGATATAATAATGATGATAGCATGAATTAGAAATAGTAATGGGTTGGGGTTTGTTTGTCACTGTGAATAGTTTCTAATTATTCTTTTCAATTTCTATTCATTAGTTTACAATGTTTACAAAAAAGAGCAACATGTTATTTAGAAGCGATAATTCTTCTTTTTCAGTTTTATTATAAGCGTTATTTCATTATCAAATATGTTTATAACTAAATTTTTGTAAACATTTTCTTCTTGTTGACTTCATCTAGGCTTTAAGATTGGTAAGAGGTCATGGCAATAAAAAAAGAAGTGTACCAAATTGATGACGGTCTCATACGGGTATAATCTGACAAATTTTTCAATTGGGCTTTTATGAATTTTTATTATTCACCTATAGTTTTTTGAATCATCAAAATAAAACTATTAGGGAAAATGTTTATTCAATTTTAGTAAATGTCGTGGCGGTAATCTAATGGTAAGGAAACGCGTGGGATTGTCTTTCTCAAATATCCCTATTAAGAAAAGTACTCTGATTCTTTTTACCAATGCTGGGCTTTTGATGCAGCCAAGCAATAATATAAATGTGAGTATTTCAACGAAAAATATAACCTTATTATTGTGATTATTTTAGGGTGGTATGGAGTTTTATTATATTAACATGTTAATTTTTTTTAACAATATTCTTTTACGGGAAAGTGAGCATGCGATCATTACAACGGCGGTGAGATTCTCGGGTATCGATGAACCTAATACAAGCATATGAAATCATTTTCAAAGCAAAAATAGTGGATATTAGAGAATATCATCAAATTTTAACATTATTACTTTTTACTATTTAAAATTACATTTGAAACTATTTGATTGTATATTTTGGTATTTGCATGTATTATTTATTTATTGAAGTTACTTTGTTGTTTTGTCAAGTTTATTACTTCAAGTGAGAATATTTATAGTATTATTTATATTACATCAGAGAGTTTATAGATGATCGAGATATCATAGCTACTTAATACCAAACTCCCTAAACCTACCATTAAGATAGCATTTAAAAGAGTGTTACTTTAGGCTAAACTAAGATGTGCACTTTATCAAACTAACGAAGTAGCAAGAAAGAGTGATACCATATAATAACACTTAGGTACACGGGATGACATTCAAATGGTATTCCCCGGTATTCTTAGAAACACCTGTAATTTGTCAGGTTTTTTAAATTGCTCGATTTGTCAATTGTCATCTCTCGGAATCTTTTAATTAGTTTGGGTCAACACATTGCCAATTTAATCCATTCGTCTATGGACGAAGTTGGTGCTATCATGTCTCTTGCTATTAGCCTTCACCCTATTCATTAATTCTTAGCTAACATTAACAAGTGCAAACACTACATTTTGAGAAACTTTCTTTTGCATATATATAGACTTTGGATAATTTAGACTCTACCTTTTATCCTCTCACCATCTCACCATAATAGTTTATGGAATGTGACTAAAACTTATTCGTTGGCCTTTTAAGTTTTCCCAATTTTATTTGTAACACAATAATCCATTTCTAAGCCCTTTAATGCGATTTTTCTATAGGTAAATTAGCTGAATCAATACTTATATACTTAAAGACTACTAAATTACAATGAAAATGAAAACAAAAATGAAGGGTTGAAATAACTATGAAAAATATAAAAATTTAGATTTAAACACCATTTATAACTGATCCACTGCTAGTAGTGCCTTATTACTCACTTAATTAGCTGCTTAGTTAACCTAAGATAGCGTTCTCAAAGAGTGTTACCTTATGGAAGCCAGGTAATCTGCTTATCGACTACCAAAAGTACAAATTAAAATGTACCATATGACGGTACTTAAGATACCTACAAGTTTATATTCACTCAAGTTATTGATATTTCAGAAGCAAGTGGAAATACTGCTAATTATTTGAGTGCTTATATATATTACTTTTCGTAGATACAATTGGGCTGTGGGACTATTATAACCCATAATCTGCCAATGATGTCGAGGCAACAAGCTAAACAACGGAAGTGTCGACGTTGTACTAAAAAACATAACTACATCAAATTTACATCGAATAGCTGGTAAATTATCGGAAATGGAAGATTTACCGGTCATCCCAAAGAACATCAGGCTAATTTATGATAAGAGCTTTCATCCTGCTTATGAGTTATGATCGTACAAATGGGAAACCGGTGATATTATTCACAATATTTTTTAATGACGAATAATGCGAGATGCTTATTTGAAGATTCAACCAATAAATTAGTATTTGAGGAGATGTTGTATTTTCTCAATATATTTATTGAATAATATTTTTAGTTTACATGAATAAATGACATAATTTAAATGTCAATAAATATTTTTCCCAGCTACTAGTAAGTATCACGCATCGAACATTATTTTGTTGCTATGCTTTTTCATACATGTATTGTTCTGTATGTTATTTTTGCTGTGAGTAAGTAGAACATAAGAATAAATAATATTTGAACTTTGTCTTATTTGAAAATTAAAACATTAACAAAGAGTTGTTTCTTAGGGCCATGATGTTATTATTCATGGCTTTTCTACTTTTTATCTTTTTGTTTTGTATAAACGTGATAATCGGTTCATTGTCTTCGTCCTCATCGTTGTCGCCTAGAATGATGGGTGGTTTTTTGGCATGTTTCTTGCTATTGATTTGGTTTTCTGTAGTCTTGTTTTTTCCTTTTCGCTTTGCCTAACTACATCCGCTGCTTCTTTTCGCGACGCTTTCTTTTGTTTCAAGACGGCTTCTTCTTTAGCAGTCCTGCCATTTATGTTGCCTCCACCTGTTGAAAGTTTGTTATCTTTAGTAGTTGTATTGTCATGCCAAATGTACCAGCTCCTTGAACAAGCATAATTTAATTACTGTAACGACGTGATTCATATGATCCTGCTACTTTTTTGATAAAGATGATAATATGATTAGAGCCATTTGGTCAAGCAAGTGATGGTTTTTCAATAGGTCAGCTCGAGTTCGAGTTCTTTACAACCTTATTTATCGGCTCCACAATTCGCGGACTTGTTGATCCTGATGAACGATGTAGTTGCCTCAAAAGTACAAGTGACGCTATGGGTCATCATTAAACCTCCAACTCCTGAGGTATCCGTTTATAGCAAATATTTAGTTTTTAAGATAGGTTTCGATTGCATAAGATCAAGACTAACTTGTTAGAATTATTATGTGTTAAATACTGGTGAATGTTAAATTGATAACCTTAGAATCTCTTTCTCCTGTTTGCTCTTTCACAAACTACGTACTACCCTTCGCACTGTTAGATTCAGAGAACATTTTGAAACAGTCACACATGGCTTTCTATGGTTGAGAATTTCAATAGCTGGTGCCTTAGGCTTGAAACCAAATATACTCTGTCTTGTAATCGAGGTGTAAACATGTTATTCATGTAATTTATATTTTATTTTAGTTAGCTAATTGTATACCTTTAAGTGAGCGAGTCCAAACTTTTAACGATGTCTGACGCTGAACTTCTTCATCATTGTTTTTGGAGTGGATTTCATTAATCGTGTCAGTAAGGCTTCCTTTACAATATTTTCAATCAGATATGACATAGTCGGGCTGAAGATCATTTTCCAATTATTTGCTACTCCGTGATTTGTGTCACTACTAAAAATATGCACATACAAATTTATCTTAATCGACAACCAAATTTACTGAGACTGTAATGGATCTAAATCGTGCATTCATATTTTAATCAGAATGGACAAACTTAATACGGACAAAACTGAACCGATGCTTGCTTCAGTGTGTTAATCAGTTGATTGTTATTTAATCAATATGAAATTAATGATCTTTATCATCACAATGTAACATTTCAAATTTTACTATTTTGCCAAATAGACATTGTTTTATCTCATGAATCGATCCACGGAAACATGTAAAGAAACCTGGTAATGATGCACAAATTTTCGGAGCACTTCACTGTTTGGGCATTGCCTGATTTATCATCACCAACGTGATGTTTTTTAGTTTGGAGTTAACGTGCTCTGCCAACGCGCTTCAAATTGAGTTAATCAATACAATCTGTAAAATAATTTTAATATGAAAAAAATGACCATATAGTAACATCAAGTTTAATAATTAATTTCATTAAATTATTGGCTTATATAAATACAGCATAAACGTGATAACAATAAATTGTAGTTAGGAGGGGCAATATGAACTATTATAAAAAAATACTTGTTCTTTCTATATACCTTTATTCGATGAATAAATTAAATTATATATTACAGATTTATAGAAGACTTTTAATATTATTTAACATGACACATTTTCTATCAATGGTACAAACCAATACTCTTTTATTCATCTCCTTTTAGTAATAATGTAAAAATATATTTATCTTTGATCTTATAATAAAAAATAATTTTACGATCATACAAGTGGTCGCCACTTCACATTCTTAACTTTGCCACGTGTTCTGCCTCTGCAAAATCATAGAACTAATTCCTCAGAAATGAAAATGCTCTATCAGTGGAAAGTATTTCCTTTAAAAAAACATGTATCGATTGTCCTCACTAAAAATAAAGCACAATATTTGGTACACTACGCAGGCTCACAAAACCCAATAAAACAAACAAAGGAAAAAAGAGGTATCTTTCAAATCCAATTCCAAAGTTGGGTTCTCTTCGCCAATTTTGTGCTTCAAGTTACCTATTACACAAAAGCGAAATTATTCAAGTAAAGTCTCAAGATTATGGGATAATATTAATAACATCAGATACCTTTGGTTTGGTTTGGTGAGCAGTCGAAATCCTAAAATCCTCATGGAACGGCTGGAATCTTCTTATCCCTACACATTCAATAGATATTGTTCAACACCAAAAATGGCTTAATTCTCCTTAACTTAGGTATTTAATTATTTATTTTATGCATGAAATTATTTATTTTATGCAATTTAGAGCGTGATTGATTACCTCTCTAACTGCGAGCTCTTATTTTCTAAACAATTGTTGGAACTGTAATTTTTTATTCTCATATATACATATGATTGAAATGGTATTATCAGAGTGTAATTGTTTGGTTAGTTTGGTTAGTGTACGTTGCAAAATAGGGTGGTGTAATTACTCATAATTATGCGTTAAAAGCCAACCTGAGAAATAATTATGCCACAATAGCTACGGGTGTTAGCCAGACGTGCCAAATATGCATTAATACCACTCTTTGCCTATTACACTCACCTGAAGCAACAATTAATTCATAAATAACATGTAGATTGAAAGTGACAAAATTATTCTAACAAAAACTAAAAAACAATTCATTACTGCTATTTACATCTCTTTTATAAGGCATATGATATATAGATCTATATCTATATTATATAGAAAGAAAATAAACAAAGTAAAAGTTATTTTTGTGTTATTCTATACTAGCAATTTGTGCAATGTACTCTATAAATTTTATCCACAATAGATTTTTTCATAATTAAAAATTATAAATCTTTATTTTCTGCCTTTGGAATTATACGTTGAGGCTATTACAGGACATTTTATGCAGAGATATCCGGTACAGAAAGCTATACATTACTTTCCACGCCATTGATTACACAATAGTATACTCCCTCCAATCCACAAACATAGTTTGACTTTTTCGAAATTGAAATTTGACCATCAATTATTAATTATCCATTATATTAAATACTTTCATAATATTAAATTTTTAATAACATAATTAAAAAGTAATTGAAGATTAAAAATAATATTATTACTCTCTTTTTTATATGTAATTTTGCCATTAATTTCACTTAAGCTAGAAAACTCTTCGAACCTTCGTCAAATATGATTTCTAGTAAGATGAGAAAAAAGAAATTGAAGCACCTCTTATTAGGAGGCATGCATTTGAGTTGTTGGGGTCCTCGTTAATATTTCGAAACTCATGTATTAGTCTAGTAGTATTAGGCACATAATAATCTTGTAATTTTATATATAGAACTACTAATCAACTACCTTCTCTACTTCCAATTCGATAAAGTGAATTCATCTGATACATGTAAAAACAAATCTTGTTTGTTGTAGCCTTAGTTGCAAATTTACCGATAACTCTTTTTCGTCCAATACTCGGTTGGAAACTCCAACTCGATTGTAAGCTTGACTCGAACTGAGTTGGGTTAAGCAAATATATCTGGATAATTACCCTAAAACTTTACGAATGCAATAAGGATTGAAGCCAACAACTATTTTACAATGGTACTTGTTCAACCATTGACTCACCCCAAGCTTAGTTCCTTGCACCTATTTCCAACAAGTCACCTACTGCATCTATTTCGACGACAAAAGAGATGAGAGCACTTGTGCAAGTTTGTATACAAAGTTAATTCACACATCTTCATTAAGCATTATAAACACGTCTGCAACGTGTAAATGTCAAGCATTTGATCCTTCCGCTTCAGTTAATGAAGCATGGTCAAGAACACTCTTGAGGGCTTGAGCATATGCATCAGAGAAACGCATTAGAGCTTGGAAGACGTTTGGGAGGGTTGTTTGCAGCGTGTTGAGAATCATAGCTTGAGTTACCTTAATGGAGCTCATGTATTTGTCCTTCTCATCACCTACCTTTTTCTTCAACACCTCAAATTTTGCCCGCTTTATGGAAAAGGGATGGTTAGAGTTCAAAACAGAGCCAGCATCGTCACAGTTGAAGCTCATCGCAGATTTCATTTCCATTTCAGCAAGGACAGTTGATTCTCTTTCCAACTTCTTCTCTAGCTTATCCGACTTCTTATGAAGACGAACTTCTTGTTCCTGCTGCTCAATTATGGACTGGATGCCTGACAGGAGGCTCTTAATGGCCTCGGACACCATCTGTCCAGCCAAATAAGCAGTTGGAAATGTTACTTTAATAAATATGATTATTCATAGCAACTTCCAACTTGTGAATGTTATTCTAGCTAAGAAATATTATATCTACATAATTGATGAGTTACTAACATTGATCAAGTTCTGGTGAAAATAGAAAGTACCTTGTGGGGTAAACTGTCAAGTGCGTATAACCACTCTTGAGAAAGAGAATGTAATGAAGACGGGCAACCATCCCTTTGTACATCGTCTACAAGAATGTGACTGAGCTGGCTCCACCGGCAAATGGCCTGCAATCAATTCAATATATTATTCAGAAAGAAGCTCATAATTTCCCTGGTTTAATCTATAATTGGTTGATAGCTACTTAGTTTCATCTCCTCTAGTCAGTTTGAAAAAATAATTGGTTCATCTCCTCTAATCAGTTTCATTACCCGGATATTAAAGCAATCATCTGAGGGTTCAGCTCATCATGTATGAGATCTAGTATTGCTGAACCAGCCAAGCTGATGGATTCTTGCAATGATAAGATCTTGACCTGCAAACTCTCCACTGTTGATTGAGCTTTCTCAGTCTTAGACTCATCATGCTCTTCATCTTGCTTTTGAAGCAGAAATGATTTTCTCTCATGCTCCATTTTTGTACTTTCTAACTCCTGAATCATTTCAGCAACATGCATAGAGATGAGTCAAGAAGTCAATCAGTGAAAAGGGAAAGGGATAGAACACACAAAATCTATTTTTCGTAAAATTCGAAAAGGAGCTTGTTTCAATTTTCACATTACATAAGCAAATGCACTATCTTTTGGTTATCATCACTCACAACAGAACGTGTAGTCCAATTATATGAAATAAAATACTAAGTGTTTCCTTTTCACATATTCAGAATACATCTTACAACTTTGATATATTGTGCAAGTCTGTCATTTATGAAGGCAGGAGACTCAATGATGACACCGATTTTATAATACAAAAGCAAGCCACTTTCGGAGATTTAGTATCAATGAACAAGATACCGGGAGAAAAAGAGCAAAGTAAAACTTGATTTAGTAGTATTAGGAAAATGAATCAGCTAAATCTGTTCGAAGTTCTGGAAACAAGATTATAGATTGAAGAATAATTGTTACTAAAAAATTTGTACTACTTTTGGCGAAAACAGAAACTGCAAATCCAGAATTGCAAGTTTTTATTGGCTCTCTTTTCTTTTAGCTT
This sequence comes from Lithospermum erythrorhizon, assembly GCA_019722365.1. Taxonomy (NCBI): domain Eukaryota; kingdom Viridiplantae; phylum Streptophyta; class Magnoliopsida; order Boraginales; family Boraginaceae; genus Lithospermum; species Lithospermum erythrorhizon. The sequence goes on from JADFUC010000994.1 coordinate 347,469, forward strand.
AACGTCCAAAAACAGGCTTAATTAAATCTAGTTTTTCATATTGCAGGCAAAGAGTGTAAGGGATGTTACAATAGCAGTACCACATGTTCAGTTATCAATTCAGTGAAAAACTGCACAAACACAATATAGACTACTCTTGTTATCATCAGTCAACATGGACTTCTGTGAGAAGTGGGAGGAAATGCTTTATATTTGTACAAATATATTTTTTAATGCATGCAGGCATGCAGCGTCAAACTCGTTTGGACTAAGTAAACCAGAATACCTTCACCAACTTCAACAGCTTTTGCTCCTCACAGTATAATTTTTCAAGGGTGTTGCAGTGACCCCCTGGTTTGCAAGTTGCATCAGGACCAGGATGCATTGCAGATCCTTTGGTGGATAACACTTTTGAAGACCAGCCCATGTCAAGGCGCTTGAATACCAAGCAGAACTGCATTTTCCCTAGTGATAACTGGTTATGATAAGTTTCAAATGGAATTTGAAATGAAACTGAGGGCGACAGAACATCATTATACAAATTCAGAACAAGAGAAGGAGAAGAACAGGGAGGGAGGTAAAGGAAGAATAAAGCTCTACCTAACTCATTTTATTGGAGAAGGTTTAGGAAGAGACCAAAGAGGCATATGCCATCAGCGGACTGGTGGAGATAAGCTTAACTATAAATACCTTCCCCACTATAAGAGATAATATCAAATTGAACTGTATTCAATGGGATAGAACCTTGAAACTTGCATTGAATCAAAGAATAAAATATGATGTTGATGAAGAACATATTTTACTCAGCTAAAAGAACCAGTGGCAACACTGACTCACATCAAACTAGTCAACTTGGAGTAAAACTTAAGAGTTTCCTGCATCTTCATCAGATCATAAAACCAGCAGTAGAGTATAGAAGAACATTCTGGTTAATGTCAATTTGTTCCAATTTGAATTCTCAAGTTTTCATGGCGAGCTTGTCACGACCTTGACCTAATTTGCTATGGTTCTTCCTCCTCATATTCTGGTAGATAATTTTTGTTTGCATGAATACTATACTTATCTCGATCATCGCTTGTCTTAAAGAAAATGTGACCACACAAACTTTGGCCATTACTTCCAGGGGACATGGGGCAGGAAGACGATCCAACAACAAGGAAAGAGAACATGTTTTGAGCTACTACTCATACTCGTATAGATAGTAAATGAAGTTTACAGGTAAAGCACATCATAAAGGTGATCAGTTCTATAGGAATATATTACATATATGAATCTGTGTTAATGTGTGTGCATATGTACAGTTGCACACATATGCAGAGACTAGTTCTGTAGTAAATAAAGAGTATGTAGCTTCAAATGTGTTGTTGCAGTGTCTGCCAATAACAGGATAACAAAGTTTAGTAGAGTGAAGAAATTCCCTTTGCATTTACTGAAACTGAAAAGAAGCATTTCACTGATATTGATGTCCATCAAAACAGCAACACCCTCTCCACCAGCTGATGCTTTTAAGAAATAATCATCCAACTCCCTTATAATACCAGCTAAACTCTTGTTATTATTCCAGACGACCATGGCCATCTCTGCGGTATCCCTGGTATGCCAACTCGTCATTGATAAACTGTCATCCATCAATTCAAAAAGCTGAGGCTTCTCAGATAAGATATCTCCACCTGAATAGTGAATACATTCACCCTCTTCACCTTCTTCCATAAACTCACTTTGCGTCTCTGCCCAATTCTCCTCTTCATCTTGCTCCACCGTTTCACTCTTTCCGTCACTGTTCGGAGATGAAGAACCAAAATTGTCACATAGCTCTAGCGAGGAACTCAGAACTGGTGGCGGTGGGGTATTACTATCGTTGTTTCCAATTTCAATAACTTCTTCCTGTGAAACATCAACTGGCTGGCGACCCGCAAATTCCCTGATGTCAGGGCTGAAAGCCGGTGGAGGAGGAGGGGAAGGTGGTAAAGGGGGAGGAGGCGAGGGAGGCAACATAGGTTTAAAAGGGATGTCATCAGGTTCAAGCAACTCCGACTCAGTAAACTGTCTAAGTGTGACTCCACTGTTTTTCAATGATCTCAAGTAGCCCAACTGTGAATCTGCAAATTCTTTTCTGTGTACCAGTAACTGTTTCATTAACCTCTTCCTCTCTTTGCAAACCCTCACTCTCTCTTCATTTTCGATTCTTGATGCTGCACAACCCATTTCTTCGATTCCAACGACTTCTTAAGCCATTCGCAACCTCAGACAATGCTAACAAACAAGATACTATTTTACTTTCAATATCTTGTGAATGCACCTCAGAAATTACAACATGATGGCACGAACAAAAATCACAGCTTGAGAACAATGCTATAAACCCTACTCAACATAATCCACAATACAACACAATTTAAGGCAATTTGACAAAAAGACAATGCTAAACGTACAAGATAAAGTTTTTTAACGGCCCACTAATATCTTTTTTCATGATTAATGTACACATGTGACACAACAACTGATTCCAGCTAATTATAACCAAAGCAGCATTTTTTTAATAATTTAGATCACAGTAATGCCCAACCTCCCACCCCTACAATCAGATTCGAATCCAAAGTCAAGGATCAATGGGTGCTAGTACAACCGCTAGACAATTCGATTAACTCACAAAAACAACATTTAATTGAGAGTTTGAGGCCATGTTTTAGCTCCCAAATTTAAAGCAAAGCCCACAAGTCCCTAGTTCTTTAATGATAAAATTAACTCATATATGTCATAACTAACACAAAAGACTTAACTTTTGTTATAATAATGCAGTTTCACATAAGGTAGCACACAGCATTGGATACAAACATGTTCAAGAAAGAGAACAAATATAAGATTCCATACTTTTCTGGTTTCCAAATTAAAATTTGCCAACGAAATGTGAAGTTGAATTGTTCTACAATGCCATCTTGGAAAAACTCAGATTCTACTGACCAGTGAACATCAAGCTGCCTCTACAAACCCCAACCATTTTTTTTTGGGGCTATACCTCATCAGAGTAGAAAGATGAAATGGCTAATTTTATCAGAACTTGAAATATGTAGCAATAAGGTTAGTTTAGTAGTCACGTGCATTAATCACTATAACAATATCGAGTCATTGTGAAAACGCTAAAGGTTAATGTAATAATCACGTGTATTAATGGTAATAACAAAGAAAGAGTAGTTGTAAAATGGTTAAGGGTCATGTGTATTAATCATAATAACAAAAACAAATACCATGTGTATTAATCACTATAACAAAAACGATCACTTGGATTGACGATGGTCGAATTTTAAAACCAACAAAAATAAATAAGAGACATGATAAAATATTAGGACTGAAACAGAAGCTGTAAGAAACAGAAATGCTGCCTGCAAATTAGGAACAAAAAACAAAAGGTTTCACGCCAGATTATAAAAGGAAATGGGCCAGATAAAAGGAGAACTGAAAAAGAAAATTTTCAGCTCAGTGCTTGCCATAGTTTGAGGAATCTTGAAAAAGGGCAAAAAATGTGAAAAGGAAATTTTACATTAGTGGGGTTCAAGAAAACAGTGAGAAAATTGAAGAAAGTGTATAATCATTAATCAATGGAAAGGAAGTAGGGAAGCTCGAAGATCAAGAGTTGCATGAAAGGTATCCAATGCAAGCTCTTCAATTTCCCCCTATTTCTTTAAAGAAATTGCACTTAGAGCTCAACATAGTTTGGTCGAATCCGAGTTGGATAATTTTTTGCTCGACAAGTGAGTCTTGGCTCAGCTGAGTGTTAGCACACCGAGTTGAACTAAAACTAAGACGTAATTCGAGCTAGCTCTTTTGATTATGACCTCATCGGATTTTGAATTATGTATAAGTAAAATTTCACTTATCAAAGAAAAAATTAATAAAATCAAGCATTGTTTATCAATATGAAACAAGAAAAGTCTCATTTGAATACAAAAGTCATCATATTAGGTGAAATATGAAATGGATTGAGTCTTGCTTAGTTAGTTTTTAAATGAAGGTTACTTGCCTTTGCTCCCCGAACTATCGCTTAATCGTTAAGCAGCCCCGGCGAGATTAGTTTTTTTCTGCGTGCTCCCGAACTATTGCTTTTGGGCGCCTCCTAAATCGTTTTTGACATAAATTTATGTATATTTTAATGTAAAAACGGTCAAAAATTAAACAATAGTTGAGAGGGAAGTGACTAACTAGCCTTATACGGAGTATAAACTAATACTCTCTATGTTTCATATTAGATGAGTATTATTTAACTAAGATTTGATTTTTGATTGTTTAGGATTTCAATATACTTTTGATCTCATTTTTTTCATTTTGACCCTTAATAATTTATTTTGCTTTTAATGGTTGTTTTTTCTTTTGAAATTACTTTATTGAGTTAATTTATAATAATTGCTTTTTGTTTTTAATTAATATATGGGATAATAATAATTTTTCTTTAATCCTTTAACAAAACACTTTTTGACTAGACAATTATCCAATATGAAACGAAGAAACTGGTAATAATAAACCATTCCCGACGAAGCCTAATGAAGCTCAGAGCGATTGAAGAAACGCAAGCTCGACACTCGGCTCATCTGAGCCAATCGACCAAGTCACTTGGTATATGATCATACACAACTCTAATGCACTGCCATGATACAAAATTAGACTAAGGCCAATTAAAACATTGAAATTATGATATTTTGAACAAAGTTTGTGAGTATTGCTATAACTCCATTTTTAAGGATGTTAACAGTTGTTTGTTGTAAGAAAATTTTGTGAGTTTCAATACACTAATAAACGTAAAATTACAAATAACTACTCCATATGTCCTAAAATATTTGATCATTTAATTAATCTATACTTTACAAGAAAGTGACAGAAGGACGGGTTGAAAGATGCAACCATCAGTTACATTCGGCTACTCTGCTGGTATGAAACAGAATCGACTGTATTACTAGATTACAATTGTCTATTATTTTTTCTTTGCGTAAATTTCGATTCAGAATTTATCGATCTATACTTAATTAGTTACTGGCTGCATGGACTTCAAAGCTCATTTGGATGATAATGCTCTCCCTTAATTCAATTATATATATAAGTAATTTACGCTTTATTAATAAATATCAATCACTCCATTTAAATCAAAAAAGGCTTAATTCATTTAATTATATCTAATTTCTTACTGAGTTAAAAAAAATGATAAATTCTACCATTTTCAGTAAATGATCAACTTCTCAATCAATGATTATGAAAATAGGATAAAACAAAACAATAAAAGTAGAAGAATTTTATGATGCAAATTCAAATAGTTGTAAAGTGAAAGCAAATGATCAATTAAAAACATTGAATTTTTTTTAACTAGTCAATTAAGGGGTACACTTTATATTTTTTTTAAGGGATTAACAATATTCTAAAGTTATGTAAATCAATTCAGATGGTTTTCTAATTTATGAATAAAATAAGTACTATTTTCATCCAAAAAATATTATCAAGTATAATGTAAAGAAGAATTTTTATTATTTATAAAAAGCGAGTGCATAAACTATAGGAGAAAATTTCTCAACGTATATGCTTTTATCAAATCGGAGATCGACCGTCTAAACCATTAAACCTTTGCCGACGATTTGATGAGATGTTCGACTTCGCTTACTTCAGCCATATTTAGCTTAAGATGAGCTCTAATTTGATTTGAAGCCACTTCGCCCCTTGCCTCTCGGCTGGATCGGCATTGTCTCGATTGATATATCTCGAGCCGGGACTTAGCAACATATTCCCGCTATTTCTAACAAGGCTTTAATTTCGATTCAGTTTCTCTCGATTAATCGATTCGATTCCAGCCTACTTTAGACTTCACGACTTTACTACCGCAAGCATTCGCATCGTAGATTCGCGCCGACATGACTTCACCTTCTCAAGTAGCGATTTCACCAAATTTTAATTTTATTTGAAGCTAAGGCTGGCTGCCTGTTTACTACACGGCCTTAACAGCCTTATTTGTTATGTGAGTCATGGGCTGATCAAGATTTAACGCGACGCTCCAACCTCACATGACATCGACCAACTACAGACAAGGTTTAAAGAAGGCTTCCCGGGGCCTCAGATCCTGGCTTATGTGACCGAACTCTCTCTGCTTATTCCAATATTCGAACTTGAAATATTTAGACGTTATATCTCATAAATACGCCCGCTGAACAATTGACAGCCAACCGATTATTACACAAATAATAATAAAGCCAGATATACGTTAATTGTTTGGACACACATATTAGGCAACTCGATTGACTTTGTGGCTACTCTGTAATGTCTCGTAAGTTTTTTGGCTCTGGAAACTCTAATATTCTAACGTTTTGGGCGAGGCCAAGAAGCCACCACAATTTCGAAAAGCCTTGCAAGCAGTGGGATTGAAATTCTATATAAAAAGTGCCACTTTCTGGATTTTAAAACTCGCACCAATTATTCCACTCAGTTTGAGAATTCTCTTCTCCCTCTCCCCTCTTTCTCGCTGACCAAAGAGGGTTGAGAAATTTCTTCGGTTTTTTCCTACCAACCCTCGAATTTACAATTTAATATTTAAAGAGCTCTAGCAAAGTTCTCACTTTTATATGCTTGTTCATAATGGGGCCGACATGCGACTATTCTAAAGCAGTATTAATCTACGCTGATTTGTTCTAATCTCCCTCAAATATATTCCCTTAATCGCAAATTCCCAAATAAAGTACATACTAGACAAGTTAATCCTTTTATTATCGTAGAATCCTCGTTACATTTTGTAATTATTATTTTAATAAGTAAACCTAATAATGCATCACGAAATTGTGCTATGAATCAGAAGTACACAATTAAATGCACTTTAAAACTTATGTATTATTGAATCCTAATTTTATGTGTTAGAATCGTTAATTGGGATACTTTAATTCAAATCGTAAGCATGTTAACTAAATAATTAAATATTAATAATTTTGAAAATTATTATCAAGTTAAATCGAAATATTTTTCCTAATTTTTATGAATTTTTCGAGCAAAAGTTTATATCAGCTGATTTCGAATTTGCTTAAACTCCATCAAGCTGCAGTGTTAATATTCTAACCTTGCATTTTAACGTGGGCGACGTTATCGTAGACGTTTCGATGAAGTCTATGACGTTACCTGGCCAACTCGTTGACCGAAGTCGACCGATTGCCACGCTACCGCCACGCGCCTCCTACGCTGATTTATTAATTTTTGGGCCCACCGCCATATTACCCGACGAGAGTCAAGATCGCTTATCGCCACTCTATCGATGTCATCCGCGACGCCAACTATTTCGTCAGTAATGGGCGCCCAAACTCGCTTGGGCAATTGGCTCACGCTCGCCGGTTCTGATGCGGTTGGGCAACACTCCCCTTTGGGCTCGCTTTTACCAAGCTGTTTATGGCTTGGGTTTTAAATTTGCTTTTAATCCCTATTTTCAAATTAATATTTCGATATTAATTAAAATTACTTTTAAATTGATTTCAAGTTGGAAATTAGCTTTAATTAATTTTAAATAGTATTTGATGTCCAAATTAAAACAAAGACTATTAATTAATTAATTCTAATTTGATTAGATTTAAAAAATTTGAATCGATTTAATTAAATTAGAAATTCGTATTATTTGATAATCGAGTTTCTTAATAACATATAACTGAAATTACCTATTAAAGTGTAAATTAAATAAATAGTATTTTAGAAATACTTATTATTTAATCTACACTTATGCAATTAAATTATATATTTCATTTGATAAATATACAATGACATATATTTATTTAGAATCATATGTGTGCCTTTAAAATATGGTTCTTATCTATTATTTATGACATTCTTTAATTTCATTATTAGATAATTAGAAATGCATTACATAATTTGACAATGATAAAAAAGAGATTAGCCGATGTGACTTTAAATGTATTTTGAGAAATAATGCTCGATTAATCTTTGCCTAAGATGAACGAGTAGAAAAGATTTTTAATTTATTATTATTTAACGAAATTATAATTAATCAAAATCGGCACACACCGACGCAGCCTGCATGTACGATATAGATCATTAGTAGACTATGCGTGAAGTTTAGAACTAGTATAGATTTTATAGGTCATATCAATGAAGTCTTTATTAAGATATTTTATATATAACTGCCATATATATCATAGATCAAGTGAAATATAACTAATCCCACAATAAATTAAAGTGAAGATTGGCTAGTACCAACTATAAAGCTGCATTTCGAGTCTCATTTGCGTGCGGACCTACTAAAGCCAAAATGATTACATACTTAAGGCTCTTTCCAATTTGTTTATATCGCCTCCCAAAAGCAAGGACTTGGGCTATAAACATTCAACTCGACTCTACGCGGTAGACTCAAGTTACTTGAACGGTGATTGCTAAAAGACCTGGGCCCGCTTTGACAAAAGAGGTCATTATACAGTCTAAGCATTTAACTTTAAAGGCGCCAAGAGTCATTTTATAAATAATTTATCAGCGACAAGCGCACTTCAAACCTACATTAGGAATCAAATGTACGCGCCGTCACTGCCTCGATTCTTAGTCATGAGGATCTTGCATATTTAGTGCGTTTCGCTGGGATCAGAAGTACGAGTATTAATTCTATTATATGATTTTTTAGAATTATTTATGAATAACCAAAGCTATATTATTTTTACATATCTTCTATTTAAAGCCATATACTCCTATGAATATTAACTCTAATATTCTCCGCCTCCACTTTGAGAGAAATGAAATATGCATGACACTTTATCCGCTCGAATACAGAACGAATCATGGAATGGTCAATAAATACATGCAAGGCGCTGGGATGCATGCTCCTCTTCATACGGCCAAGAATGAAGAAATCGTAAGTCACGACCGTTTTATAGTCATGAAATTCGAATAGATTCAATGTACCAAAATAATATTTGGACATTGACGGATCGCACCGGTGTTTATACTCATCAAGTGAAAATGGGATTTTAAACGCGAAACTGTATAAAGATGAAAATGTCCATGTTTATAAGATAGACTTGTACTCAAAGGTTTCAAATAGATTCAAGGAATCGACATGATTTAAAACCTTTGTTGTAAAATTTTAACCATCCGCATTATCTTACCTAATGCTGCCTATTAAGACGGCGTAGATCCGGCATGACAAAGTCCGCATCTCAACGGAAATCTAGAAGAAGACGGCATAATGGATGTAACCTCCAGTTTTAGCATGTCCCAAGCGGACCTAAAAGGTACGCAAGCTACAAAGATCCATTTATGGACTTAAGAAACATCAAGAGTTGGAAATTCGCTTTAATGAGGCGATCAAAAAGAAGTTTCGCTCTCATTGCAATTCCAAGACGATTCTTTTGTATGTGCTAAGGTTAAAGGTAGCAACATTGTATTTATAGTCTTCAGAGCATGATGACATACCGATCATAGAAATGACATACCAGGTTTTTTGAATCACAAGTCACGGCTAGAGAAGCCTCAATACATTCTCGAAATTAAGATACATAGAAATCGACCAAAAGGCTTACTGATAATTTCAAGAAAATGAAACCTCCTTATAAGACATTTGGTATTACTTTCAGCCATTCCGATTGTCCCACAAACGAGGTTTAGAGAAAGATTAATGACGCCTTTGGCGCATAAAGTTCATAAGATCCATCATGTATGCCATGTTATGTATAATTTCCAAACGTATCATACTTCGAGTGTAACAAGTCAAGTACACCTCATGTCCAGTGAAAAACACTGGGGCGGCCGCTAAGGCTATGCTTTTAAGTACTTACAAAGGATTAAAGATACGTTTCCTTTGTATACGCGGAGATAATGAAAGTTACCGATAGTGGTTACACCGACACGCTTCCAAAACCGATGAGACGAGCAGTCGATCTTAATTGGCGGTCAAGCCAACGCGGCGTGAAGGTTCGGGGCGCAGAGTGTTAGTGCACTATAGTCGACTTCAACAACAAAGTCAGCATATCGCAGCTCTTCCGAATCATGGCGGAAGTTTGGCTGATCAAGAAATTCGTGAGTGAACTCAAGTAGTATCTAGCATCACGCTCAGCCTTCAGAGTTATATCAAGTGGGACAACACTGGAAGAAAAGCTCAAGCTAAAACCAAGATCACATCATGATCCAAGCATACATCAGAAAGATCATCTTATTCGGAGAAACTCTATATAGAGACGTTAGGATACGTAGCGTCTCGACCGATGATAATGTAGTGCATCCCTTAACTAAATCGCTACCTCAGCAAAGCATTTAATGACATGCATAATACTCGGTCTTTGGGCGATACGCTGAAGTGGTCTTAGTCTTAGTGTTAGCTAGTTTTTTATATATGTCATAACTGATTGTAAGACAATGATTGAATTTTAAGCTTCCAAGTTCAATAAAATATATCATTTGTTTTTAAAACTATGATCAATACATGTATATATATAATGTGTATGTATGCATCATTACTATGAGTAATGATATTTATTCCATTTGCAATATAAGTTTTCTAGAGAGGTCTTTGGAGTTAAGGACTCAAACAAGAAACCTATCTATCGCTCCCAAAAACAACGAGATATCGCTGGCCCCTATCGGTGTTCTCTATCGAATAGAACGACCACTGGATTAGTACGTGTCGCTTTGTCCGATAACGCTGATCGTGGCGGAGAACTTTACCCGGGCCAATCACATAGGTATACGGTGTGAAATGGTTTCAACCGTGATACTGGACATTGATCTCCATGAGAACTTAGAAAATTGTATATATGTGTTCTAAGAAGTTTCACAGAAATTATCTTAAATGGCGATTCTTAGACCTGCGTGACCTGATTTCACTTTATAGGAGTAGTGTACTTTGACCTTATCTAAACGTCTTCCGTACAGAGAATTACAAAAGACTCGAGTTCTCAGATAATTACAATGAAGTTGTGAAATCTTGTACAAAGCATGAAATTCGCATAAACAGGATATAAAGTTTAGATTGTGCCTCTTGAGAACCTGATTATGATTATTGCCAACCTCGCACTATACCGAGATCACATCACTTCATACCACCAAGAAAGACAGATGTAAAGTAGCCGCATGACACAAATCTTACCATGTTTTAACCCGTTAGAAATCGGTATGTATTCGACAAGTAATCATTCTACAAATAATCTTCCAAGTGAAAGAAAGTTGTCGGAAATATGGAGATGTTATATCTCATAAATATGTGTCCATCACCAATTATATTGTACAATCAATTATTACATTTAAATAACAATAAGTTCATATATATGTTAATTGTTGACAATTAATATATTAGGTAACCTCGATTGACTTTAGGGGGTTAAGCGATGGCTTACTTGGGTCCGGGCTTATAATTTGTATATTAATACACAGTTAAACATAAATTAATATATCATAATTTTGATCAAGCCTAAGAGGTCACAATACTACAACAACTAAAAAACGAACTATAATACTATTATAACTTTCGAGTTTAAGTATAACCGTATGAGAATATTAGACCCACTTCCAATTGTTGGAAATCACCCCTAGTTCGACTAAATAGATTGATGATATGCTCGGTATCATCTCTTTGTAGAATCATTATTGAATATTCTACCCCGGGCCACTTTATACTTTTATTTTAGTGATAAGAAGTCGGGTAATATTCTGTAACACCACCGGCCTTCGCTTTGGGTCGACTAAGACGAGGAGAAAATAGAGAAAGAGGTTTTTACTGAAAAGTCTAATATTCTAACGTTTATGAGGCCAGTAAAGAGTTTCACCACAACTCTCAAAGCCTTAAGCAGGATTTCGAGCCCCTATATAAAGACCACTTTGCATTTAAAAAAACTGCACCACTCTTCCACCTGCTCGGCACTTCTCTCTCTCTCCCCTCTCCTTCACGACCAAGAGGTGGAGAAATTTCTTCGTTTTTCTCGCCCAACCTCGACTACAATTTAATATTTTAAAAAGCCTCTAAGAAAGCCTCACTGGCAGGTTCTGCTCCATACGCTATGCTGACTATTCTAAGAGACAATCTAATGCTGATTGCCTCGTAGCCTCCTCAAATATATCATGTATGCAAATCAAGAAATGTACATACTTGTATGTTATTGTTTTTATTATATTCGTAGAATTCTGGTTACGATTTTGTAATTGTTATTTTAATTCGTAAAACCCAACATGAACTTGATGATTATCACTTGAGATCTATTAGGTGTTCATTTAAGATTTTGAATAATCGTGATCGCGTAGCCTAATCCCTCAATATTCAAGCATTCTTGAAAAATCGTGTCGAGTCTCATCGATTTTGCTTTCAAACTTCAAGAATTACCGAAGTTTGTGTAGTAATCCTCACTTTAGGCGATTATTTTTGGATGCCCTGAGGTATTTTTCCTCACTACGTGTGTTTTGGCTTAAAAAATTTAACTTAAATCTCGTAAAAGTCAGATTTTCTCGTGTTTTCCCGATATTTTCGGATGGAATTTTCGAAAGTAGGGGCGAGTTTATATAGGTTTCCTGCTCAATACTCGATTCTCATCGTAGCTGGGTTTGCTGCTTGATCACGATTTTTAACCGCTGATTTCGGTATGTAAGATCTGGGGATCACAAATTTTTAGGGCTTTAGCTAGTGGTATAAGAATAGTAAATATGGGCACAAAAATGGTGTAACAGGTAATGTGATTATTGTTACTTCTATATATTCAAACAAATAATTTAACTTTTTGATACACCCTTAAACCCATAACAAAATGTTGCATTTTGTTTTAATTTTGGGAGTATGACAAAAAACTATCACAAAAAATATTTTTAGTAAATTTTACATATTTTTTCACCAAATTATTCATATTAAAGGAGAACTAAATATTTCCAAAAATATACGATGATTTGTATGATACTCATGATATTAAAATCAATTCATCGATTACATTAATATGATCATCAAAAATTGAATTTCAAGAAAGGTAGGGTATTAAAAAAAAATATATGCCACAAAGAATATGCACCATATGAGATCCTATATAGTTTATATGGTCCTAAATTTTATATATATATACTCAACTGATTTTAACATGAAATTCAATGAAGAGCCACATCTCACCGGACATCGGCCGCCATAAGCGCCTCGCGCATCGATTTCGGCTCGATCCGGCAACGCTAGCAATCGGCCGACCCGGCCGTTGTCATGTATATTTCATTTACGTACACAAGCAGATGAGCGTTAATTTAATCTATTTGAAAAGACATCTCTAATAACCTCCCCACATTTGAGAATTGGACTACCAGACGGATGCCTCTTCGCTGGTTATATATCAACGTATAATATGTTATTCAAAATTACCCAAGTTTAAATTGTAAAAAATAACTACTAAGATTCAAAATTTTAAGAATCATTCAATGATGGAGCGCTACCATGCTATTTCGTTCCGACCTTCATAGTTTGAACTAAAATCATTCCTTTAATTAATCAACTTGGGTTAAAGAATTAATTTTAATTAATCTGTCACATACAATAATGTCTCTTTCCTTAGAAGTTTATGTTGTTTTATTCTCAATAATTAAAAACATGAAATTTGTTATTTTAGCTAACATTTATAATTTTGATATGAATTAACATCAATCATGTGAAGTAGGGTTGATTGTAAACATTATCCATTAATATATATTTTCATAGAATATAATATAATAAACACAATATTTTTACCGATAAATTAATAGGCAATAGCGAGCATTCCGACCACAACTTCTATTGTTATATTTCCATTGGCTCAAGCTTTTATCGGCGAAAGATTCGACTCTCAGCGTGCATATTTTCAAGCACCCATTTTGTAAGATTTCATGTCAACTTGTTGTGTTTCAACAGTTATATAAAATTGAATTTGTATTCAAGTAAAAAAGTTTCGATGTGCAAATCTAATAGCGAAAGAGAACAATGGGAAGCATTATCAGATGCTTACGCTCTCTACATTTTAAGATACTTCTCTCTTTCTACTTTCGCACTAACTTAATCTTTGAAAAAAAAACATACTACTCAATTTGAGTTTAAAATTTGAATTGTGAATCATGCTTCCTCGTGTTAAAATGTTTAATCTATATGCGCTAATATACATAACAAAAGCCAAATGACTTACCATAGTTATCCTTGATCATCTAAACTAATTACGTATATAAAAGAAAAATCAAAAAATTATAATACTACGTAATAATCAAATTCACTTCCACCTAAAAAGTTATATAGACAAAGAGTACCGACTAAAGATAAAAAATACGGGGTGGGTCAGCTTGATAATCCCGGCGAATAAACGGCTGTTTCAGTGACGCTCCAAAAGAGAAGGGTCCTTCCTGCGAAATTCGGACTAAATGCAAAGAGATTATTGTGATAACTTAATTTTAATACCACACGGACGCCGTGGCCGGTTCTCATAAAAGCTACCGAAATTGCCTAAATGAAAGAGAAGCGAAGAAAACCGTTAATTGATAATCCAAGACAAACAAGCCTAATAAATCTGGGAAATCATAGAGCGCCACATCATAAATTATGCAACACCCCACGAGCCTAATTGTTACTACTTGATAGTAATAGGCAATCAAGAACTAGGGACGAGGTAATCTGCCTAATCGCCTCTATAAAAATGTGAACTCCCATAAATCAATGTAAGCTCACTCCCCTGATACCCATAATCTACTTCACAGTAAACTATACCCTCGCCTCTTACCGACTCGATCAGCTCTGAAATTGCTTTCCTACGGATAATCTATCTTCGCTTTTATAGGTTTCTTCATTTGGATCGCTGCAGATTAAAAGATAACTCGAAGCCTCATTATCCCATTCACTCATCTAAATCGAACCAGCCATCATCAGTACTGAAATATGTACCAACTATTTTAATACAAGAACAAAAAATTAGATAGATAAAATATTTTGAAACGAAAATATATTATAATTTCAAATATTGATAATCTTTTATGAATGTATGAGTAATTTTCACTTTAAGCAACATTAAATATCACATTAAATATCCAGTCCCTAGTGGTGCTACTAGTTGATGAGGACCCCCATATGCATTTGCGGACTTTGAGCAGCGTGCACACTACACGCACATGCATTTTTCCCTTTACCCAAAACACTCGAGAACTTCCTATTTATTACACATGCTTTTCAAACACTAATGATGTTTCTTCCGACAAATATAATATTGCTAGTTATTACAACCATGCAATTCTTTCTTAATATCATTAAATTTAAATAGGGCTTTTGCAACTTCTTGTTTTTGTTATTTATTAGTAAAACAATGCCATACTTACTTTATATGAGTAGATTTAAATAGGGGTTTTTGTAAATTCTTGTTTTTGTTTTGGTAAGGTGCAAGACTGGATTTTGGAATCTTCTGTTGGTGTCAGAACAATTATTCAACTAAAGGGTATGTTTCTTTAAGAGGGGTTGACCTAAATTATGGTTTTTGGATTATGAGATAATGTTTTAGGTGAGAAATTTGATTTTTCCTTTTTGTTTATTTATTATTGGAGTTGTAGAGGTGTAAAAAAGCAATCTTTTGGTCAATTGTTAGGTAGTTTAGCTAATTGAAGCAAATCTTATGAGTTATTGAAAGGAAAAGAACTATTCTTGGTGGAATTTGAGGGAATCTAGGTTATGCTAGTTAGCATATAGTAGAACATTATTCTTTTGGGGAGTTGAAAATTTGGAAGGTTTTGAGTATTAGAGGCTTTGCAGGCATCTATTTATTTTTCAAGGGTTTAGATTTTGATTGAAACTCTAGTAGTAAATGGCTTGTATGAAGTTAGGATCCAAGACTGATGCATTCCAAAGGCAAGGGCAGGCATGGTATGGCTTCTGAATTATATAGCTTGAGTGCTTTCTTTGTGGTTCAATTACATCTCTGGTGTATTATTTTTCACTTAGATAGTTGACTTTTCGAGATAAATTCGTGTTGTGGTGGTTTTTATAATACCATGATTCATAGGTAATTGAGAGAAGAGCTAACTCAACTTACTTAGTTTGAATGCAAAAAATTTGAGTCATATTGATCATCGACTGATTCGCAGTGAACATTGTTTACAAAATATGTTTCAATAGCGTATACTTTAAAGGGTTGATGGATCTGATGAATAATCGTTATCCTGATCTTAAAACAAAAGAAACAGAGAATGATGATTTCAAAGACTTAAATAGAGTAGTGCTACTACCTTGCCAAGCACTTTTTGCTGTAAGTCGTAACAACCAGATAATTCTATTACTCTGTTGCTATATTAATGTGTGAAGAGGAATATACATTTAAATTGGTTCTATAACTCCTTAGGTTAACCTAACTTGTACACTTCTACCACTTCTCTGCTCATTGTACCAATCATGGATGTCAGGCAAGGTAATGGCATATTAGGAGGCAATATTTAGTGTCTGAATATAAAATAAGGTTCTTAGTACAAATCTACAAATACAGTTCAAAAGAACAATTTATCTAAATTTTATGACTGAGTGGGATATGTATCTTTAGAGGAAACTAAATATTCAGTTAACCGTCTTCCGTAGCGAAAAATATACTATTGCTAAAAAGTGAGAGAAGAATACAATCCTTCTATCACATAGAGGGTTATCATTCATTTGCTTCTCACCATTCAAATTGTTGTTGATTGGGGCTGGGGTAGTTGAGTTACTTTGAATAACTTGGAAAGCTCCCTCTAGCACAGTACAATGTCATTACTTAACAAACAAAATGTTAAACAATGCAGTTCTTTGTGCAGTCGTCAGTTGGGAATATCTCCTTCACATAATTTTGATCCTACATGGTGAGTCGAGACTTGTAGTTCAGTTGCTAAATTGATTAACCGGACATGGTCGTGGCTCAAGCAGTCTACAATCAACATATTGTTTGAGTTCTATATTTCCCTTTCGAATTAGGTAGATAATATCCCCTTCTACTAGATATTGGTTCTGGATCACAGCTATAACCAATGTTGCAATGTTCTATCAGTGCAGACACTTACTTATGTTTCTAAATATTCAAATTGTGATTGCTACTATCTCTATAAGGCCAACTTTAGTTTATATAGCACAAATACCAAATTTCTCTCCGAAATCATTATGTATTTTCGGGCGCTCTGCCATAGTTATCCTGTTCTTATGCTACAGTTGAAAGTTGTTGTAGTAGCCAGTAGGTTAGCCACAGACATCTTGCAGAGGACATGCTTGATTCATTTGAGATTTTCCTAAATTGATTGCAAATGGCAGGTTCTGCGCCTCAGGTCTCCCAAGTGATGTCGTTGTTGAAGTTGGGGAAATGTCCTTCCATCTTCACAAGGTAACTTATCTAAATAATGGTTTCTTAATAACCAACCTAATTGACTCCGCTGTTACAAATAATCTGTTGCTTCAATGGGAGTTTGCTATATTGAACTGCGCTGAATTTTTTAAACTCTAGAAGAAAGTTTCCAAAAAATAAATAAATTATATCAGAAAGCAATAAAAGAGATAAAACTACATAGTATCGTAACAGATAGATGATGTTTTTTTCTATGGTGGTCTGTTTTTTTTTATATATAGTTTTAAATGAAATAATTCAATTGAATGAAATGAAAATTCTGTCAAAGCATTAGCAACTGCTGCTTTTGCAAAATAGCTCCGTAGCTTACTACATCATTCCTTTTCCTTATTTCATCTGTGGCACTTCTAATGTTGAAATAAGCCTTTCAGAAAAGAGCCATTTTTGTTGTTTGATTGTTTTAATGGAATCTACAATGGCCTTGTTCTATTTGAAAGGTGTATGTTTACATTTAACCAATAGTCTGGATCACCAAACATGTTGATTTTCATTTCCAGTCCTTGAGTAGATTCTTCTTTTCTTTTCTATTTTGTTTTCTTTCATCTAATTCTCACGTTTTGATCTTTTTTAATAATATGACTCATTTCAAAATACCCCCCGGCAGTTTCCCTTGCTATCAAGAAGTGGAGCCATGGAGAAAAAGATTGCAGAAGCCTCTGAAAAAAGAGAAGATGGTAGTGTTATTCAACTCCCTGATATTCCGGGTGGAGCCAAGGCATTTGAACTTATAGCTAAATTCTGCTATGGGGTGAAACTTGAATTAACTGCTGCAAATGTTGTATATCTTAGATGTGCGGCTGAGCATCTTGAGATGACAGAAGAGTATGAGGAGGGAAATCTTATTTCACTCACTGATATGTTTCTTAACCAAGTAGTTCTGCAAAGCTGGAAAGACTCCATGAAAGCCCTGCAGACCTGTGATGATATTCTCCCCTATGCTGAAGATCTCCATATTGTGAAAAAGTGCATAGATTCATTAGCTGCAAAGGCATGTACTGACCCTAATCTCTTTGGATGGCCTATGGTAGAGCACAGTGGGCCTATGCAAAGTCCAGGGGGAAGTGTCTTGTGGAACGGAATAAGCACTGGTGCTAGGCCAAAAAATTCAACTCCAGATTGGTGGTTTGAAGATGCAGCAACTTTAAGTTTTTCTCTTTACAAGAGACTGATCTCTGCCATGAAATCTCGAGGGATCAAAGAAGAAATACTTGCTGGTTCTCTTACATACTATGCAAAAAAATATTTACCAGGGGTAAATCGGCGTCATAGCAGTAGTGAGTCCAATAATCGGCTTGCACCAGTGAGCACCTCCCTATCCGAGGAAGACCAGAAACTCTTGCTTGAAGATATTGAACTCTTGCTCCCAGGGCAGAAGGGATTAGTTTCTACCAAAATTCTCTTTGGCTTACTTCGTACTGCCAAGATTCTGCGAGCAAATACCACCATCATCTCTAACCTGGAGAGAAGGATTGGCATGCAGCTTGATCAAGCAACTCTTGAAGATCTTTTGATGCCGAATTTCTCCTATTCCATGGAGACTCTGTATGATGTTGAGTGCGTACAACGGATTCTTGAGCACTTCCTGGCAATGGATCAAATTACTGGTGGAGCTTCTCCGAGTTCAGTTGATGATCAGCTAATGGGTTCACCGTCTCTTACTCCTATTACAATGGTAGCGAAGCTCATAGATGGATACCTTGCTGAGGTAGCACCAGATGTTAATGTGAAACTTCCAAAGTTTCAGTCTCTTGCTGCGGCTGTCCCAGAATATGCAAGGCCCTTGGATGATGGTCTTTACCGTGCAATAGATATATACTTAAAGGTAATTCCACTTAAATTTTGTTGTTGTTGTGTTGTATCAAGACCCTCCAAATATGATTTTTCTGACCCTAATACTGACAAGTATTGGCGAAGTACCCTAGGATAGAACTCTACTTTTTGTTCGTTGACCTCCATTTTTTTCCACTGCAGTCGCACCCTTGGTTGGGAGAGTCCGAAAGAGAACAACTCTGCAGGCTTATGGACTGCCAGAAGCTGTCTTTGGAAGCTTGCACCCATGCTGCACAAAATGAGAGGCTGCCGTTAAGAATCATAGTCCAGGTTCTATTCTTTGAACAGCTCCAACTAAGGACCTCCATTGCAGGCTGCTTCCTTGTCTCAGACAATCTTGACGGATCAAGGCAGATGAGAAGTGGTATGTCGGGGCTGAATGAAGGCGGCTATACTACGGCAGTGAGGGAAAACCAAGTTCTGAAAGTTGGAATGGACAACATGAGGTTGCGAGTTTCGGAGCTGGAAAAAGAGTGTTCAAATATGAGGAATGAGATTGAGAAATTAGGTAAGGGGAAACAATCAAGTGCATGGGGGAATGTCTCCAAGAAGTTGGGATTGCGGATGAAGTCTCAAATGTGCAGTGCTCAGGAGGGTTCTGTTACTAATCAGAGTAATGGAGATGAGAAAGCTAAAGTCAAAGCTCGAAAGCATAAGAAGCAGCTATCAATAGAAGAGTAATTTCTACCTAATTCTAATTATTTCATTGGTATTCCTTGTTTCTTCTTCCAAAATTTGTGCAAGTGTCTCTTCTGTAGCTCAGGACCTAAGACTGACCTGTGTATCTGCATATTGCCTTCTTGTAAACAAGCTAAATTATGTGTTCATTTGTATTTTTAACCATTCTGCAACATCTTCATCCTTGCAAAGGACTGAATTTTTATTCAACTCTTATTTGAATTGCCAAAAATGGTTGTTGGTGAAATGAAAGTGGATGATTCTTGATGCAGCTGAAGAAAAAGAAGACAGTTGATTATATTGGTAGCTTAATTAACTAGGCTAAGCCTCATTGACTGAAAAATTGTCCTTTATTATTGTCTTAAATTGGTGTTGCTTTATTAGTATTTGTTTTATAAAATTATCAAGCATTTTTTTGCATAAGCTTATAGTAAAGAAAATTAGGAGTTAGATCTTTGGTCACGTTATTAGTGTATGAGGTGAGATTTGTTGAGTGATGGCAAACAAATTTGATTAGAGAACATGATACTTCCAAAGGATTTTGAAATTGTTTTAATCATGATAGATCCTATGAAGATTGAAGAATATCTTTTGCAGTTTGGAGGTGGATGTACTAGGTAAACAGATGGTGCATTGAACTCAAGTTTCTTGCACCATTATTACGAGATAAATGTTATCATGAGCTGAACTCGAGTTGGAGAAATTTATACTTGACTTCGTGGCTAGAGAAATCGGGACCCATCTTCTTTGGAAAGGTGAGATCCTCCTCTTTAAGGTCATCGTCATGGTTTTCTGTGTTTGGATAGGGATGTCATCATTTACCAAAAAAAAGTATAAGAATGTCGTCGTTTATTCCAAATCTTGAATTAACCTTTTGATTATATTATGAAAAATCACAAGAAAATAATATTATTACGAAAGTAATATTAATATACTAGCAATTACATATATGATTTTACCCGCCAATATTTGAGATGTAATATGAATGATTTTTAAATCTATATCACTAATATCTAAAACTAGGGGTCCCCAACAAAATACAAACCGAATCGAACCGCCTCAACCGAAAAATAACAGAAATTTCTGTCCCGATCAAATCAATCCGATTTGTGCCTCTACAATGGCAGGTACTCATCCACTTTAGGGTTCCGGCCTTTGAAATAACCGAATGTAACCTAACCGAACCGATTTCTAAATTTTGTGTGATTTTTCAATTCTTTATTTATTATCCTTTTCAACATCTGTAAGATTTTGACGCGCAGACATTTTAAGATACGTAAAAATAGCGTATCAAGGTGATTGAATGTGTATGTAGATCGTATAATTAATCTTAAAAATGAAATATCGAAATTACAAGGTTAAATCTAGTTTAAGGACTTAATTTCAGTTCAGCATTTATATGCTCAAATCGAAATTTAACCGAAACCGAACCGAACCATTGGAACCTATAGATTCTGAACCGAACTGGCTTGGTGCTTCGACCTTTAGAACCGATGAATAGGCGGCTTCTACTTTGGCCAAACCTAACCGAATCAACCGAATCATTGAACCCCTATGTAAAAAAAGATGGTCATGATTAAGTGTTTCCATTTTTACATTATTAATTACTAAATTACTATTCTTTCTAAAATCTAAAAAGTTACTAGTTCTACTACCAAGAATTAACTACTACTCTTTTCTGCTTTTTTTTATTCGACGCCAGATATCTAAAAGTAATTTTGACTATCACTTATTCTTAAACTATATGCTGCACTATAAAAAATGTTAATATTTATTTAATTTATTTTCAAAACGAATCCAATGATATAACTTTTATATTTATTAAATAAGTAATTAAATTAATTGGCCCAAGTTTCACTGATATACAAAACGCCAACAAAAAACAGACAAGATTAAATATTCATTATACTTTATACTTCGCACATACATAAAGACATCAATCGAAGAGAATCATCGCAAGACATTCGCATCAAGCCAGAAAACGATACATCACATACATTTAGCATATATATACTTTTATAATCAAGCTGCTGCATCAAAACTTTTTAATTAATTTTGCTTATTTATCTCCGCATGTTTAATGATTCAAAAGTACGATTGAATAACACAATTATTTTTGCTCAATTTACATGTATAACTTGCATGATTCAATTCATGTTAATACGCTTCATATATTATATATTATTAATTTAATACTTTTTCTATCAATATGATTTCTATCATACGCTATTTTCAATCTTTAATAATTTGCATATAGTTAAATAATAATAATATATTTTATGTATTATTATTATTATTATTAGTTATTATTATTATTATTATTATTATTATTATTATTATTATTATTATTATTATTATAGGTGTTAGTTAAATAAATTATATATTTTGTAGAATTATTATTATTATTAATATTATTGTTATTATTATTATTTAATTCCCTGCAGATATGAATTTTATATATTTGGATCCACAAAAATTTAAATTATACTTTTTAAATCATACCAATTTAATCGATATAAAAGAAAATAATTCGATTATACTATATTGATGATCAATTCGTCAATATATTTAGTCAGAGGACATCAAATTGTTAAAGTAATATTTGTATCTCTATGACATCTCAGTTTGGTATAAAGATTCTTATATGGATATCGTGATTTTATTATAATCTTTTATATTATATTTAAAGAAATTAATCGCGATCAAAGTATTCCTTCAAAAGTTTTATTTTTAGAATGATTTTAATTAAACATAAGAATATATCAAATATTTAAGAAATCGACACGTCATAGACGCGACGCTCATTTAATAAGATCTTATAAAAGGACGTCAGAACGATGTTTTTTCCATTTTTCATATAAGCACCATTTAGCCTATTTCAATCTACATGTTATTATTAATTAATTATTTTGCCTTCACTGAAATTAATAGGCAAAAGAAGTGGCTATTAATGCATATTTGGCAACGTACACTAACCACCATGGCTATTGATGCATAATTATTTCTCAGGTTGGCTTTTAGCGCATAATTATGAGTAATTACACCATCTCTTATTTTGTAACGACACTATCCAATTCTATTTTGAAACATACAAGAATAAAATTAACCAAACAATTACACTCCGATGATACCATTTCAATCATATGTATATATATGAGAATAAAAAATTACAGTTCCAACAATTGTTTAGAAAATAAGAGCTAAGGATTAGAGGTAATCAATCACACTCTCATGCATAAAATAAATAATCTCATGCATAAAATAAATAATTAAATATTAAAGGTGAGGAGAATTGTCATTTGGTGTTGAACAATATCTATCAACAATGTGTGTAGATAAGAAGATTCCAGCCGTTCCATGAGGATTTTAGGATTTCCAGCCTACTCCACAAACCAAAACCAAAAGGTATGCAATTTCATTAATTTTATCCCATAATCTTGGTTTTACTTGAATAATTTAAACTCTTTGTGTAATAGGCAACTTGAAGCACAAAATTGTGAAGGGCCAAGTTTGGAATTGGATTGCAGATACCTCTTTTTTCCTTTTGGTTGTCTATTGGGTTTGTAGGCTTCTGCATCAATTGTTGCCAAACATTGTCTCTTTATTTTTAATGAGGACAATTATTTTAACTTT
Source organism: Lithospermum erythrorhizon (assembly GCA_019722365.1). Classification (NCBI taxonomy): domain Eukaryota; kingdom Viridiplantae; phylum Streptophyta; class Magnoliopsida; order Boraginales; family Boraginaceae; genus Lithospermum; species Lithospermum erythrorhizon. Next base: position 370,910 of record JADFUC010000994.1, read on the forward strand.
CTAAATTTTTCTAAAGGAAATACTTTCCATTGATAGAACCTTTTCATTTTTCAGAGTAGTTCTATGATTTTTCATTTTTCCCTTGTAAGATCGTAAAATTATTTTTAGTATAAGATCAAGATCGTATATTTTTGTACATTATTATTAAAAAGGGAATGAATAAAAGAGTATTGGTTTGCACCATTAATAGAAAATGTGCTATCGTAAATAATATTAAAAGTCTTCTATAAATCTGCAATATATAATTTAATTTATTCATCGAACAAAGATATATAGAAAGAACAAGTATTTTTTCATTTTTTATAATAGTTATATTGCCCCTCCTAACCACAATTTATCATATCAATGCTTATGTTGTATTTATATATAAGCCAATAATTTAATGAAATTAATTATTAAACTTGATATTACTATATGGTCATTTTTTCATACAGTTGTTTTATAGGATTATATTGATCAACTCAATTTCTGGGCACGCCAGAGGCACATCAATTCCAAATTAAAACGCCCACGCAGTGATGCATACATCCAACATGTGTACCCAAGCAATAAGTGGATGCTCAAAAGATTATCAGATACATACCCATTTCTTTACATGTTTTCCATGGATTAATTCATGAGATAAACAATCTGCACTAGCTTAAAACCATGCTTGCATTGAAATGTTACACCGCGACAGCAAATATCATTAATTTTTCTATCGATTAAATAACAAATGACTCAGTCATCAGTACCGAGTAGCGTATATTTGTTCCGTTTATTCATATTAAGTTTGTCCATTACAGATTAAAATATGAATGCACCAATTTCGTCCATACCAATTTCAAGTAGAAATTTGGTTGCCTGATTAAGATAAACTTGTATGTGCATATTTTTCGTAGTGACCTTCTCATCAAGGAGTAGCAAATAATTGACAAATATTGATCATATGCAAAACTGACTATGTCATATACAGATTGAAGATATTGTGTAAAGGAAATAGCTTGCAACACCAATTAATGATCCACTCCAAAAAAAATGTCAAGAATTTCACCGCCACATCATTAAAGTTTGACTTGCTCTACAAAGCGTATACAATTATTTAACTAAATAAAAATATCAAATAACATGTTACACCTCAATTACAGGCAAATTATATTGGTTCAAGCTAAGGCACCGTTATTGAAATTCTCAATCAAACAAAGCCATGGTATGACTCATGCAAAACGTGCTCCAAATCAACAACTAGCATAATTTCAAGGAATATAATGCAATATCGGAGAGCAAAACACAGAAGAGATTCCAAGGTTATCAATTTAACATTCAATTTACATTTAACACACATAATAATTTAACAAGTTAGTCTCTGATACTATTCAACCAAACCTATCTACAAAACTAAATATATATAAATAAAAAACAGATATTGCCTCAAGCTTGGAGGCTTCCAAGAATGACTACTAAAACTACTCTGTATTCCTTTTGGCAGACAACTACAATGGACACTTCTGGAAGATCACTTGTACTTTTGCCGAGGCAGCCTATAATGTTCATCTGATGTCCTGGCCATTGAATTTGTCAAGACAATGAACCCATTATCAATGCTTATACAAAACAAGCGGATAAAGCAGTAGTGCCATGAATAATAACATCATGGTCCTAGAAACAATTCTTTGTTAATGTTTTAATGTTCAAATAAGACAAAGTTCAAATATTTACTTTTTATGTTCTACCTACTCTCTATAAAAAAAAAAAAAATATTTCCCATCACCACAAACCAATACATGTATGAAAAAATATAAACAACAAAAAGTTACACGTAATCTACTACTAATTTTTATTTAAAAATCTTAAACTTTGAACACAATACTTCTTTAGGCCAACAACATTATCCGAGCATTGAGTACGTTCATTATTAATTGTGAGCATATATTCGACGTTTTAGTATCCTTTGGTTACTATTTCACATCGAATTGGTATATTTCAACATAGTAAAAAACGGGACTTTGATACCACCTCTACTATATAAATTCCACAAAATCCAAAATATTTTAAAGCAATGGAAGTGATGGGAATGTATTAAGACAATTTTTATGTCACCCTACTCCTCAAATTCTTGATGAGAAAAGGATATTAAAAAAAAAAGAGAAAGAGAGAGATTTTAGTTAATTTTTTGTGCTTTGACCATTCATTTTCAATAATAAGAGAGCATACTCTTGGCTATTAACTTGTAGTTCCTTGAATCTCGTATTCAAGAAACAACGAGCATTTTCATACTTGACTAACCAATGCAAGAAAATCTAAGTAAACATAAAAGAAAATGGTAATCTAAAAAGAAAGAAAAAAAGTCATATATTAAAGTTTGAAAATGTGGCAGAATTCAGAAAGTTTCTGCAGAGGGGGAGGTGGGAATGGTTTAGTTGCTGTAGCCATAGACAACAACAAAAATAGCCAATATGCATTAAAATGGGTTGTTGATAATATGGCTACAAAAGGCCAATGTATCATTCTCATCCATGTTGTCCACAAGTCCTCTTCTTCAGTTTCCTATTCATCATCATGCAAGTCTAGTTTTGTTGTCTTTAATCTTTGCATGGATGGTAAAAATTTTGAAGAATGGGCGAAACCCATGTTGGTAAAACACGAGACGTGAAATATTCGTTGATTTTTATGTACCAATGATGTACGAGTATAATTCATAGTGTTTTTTGCAGGCAACAATGGTGCTTGTGATGTTAATGGAGCGATCTCAGGACAAAAACAGCACATTGACAACCGGACTAGACAATTATTTCTTACCTTCCATGTTTATTGCACTCGGAAAGATGTAAGGAGGTTCTCTTGTTTTGTTTGACATTTATGCCAATTGTGAGACTAATATGAAATGAAGTAATATCTTCACGTTTTTGTATCTTGAATTTGCAGATTCAATGCTTTGATGTTGTCCTGGAGGACTCAGATGTTGCGAAAGCTTTAACTGAATATGTTTCTAGAACTGCAATTGAAAATTTGGTTATAGGTGCCTCAAGGCATGGTTTTATCAGGTGAAACTTCGATCTTGAGAAAATGCATTTAAGCCTGTAAACGAGCCGAGTTGAGCAGAGAATTTACCCTTTTATCGCTTGGAATACTTCAATTTGAGTAACTTGTTCTCTTTGGTACAGGAGATTGAAGACTTCTGATATCCCAAATAGTGTTATGAAAGGGGCACCAGATTTCTGTACCGTTTATGTCATATCCAAAGCAAAGATATCTTCTGTGCGGAATGCTTCTCGGCCAGCCCCATTCGTGTCACCACTTTCTGGCCACATACAACAGATGCAAGATCAACTTAATAGTATAGGATCTCCGCCTGCTACTGTACGTTCTAGGCAGAGTCCTGTATTAAAAAGTGAGCCATTCTATTTCATTCAGATCTCTTTAATTTTATTTTTTTCATTTTGTTTCCCTATTTGTTGTTCATAGTGATGTCTATTAATGGCCATGACTTAGGTTCATCGCCAAAGAAGTCGAATGCACAAGATGATCTTGAAATGTTCAGGTCTCCATTTACTCGGGGGAGGGGCTATGATGGACGTATGGTTGGTGATCAATCAGAATCTGATGTTGACATATCATTTGTGAGTTCGTCAGATAGACAAAGCATTGATGGCATGTCTCCAATGTTTAGTGATAATGTGGATTCCGGTAGAACCTCTAGATTATCAACCAGTTCCCAGGGTAGCTACAAGAATACAGATTTCAGTTCTTCAGGATTCTCTTCAAGCTCTCTTGAAAATGTACTATGTTCGTCAATATTTGTTTAATTGATTCTTGATTTTCATCTGATCGCTGACAATTATGTGTCATTAACATCTACAGGAGGATGTGGCAGCAGAAATGAGAAGGCTAAAAATGGAGTTGCAAAAGACAATGGAGTTGTACAGTACAGCTTGTAAGGAAGCACTGTCAGCAAAACAGAAGGTTGTTAAGTTTCATTCCTAGAAACATATTTCATTCCTAGAAACATATTTCACTCCTAGAAACATATATAATACTTTGTATACAAATAAATGATTTATTTTAATATAGGGGAACTTCTTTATTAGATACTAATATTACATGTGGTATCACAGGAAGCTGAGCTCCATAAATGGAGACTTGAAGAAGAGCAAAGGATAGAAGAAGCTAAAGTATTGGAGGAAGGAGCTCTAGCAGAAGTGGAGAAAGAAAAGGCTAAATGTAAGGTTGCTGTTGAGAATGCAGAAGCAGCTCAGAGAATCGCTGATATGGAAGCTGAAAAAAGGAGAAACGTTGAGAGGAATATTCTTAAAGATGATGGGGAGAATGACGATGAAATCCCATCTTATAATTTCTTAAGGTACAGGAGGTACCCCATTGGAGAAATTGAGGAAGCAACAGACCATTTTGCTGAATCGCTAAAAATTGGAGAAGGCGGATATGGTCCTGTTTACAAGTGCTACCTTGATCATACACCAGTTGCTGTCAAAGTTTTGCGCCCTGATGCTTCCCAAGGAAGATCACAATTTCACCAAGAGGTCAGGAAACTTCGATTATTCAAATGTACTGTTGTAATGTCATTCAGTCACATACTCAAATTATATGTTCGTTGTAAATATATATATATGCAGGTTGAAGTGCTTAGTTGCATGAGACATCCAAATTTGGTACTACTTCTTGGAGCTTGCCCAGAGTATGCTTGTCTGGTATACGAATACATGGCTAACGGAAATTTAGAAGAGCGTCTCTTTCAGAGAGGAGGTACCCCGCCTCTGTCTTGGCAACACAGATTCAGAATAGCAACAGAAGTCGCTACTGGACTCAATTTTCTCCACCAGACAAAACCGGAGCCTTTGGTGCACCGTGACCTTAAGCCTGCAAATATTCTTTTGGACAATAATCTCGTAAGCAAGATTAGTGATGTTGGTTTGGCAAGACTCGTACCACCAGCTGTAGCTGACGATGTAACACAATATCGAATGACATCTGCAGCCGGAACCTTTTGCTACATTGATCCAGAATATCAACAGACTGGAATGCTTGGAGTCAAATCAGACGTTTACTCTCTTGGTGTAGTGTTTCTGCAGTTATTAACCGGAAAGAAAGCAATGGGATTAACTCACTATATCAATGATTCCATCGAAAAAGGAACTCTTTCGGAGATGTTGGATCCAGTTGTCGAGGATTGGCCGGTTGAAGAAACTTTGTGCTTTGCAAAGTTAGCAATCCAATGTGCAGAACTACGACGAAAAGACAGGCCAGATCTTGGCAAGGATGTGCTCCCTCAACTCAATAAATTAAGGGAATTCGCCGACGAAAGCCTTGGAATTCGCCCTTTTGGTGGAAGTGCAAATCCTTCCCCAAATCACAGCAATGCTTCCATGTCACATGTGAGTCCTCGATCATGAATTCGATCCATGGAACATATACACAACTACTAACACCATTGATCATTGATATGCCATTATAATTTTAATAACATCTCTGTTTCAATTTATTTGAACTTGCAGGGAACAATCAACTCCATAAGTCAAACAAGCTTAACAACACCTAAAGAATATTTACCTGCTGGTATGTATGTATTTTGCCAGTAATTAAAGCAAAAGATAGTATGTAATCCTCATTCTGAGTGTTTGTTTTACAGAAACAGATGCTGACTAAATTCTGCTGCATGATCATCTTCAACATGTAATAAATTCTGCTTCAAAGGTCTTGTTCATATAGTGTGTCAGGTTAATATTATACGTTTGTATCATGATCTAGTTAAGAAAAAACGAAAATGTAGATCATTTGATTAGTTTAATCAAGAGGATTATTTAGAAGAAAAAAAAAATATTAGTGTAGGGGCAATGTTGATTGTCTTCTAACTTTTGTATAGAACTATGGTGCCCAAATTGTGCAAGTGTAACAAAGTATTAATGTTGGCATATGCTATCGTTACTTTATCAATTTACCCCTGACCAGTTTATCTCACCAAATACTATCTACGTCTCATGAAGATTCTGCATTTTAAATTTTGAAGACTAAAGTTTGAACTCAATTATACATTTATGCGTTGTACTCCTTTTCATGAATACGGTCTTTTTTCACTTTTTTTCATTTTTCAAAACTTATCCCATTTAATTAATGTTTATATATATTTAAAAAAATAAGTTAACTCTAACTAGTACTATTAAATATTCTCTTTTAGATTAAAAAAAGCTAAAACTAGACAATCCTTATATAATGTATGAAGATAATATCTACTTAAAAAATATGAAATATTAGTATTTTTAATGTACTTTACTATTAACATGATAATTTTATTCAAATAAAAGTTATGTGTATCAATAAAGACCATAAAATTTATTAATTTTGATCATTAAAACTCAAACTATACGATTTCATTCGCCTAGGAATATGGTCGACAAACTTCATGCGGATGAAATTCACTTGCTATGATGAATGAAGATTGATGGAATAAACGAACTCCTCCAAGATCAAATCCTAGATTATTGAAGCCTTAGGCTACTATATTGGTGTCTCTCAAACGGCCAACCTCTTATAACAGCGGAAGCTTAAATATTTATAACACAAATACAATTCTAAAGATAAAAATTAAGAAATAAATATCAAAAAAACAAAAGAGACATGCATTTTAACGCGATATCCCAACAACGCTACAAGACTAATCACTATAGGCTCCACAAAACGCATTTTACTATACCTGACAACAAATTACAAACTCGGTACTAACTTAAATTTCCGCTGCATTTAAAGAACCATGCCTCGAAATATGTATCAACTTAAATTATACCAACAAACTTGTGTAGATCTGTACACTCAGATGGACACCCAATTACCTAGCAATATGATAAGAGATCTTAAGTCTAAGACTTTCCCTCACTATTTGAGGATAACCAAGATAAACCCCTTACACAACAAGATAGAATCTATGCAAAGACTACACACGAAACCCTTCCATTCTGGTATTTATACCGAATAATAAGCTCATACTAATATAAATAAACCAACTAACAATTTTAAGAATTTAATAACTAAATGTTTCAGCCTTTTTTATAAGTGCCAAGATTTTATTTTTTCCCAAACTTTCGATGTGGTAGTTCTTCCAAGATTCAAGGCACCCAAATTCTAACACAACCATTATAATCAATGAGAAATTTGGATAACTAGGATCCTTTTTAATCCCATTTTAATTTCTAGCATCCTTTTTTTTTTGCTACAATAACACCCGTCCCCAACAAAAAGACTAAACTCCTCCTTAAAATATTAGCACCTCTCTTCATCTTCTTCTTCAATTCAAACCCTAACCACAACCACCATCACCAACCCTAACTGTTAAACTATAATGCCTATTCTAGAGACTAAACTAGAGTAAAATATCTTAGATATTATTTATAGTATTATCTAGAAGCATGGAGAGATTAAGGCTTCTTCAAGAAGCCAATATAATTTAATAGTATTTTGTAAAGCTTCTCCAAGAAGACTAATAAGTCGGTGGACTCTAAGTAACCGACTTTGTAGTGTTATAAATACGGATCACTTATTCTCCAGTAGATCATCAAGCAAGAAAGAGTGTAAAGATCTTCATATATGGTAGAACTCCATTCCAGTAATAATAATACTACCTATTCCACTTTAATACTATCCAATTCACCTTACTACTTCCATTTCTAATTTATACATTTCAAATAGTTATACTGCTTGATTCATATACTATAAGTACTAGTTCTCCTCGTTAAATAAACTAATAGTGGTATGATAGCCCGTTTTGATTACACATTGGGCGTAATACATCATGACACGTAATAATCATAATGTCATTATGTCTCTCCCAATCTTCACGGGAAAATATTATGATTATTGGTGAAAAAAAATGAGGACATATTTCATGTCCCAAGGATTATGGGATTTTAGTTAGCATGGGTATAACCATGCCAGCTAATCTAAGTTCCCTACAACCTGTAGCGAAGGCGCTAAAGGAGAAAGAAATAGAGGCTCAGATACAAATAATTGTCTAACACTCTATGACTTACAAATGGCGATGGACGACTCAATCTTCCCAAAGATAAGCCAAGCTACTACATCCAAGGAGGCGTGGATACCTTGAAGGAGGAGTTTGAAGGAAATGTAAAGATATGTGCCGTTAAACTACAAACTCTACGGCGAGAATTAAAAAATACAAAAATGGGAGATTCTGAGGCAATTAAAGAATACTATATAAGAATAAAGTAAATAGTAAACCAATTGAGAGCCTATGGTTAAAGATATTCAAGATAAAAGGGTAGTTGAGAAACTTCTAATTAGTATTACGGAAAAATATGATCACATACTTACTATCCTTGAGGAAACAAAAGATATAACAACTCTCTTAATAACGGAGTTGGTTGGCTCTCTAGAGGCATATGAGAAAAGAATTAATAAAAGAAATGAAGAAAATTCATTGGAGGATGCATTTCAATCTAAATTAAATTTAAGGTCTTAGAAATCTCAAGATGGAGGAAGAAATTTTAAAAAAGGAGAAACATCTAGAAGTCGAGGAATAAATATAAATCGGAGAAACGAGAGTTATCCTCCATGTCGATATTGTAAAAGAACTAATCATGTTGAGAAAGATTGTTGGCATAAGCAAATGCCTCAATGCAATTTTTACAAAAAATTTGGTCACATATAAAAAGATTTGTCGCTCCAAAAATAAGCATCAGGCTAACTTCTCAGAGGAGAAGCATGATAACCTCTTCTATGCATGCCATGCTACCTCCGAAGTTAAAGATGAGACGTGGTACATAGATATTGAATGTAGCAATCACATGACAAGCACCGAGAGCATCTTTGAGAATATTGACAAATCAATCAAGTCTAAAGTTCGTCTGGGGAAAAGGAGAGTCACCAGTTGGTGGAAAATGTACGACGAAGGAGTTGAATATCAACTTACAGACGGCTTCGCACCATAACAAAATGGCATATCCGAAAGGAAAAATCGAACACTTATGGAGATGGCAAGATCAATGCTCGAGGACTAGAAGATGCCAAAGACATTTTGGACATAAGCGGTCTATACAACTGTTTACTTACTAAACATATGTCCAACCCAAGTCATCCAAGGAAAAACTAGAGGACTAGAAGATGCCAAAGACGTTTTGGGAAGAAGCGGTCTATACAACTGTTTACTTACTAAACATATGTCCAACCTGAGTCGTCTAAGGAAAAACTATTGAAATCAAATGAGAATTGATTCCATTTATTGGCGCCTACAAGGACAATCATAGATCAATTCATTTACCAATAAGCAAATGTGATTATCGTAACTTAGTGTTTAACTTAGTAATTGTATATTATTAGCGGGTTCTCATGATAATTTAAGTGGGTTATGAAGCGATTGCTAGATCTTTTACTTATTAATCGTTATAATAATAGTAATTGGTCAATTATTATCATTATACAACTACTATTATCTCGAGCCTGTGAGGTCGCACAAATATAATATTATCAGCTATATTTCATGCATTTAAATTAAAAGAGAATCAGAGTAATTGAGTAAACGATTTCTCAATTATGCGTTCTACATTTTATGTAGAATATCGATTGAACAAATAGAATCAATTAAATAGTTATTTAATTCGCCCCAGTACTTTATATTTATCAATAACTCGAAGATTATCGATATCAATTCATTACTATTTAATTAAGCCAATTAAATAGTTCAACTAATTAAAACTCACAGCGCCTTAACGAACTAATAGAGTTAACGAGTCAAGCTAATACTTAACGGGTTGCTTATCGGGTTTGTTTTAATCCCAAATTTCTATAGTTGCTTTTTGTGTTTTCATGACATAACAATAATAATAATTTCATAAAAAAAGCCCAGTGCCCGCCTCTAGCCGATTTTCTCCCAAGAAAATTCTTGAGTTTTGGTTTTGTTCAACCTGCTTACTAAAGATAAACTGCTTCGATTCAACCTCTCCCTACATGATCAACTGTAGATATCATACGATCGATATTACAACAAGTGAGCTGGTCAAATTCACGCTGCGAATTTGAAGCGTAGGATTTCATTGGTGGAATTTATTCACGCATTATAAGTACTATGCTACTTATATATTGTATTATGTGTATTTTTAAATAATGTAAGCACTTTAGCATCACCGGATCTATGGATTTCGCTTATACTCATATATCCATAGAAGTTTTCCATCAAATGCATCACGAGCCAAATTAAAGTTGTTTTACATCGTTTATTTTACGCTTTGTTTTGTTTTTATCAATTTTGTTTGATTTCTATTCTTGTTCATATTTAATTGATAAATATATGATGAGAATAAATCACTATCTTCTTTGATTATTGATTACACGTGTTATAAGTTTATGACGATGATATCATATTTTGTTAACACGGATTTTGTTTCATAAATTAAAGTTATTCCATTTAATTGGTTTTGCTTCAAAAACAGCTGAAAATGCTCAGTATGTAGAAAATTTATAAAATTACAACTAATCTTTTTCGAACCCAGAAGACGTAGAAGATCTCCATTAAATTCCATATTTTTTTAATTTTTTCTAAGCGCCAAAACACTTTTGAGATTTCCGGACTGCTTAATTAATAATTAAATATAGAAAATTTATTTTAATTTAATCCATCAATGATTTGAAAACTAATTGAAATTTAAATTTTAAAGTTCCAAAATGATTTTACAAACGTAATTGAATTAAATTTTGAAAACCGAAGCTAAATATGGGATTATTACCATAATCACCGACCGACCAGGTCTCTACCTGGCGCGTCCGCCGGATGGGCCGATTTGGTACTCAACGACGGTCGATCTAAGACCTACACGGCGGAGCCACGCTGTCGACGGTCGGCCACGCAGGCCGGTCGCCCAAGCCCATCACGACGGTGCCCTAATTTTGAAAAACCCTAATTCCGGTTCTATTCTTTATTTAGGTTTCCTAAAATTACGTGGGACTAGTTGTGGTTTTGGTTTTATTGATTATTTTGTCATTTTAATCACTATTAGATTGTAATTAATCAGGTGTGGACGATAATAATTAATTTATTTTATATTATATCCTTTAAATTAATTCTAAAGTTGATATAACAATTCATGGTAACAATTTTCACTATTACTTAATATATATTTTAGAATATATTTATGATAAATATTTTTCTACAATATGTATATGGTTAATAATTATCGTAATACTATTAATTGACACAGCATGAGCACTGAAGCTTATATTAGATTCTAATATGTGTAATTATATGATTAATTAATTGATAATTATAAACATGCATTTTCCAATTCCATTTAAAAATATTTTATGAAGTTCATTTATATGATTTAATAAAGTGCCTATATATTTTGTAAACGGTGATTGGAACGGAGGTATATAGATATGACCCATTTATTTATTTTTCCGTCCGCGAACCGTGAATGTCAGAAATGACTCTCTCGAGTCATATTTTCTCAGATTTATTTAGTTATCGCTTTACCCACAAGCCAGTAGTCGCCTAAGACGGGTTAAGAGAAATATCAGAATAAGTGAAGATATCAAGATCATTTCCCACGCGCCCGGTACTGTGGACCTTGCTGATCCAAGATAAAGATACAAGAATTAGAACTTATGTTAGTATTTGATAAATACTTGTAACAGTTATCGGGGCCATATCGCATATCTCTCTTGAAAGACATTTGTTTTATTTTTCACGATGTACGTATCGCTTGGATTACGTGCTGGGTGATGCACAGTAAATGAAAACAAAGTAATAATAATCTCACCAATTAAAATTTAAGCAAATTATCAAGCCAATTTTAAAGTCAGGCAATCAATCGGATTAATCACATTTCACCGCGACAAGGCGTTAAATGTTGCATTTCGATATGACAACGGATCGGCGTTAAGTGATTTACCAATGCTGGCTTTCGGGGATGATCAATCCAAGCAAAGTTCTTTGGTTTAATTGGTACGCTTAACCGGTTTTCTGGAGATACAATGTCGGGTAGCATCTTGTAAAGAGATGCTAGCGACACAAAGAGTTGGCGCAGCTTCTACATAATTGGTTAGCACCTACTATTATAATCGATTCAAAATGTGCGCAGCTGGCTGCTGCTTGAATTTAAGTATAATAGATCTCGATACTAATATATTTCGTGAGATTCAATTATTAGTATTTACTTTACAATTTATTTGTAAGTGTTTAGCATGCATAGTTTACTGATTCTCAAGTATTTTATTTACTTATTCTCAGAGAATTAATATGGCTACCACTATTGCTACTCCTAAGAACTCGCCGTCAAAGACTTGAAAACAAGAAGTCACACCCAAATTTTGACGAGTGGTCTCAAACTTGGCGAACTACCTCTGCCAAGAGAGGACCGAATACGCAGGCGAACAAGGTTCCCGCGAACCTAACGATAGCGCATCCCATCGTGAAAGTGGATCCCATAAAAACACAAGTCTCGACAACAGTGATGTCCAATGTCTCATAAGCCACAATACGAACCTTCGCTCCTGCATTCAATATGGTGTGCTGCGGCAAAGATGACATATACCGCAACTTGAGAATTATTCGAAAGCGAAGCTAAACGGTAGATATGACACTGCTCGCGCTTCCTCGTGATAGCAAGTCGGGGAACGTGACGTCGCAAGCCCTCATGTCATTAAAATGATCGGGTTGGCCGATCGACTCAACACTCGGGCACCGCTGTCTCCAAAGAATCGGCCGTGATCTCATCCTCAAGTCTTCTTCAGAGCAAATTCTCTGTCATGAACTTCATGCAATGTTTCTGAGTTATTCTAAACGAACTACATAAGATGATCAATATCGCCGAGACAACTGTAGCATTAAAACTTCTATCTCTTTCACGTGGTACCAAATGCTGCAGCTTGGCTAGTTAAGAAAGGTTTTGTCGGCAAGGCCAAGGGTTCTAGTAATCCCAAGGTTTTGAAAAGGAGGAGCGAAGTGATACAAGTGTCATTATTAAGTGAAACCTGTGTCACCGGAAGCCGACTATGAGTTCACAGATGATAGGGAAGAATGGTCTCATCACCCGCCAAATTTCATGTTATAAAGGCATTAAAGTTATACAACTGCGGCTAGACATCGGTTGCTATGTGTTCTCATATTTGTCGAATATGTGAACTCAAGCCAAGTTATAAGACTCAAAGAGGGACATTTTATTTCCAAAGGAAATGGAGGTCAGTAAAATTTCATAAAGAGAGATCCACAGTTTAAATTTGCCCACGGACCTTAGAGCTTTGAACTTATCACCGGGTTTACTATGTACCGCTGATTTAGAGGGAATATTATTTCTATTCGCTTGAATAACGGTTTTTCATTTTCAATAACCTTTATGAATTTAGCATCACTGTGAACGTAATGTTTGGTACCGCCCATTCAAATGGTTCATAATGCTTTCTTTGTGACACGACACGAGTCATATAAATATAAATTTAAAACCTGAATAAGCTCTAACGATTCTAGTGTCTCAACATATTCTATGGTATCAAGAGCATTGTGTCACATTAATCTAGAACTGAATCAAGAAACCACCCGGTAATATTTCAAAGGTTTGATTAAGAATCACACGTATAAGTCAAGTAGTCTTGCCTTTGGGCAAAATGACAAAAATGCCTTTCAATCGGGTTTAAATGAAAGCGTTGATTTATTGGGATTCACATACCGATGCTGGGGCCGAATTAACACATCTCTGCAAGTAGGAGGTTATAACTACTTCATTACATTTATTGACGACATAAGAGATACGGTTTTGTGTGTATCTCGATGGCATACAAACACGAAGTCATTTGAGAAATTAAGTGAATTCCAAAATGAAGATAAAACCAATTGAACAAGACAATAAAGATTCCTCCTGCCCGGGACAGAGAAGGAGAATATTTGAGTCAACAGTTCAATACTCATCTTGTAGAGTGGGTATTCTTTCACAACTCACTCCAACAGTGAACAATTCACAACATAACGGCATGTCCATAAAAGTGAGGAAATCGAATCCTTTCTTGACACGGTTCGATCTATGATGCCTATCCGACTACCGCACTTCTATGGGGATATGCACTTCTAAGCGGCACTTAAAACAGATGTCCAACCAAGCTCAAGTAGATAAAACTCCCCATGTGAACTGTGTGGCTCAAAGATTCTGTTGATTTTCACATTTGGGGTTGTGAAGTTTATAAAGCAAGAGATTAACAAAAGATAAACTTGTACCAACTGATGTAAATGCTATTTCCATAGATATCCAAGTGGAAATGTCAGCTATTACTATTTCTCATCTAACTATTCCTCGAAAAGGAATATTTGTCCGTAAGATCAGAAAGAGCGTGTGTTCATCTCACGGCTCAAGCCGATAAAGTCAATGTCGATGCATCTAATGCAGGCATCCGACACACCACAAGAATCGGTACCTTCTTTCATAAGACCCAGCTTCTGATCCACAAGAATCAAGGAAGTTAACTAACCCTGTGAGATCCAACAAGGATCGCCAATGAACCGTAGCTGCACGCTAGTCTTCATCATTGAAAGTGATTGTTCCACTTTGCCAAAGAAGCAACAGAATATACATACGACAAATGACAAATAGCCATGTAATCCGGTAGATGGATTCTATGTAACAAACCAGGCTCAAGTCCTCGTCGATTTACCAAACGTACCATTGAACGTAAAATTCGTATTTCAAAGAAGAAAACACGAGCAAAGACTTTAAACGTTGATGTTTTCAAAGCTAGACTTCAGAGTTTAAATGTTTTAAACCAAGTTCACGGAGTGGACTATGATGAAACTTATCAGCTGCTGGCTATGCTTAAATCCATCCGGATAATCTTAGTCATCGATGCATTTCATGACTATGAAATATGGAAAACGGACGTAGCACGCTTTCCCGAATGGAAATTTAGAGAGGAAGATGCGACATGGTACAACTCTCCGTGCTTTACGGTCCTAAAGGACCTAAGAAGATGCAGCCGTAAAAGTCCATTTATGGTCTTAAGCAGCATCCCCCCAAGAATTGATGCTTTTATGAATCAATCAAAAAGAGTTTTAAATGATTAGTCATCGACACAAGGAAGACCGTGCCTCTCACACAAATAATCGATTTAGTTTGATGGTCACAAATGCTTATTCACCATAAGAGTAAAGAATGTCAGGTGTTTCATGACACACTTCTTGGGTTAGTCTACTTAATTATAGATCGACGATAAAGGAATATAATCGCCCAAGGCAAGCCGGGAGCGTTGAAATCAATGAGAATTTATTCCATTATTATGCCCGCTGCGACAATTGTATCAATTTCATCAATAAGCAATGTGATTATTTAACTCTATTGTCTAACTTAGTAATCAGATATTACTGCTGGCTCTCATGATAATTTGGTGTTTAGCCATTGTTGCATCTTTTTTACTATTAATCGCTATAATAATAGTACTGATCAATTATTATTATTATACAACTTACTATTATCTGAGCCTAGAAATGTCACACACACATACAAAGGATCGCTGAAGTTATATTTCATGTATGAAATTAAAGAGAACTGATAATCGGTAAAACGATTTTCAATTATAAGGGTTCTACATTCTATGTAGAATATCGATTGAACAATAGAATTCAATTAAATTGTTATTTAATCGGCCTAATTTCTGCATTTATCACAACTCCTAAAGATTATCGATATTGACTCATTACTATTTAATTAAGCCACTAGTTTAGTTCAACTAATTAGCAACTCATTAGTATCTTAACTAACTAATAGAGTTAACGAGTCGTTAATACTCTAACGGTCATTAACGTATTTGTTTTAACCTGGAAATTCTGTTGCTGTTGCCAGCTTTTAGGTTTTTCATGATAATAATAATAATTTCATAAAAAACCTACAACCGCTTCCCCTTAGTCGATTTTCCCAAGAAAATTGATTTCGAAGCTATTTCAACCTTGCTTTACTAAAGATAAACCGTTTCGATTAACTTCTCATGGAAATGACCAACCAGAGATATCATACCATTGATATTATAACAAGGAGTTGATGTCAAATTCACGCCGCGAATTTGGTGCTGTGGATTTATTGCTAGTTGAATCTACTCCGCCGTATCAGGAAGACTCTGTTATTTTATAAGGTCGTGACATGTTGTATTTTAAATAATGTAGCAGTTACTTTTAAGATTCCCTCGACCTACGACTCACAGATTATACTCATATATCCATAGCTTTCCATAAACAACCTTAATCGGCATGGAGTGGTCTAAGCCATCAACAAAATATCTAAGAGTGTTCGGATGTCTGTGCTACACTCATGTCTAGACATTCAAGAGGCCGAAGCTTGAAGAGAAGACTGAAAAAGGAATCTTCCTCGGCTATAGCTCACAGTCTAAAGGCTACCGTATTTACATCTTGCAGAATATCAAACTCATGACAAGCAGAGATGACGAGTTTGACAAAAATTCCTCATGGAATTGGAAAACATAAAAAGCATAGATGAGGAAAGTTACATCAATCAGGAGGCAAAATGTCAACATTGAAGGAGATGCATGATCCTCAACTCTACTAGATTCATCACCACCGTCTACCCCAAGGTTGGAATCTACTCAAGCTTCCTGAGTCGGATGTTCTTCAGCTTCACCATCTAGTGCCGAAGGAAGTCTAAGAGAACCCTCTCAATCACCTTTATTATCTCCAAGGAGAACAAGATCTTTAATAATAATCTATGAAACATGCAACTTTGTAACTAAGGAGCCAAACAACTATGAAGATGCTACTAAACAAGATGTTTGGAGAAAAGCTATGGAAAAGGAGATCAAGATGATACAAAAGAATGAAATTTGGGAATTGCTGGACCATCCAAGAGACAAAGACGTCATAGGAGTTAAAAGTGGATCTACAAAACAAAGTTTAACTCCGATGGATCTATTCAAAAATACAAGGCAATGCTCGTTGTTAAAGGCTACTGACAACAACCAGATATTGACTACAACGAGACATTTGCTTCAGTGGCACGTTTCGATACAATATGAGCACTAGTGGCACTTGCAGCTCAAAAGAGGTGGAAGATACAGATACACCAGTTGGATGTGAAATCAGCTTTTCTAAACGGGTTTCTCGAGGAAGACATAAATATTGATGAACCTCAAAGTTTTGTTGTTAAAGGGTGTGAAGGAAAAGTTCTAAAACTGAAGAAGGCACTATACGAGCTTAAACAAGCACCTAGAGCCTGGTATAGTCGGATCGATAGTTACTTCATCAATCAAGGATTCAGAAGGAGTAAAAGTGAACCTACCCTCTACATCAAGACTCAAGGTCAGTCAGATACTCTCATTGTTTCCTTATATGTAGATGATCTTATCTTCACAGGAAATAATGAGAAGATGATTCAAAAATTCAAAGAGACTATAATGGGAACATTTGAAATAAGCGACCTTGGTCTTATGCACTATTTCCTTGGTATGAAAATTGATTAAAGTGAAGAAGGTATATTCTTATTTCAGAAGGGGTATAGAGAAAATCTACTAAAGAAGTTTGGAATGTATGGTTGCAAGCGAGTTACAACACCACTTGTCACGAATGAGAAGTACAAGAAAGAAGATGGCTAGAAGGAAGCTGATGCATCAAAATACAGGAGTCTCATTGGGAGCTTACTATATCTCACGGCTAATAGGCCAGAGATAATGTATCCAACAAGTTTACTATCAAGGTTCATCCAAACACCAAGTCAAGTATCTACTGTGATCTATTGCGATAGCAAGTCATCTATGGCTATGGCAAAGAATCCGGTCTATCACAATAGGACCAAACACATTGCGATGAAGTATCAATTTTTACGGGAGGCTGAAGCAATGGTGAAATCAAGCTAGATTATTGCAGCACAGAAGAGCAAAATGCAGATATTTTCACGAAGGCACTTCCATAACCAAAGTTCGAGATGATGCGGACATTAATCGGAGTTACGAAAAGGCATTAAGGTGTAGTGTGAAACTATAATGCCTATTCTAAAGACTAAACTAGAGTAAAATATCTTAGATATTATTTATAGTATTATCTAGAAGCATGGAGAGCTTAAGGCTTCTTCAAGAAGCTAATAATATAATTTATTTTGTAAAGCTTCTAAGAAGACTAATAAGTCGGTGGACGCTGGCAACTGACTTGTAGTGCTATAATGGTAGATCATCAATCAAGAAAGAATGTAAAGATATTCATATATACTACAACTCCATTCCAATAATATTAATACTACCTATTCCACTTCAATACTATTCATTCCACCTTACTACTTCCATTTCTAATTTATACATTTCAAGTAGTTATACTGCTTGATTCATATACTGTAAGTACTAGCACTAAGCACCACCAACCACCTCCACAATCTAATTATTTATTTCAAATGTAAAGCACTAATGCGCTAAGACAAATGTACTGCTATATACCGTTGGTAATAAACGTGGTATCATTAATTTAAACGCACACGTTTATCAAGCCAAAGCCAAAAACACCATTGAGTGCTTCATAAAAGTTTTATAATACCTTTCCTTCATTTCTCACGATTCACAATCATTCAGAAGCAACTCAAAGCAATAACAAGCAATTCAAAATTTTATTGAAGAATTATATTGAAATTTAAGATTCTATCTCAAGCGGCTGTTTCATTCCTAATCTACAAATCCTACATTGCTCCATCTCCGGTTCGGTATTATCTACCAACTTTTATAAGTAAATCATGATATTTCGTTCTTCTAAAATTACCCGCAAGATCAAACGTATCTTTATAAAAAATGTTCAAAGTGCTACCAAGCAGATGCTTCCATGCTCTAACGACATAAGCACTTGTATGACGATAATCAGATTACCGAATTCACTCCATTATTAACTCTCAATCTGCTACTGATACTAACTAATGAAAGGAAAAAAACTTCATGGATTTGGAATATTTTAACGTTGGCATCGCGAAACAAAACGCAACTTGTATAAATTGTAAGACTACTCTATCACGGAAAACTAAAGGGGTAAAAGCGGGGAACCTGGCCATCTGCTAGACACTTAATGCAAATATAAGATCACTAAAGATAATGTGGTGGTGGTACACAAGGAACTATTGGAGCATTCAAACCTAGCAACTTTTTTTTTTAATATCTTGTTTTTATTGATCAAACTATGAAATTTCAGAATCTAGCTTCTTTCGCTTTTAATCATCAAGTGATGGACGGTGTTTACTAAACGCGATTCAAAACGTCGTTAATCCCCGAGCTATAATGTGATCCTCAGACTACTTCATTTAACCTATGCTTTTAAATATTTTAAATGAAAGAGATCTTCTAGGTAACACTCTTGCGAATTCGCTTCTTTATAAAATGTGTTTTGACTAGCGATATCGCGTTTTTTGATTTTCGATATAACGCGTAATACGTCAATTTGATTGACAAGACTGGGTCTTACAAAGGAGAATTATATATTTTAGATCGACAGTTAAACATAACAATATATTCAAATTTCGAAGGTATACTGCGACGTACAATGATTACAAATGTTCAATAGATTTTCATTTCCAATTTCATTTGATAATGTGGTTCAAGTAATACTGCTTTCAATCGAAAAAAATTGAAAGAGGCCTATTAAACCGATTTTTGTTTTAACTTTTTCATGTTAGATGTTTATATCACGCCCTTCAATTAGTTGCTAAAGATGGAACAAAAGTTGTTTGGGATGAAGTTTATTTTATCAATTGCAGTTCGTTAATTTTGTTGTTAATAGTGTGGTGCTAAGACATTTAATATAAAAAAATGGTTGAGGTTTCCGGCCTAAGTTTAAGAAATTAATTTTGATCAGGAAACTACGGAACTCCGACTTACGACATCTACTGGGCTCGCATATATGATAAGGAAGAAATTCGATTTTTATGAGAAAGATGTCCGATTGGGCGAAAGTATTACGTACCACTCACATATACCAATCGAAACACAGCAGGAATTACTTAAGTTTCTTTTTGCCATCTACTAGTCAAGCATCCGAATCCAAGTTGTTTTCATTCGCTCAAGCGTGGTCTATATTGAATTTCAAGGGGATGTGGGTTAATATGCCACGCTTGATACTTAAACATATGTTTCATCAAAGTATGTTTCAACCTTCAATATGACACGCATTATCTCCCATTTGTTAGTTAATATCAAAATGGCTCCTATCGGTAACGTATGGCCGATTTTAAAGGCGACTCTAAAATGTAAGGCAATGGATTGACACCAAGTAAGCCTTTTATTATGCGACGAGCAGACGCGGTCTAAATAAGTAGGTAAGCTCAACATTTAAATGGATGTTCAAGATGAAAGCATGAGGTTCAACAACCGTTTATCGCCAAAGCGGACGGGTACCTCCTACTTCTGGCCAACACCGATGAAGTCGATCGAGCCCGAGAAGTATCGTTTTCCCCGGTTCCCCTAATCATCCGGACAGCTATGTCAATGTCAATCGACACCAACATGTTAAAGCCGCTTCAAGATAACGGTTGATCAAAGTCGAGCATGTGGGCGCCTAAGGTCATACAGAGCGCATGACGCGAGCGTGAGCGCATGAATGCCGAGTAGAGAGTCGTAGGTAAAAGCTATGAGCAAATGCGGATTCAATTTGAAAACATGTTTCCATGAATAATGCTGCTTTTGAATATTGATTATATTCATGTTTAGTATTCAACAATTTAGTTTATGTTACGCAACTACTATTTTCTAATTTCGAATATTAATATGTTTTGATTTCGCATTTGATTTCACTTAATCAAGTAGCACGGGTAAAACACTATTGTATTTCAAGTGAACACGTCACAAGATTT
This sequence comes from Lithospermum erythrorhizon, assembly GCA_019722365.1. Taxonomy (NCBI): domain Eukaryota; kingdom Viridiplantae; phylum Streptophyta; class Magnoliopsida; order Boraginales; family Boraginaceae; genus Lithospermum; species Lithospermum erythrorhizon. The sequence continues at coordinate 391,705 of JADFUC010000994.1, forward strand.
TGTATTAACGTGGTTTAATTTTAAAAGGTACCACGTTAATACTAGTAATGAATAGGTTGTTGCCAACGCTGCATCGCTTAATATGTTTGCATTCATCGCACAACAAGAACGTTATTTACTTTATCAAGCTTAACGCAGACTGCTAACATGTCTGCACCACGTTAATAATCGGCTCCTGGGGCCTCGAACCTGCCTCAAGCCCAATCCCTAGGCTCCTAGTTCGCCCCACTTATTAGCGGGCCAGGGCCGTCATGGCTGCCGGGCTCTGAGCCAACCCGGCCAATCAGCGGCCGGGCCCCGAGACGCCCACCAAGGTCCGGTTCGATAGCCATGTCTAGTCTACACAGACCACCGAGAAACTAGATATTGGGAGCAGCTGCTCCTCACTAATTTTTTAAAATTTAACTCTTATTAAATATTTTTTTAAAAACTATGATTATTTATTTAAAAATTATGTTGTTCGCCTCCCCTAAATTTTTATATTTTTCTTTTAATAAATATGGTATCGGGCACTGGCCCCTTATTTAAAAATCATGACTCGCTTATTGAATCTACTACTACTAGAAATTACTCCCTCCAATCCACTTTAATTGCTGTTTGGTTTTTTGAATTAATTTCACTATCAATTATAAATAATTTTTATTTTAAAGAGTAAAATTTATATAATTGATTCGCCTTTTTAAATACTTTCATATTATTAATTTTTCAATTTTTTAATAATATAATTAAAGAAAGAATTTAATATTAAAAGCCTTTTACCTCGAGCATGTGAAAGACAATTAAAATATATTAAAAGGGTTATTATTTTATGTTTGATGAACAAACTTTGATATTAAGAAATAAATCTAGAAATAATTGCTCTTTGCATTTATAAAACTCTTTACTTATTTATAAAAAAAATTGAAATGATGATCTATAAATAATCTTTTTGTTTAATTTCAATATTCGTACTATAAGTTTTGTATCATATGGAGTAGATTTACAAGAGACAGGATGAACTTCATTTTTAAGATAAGTCTACAAATAAACATAAATAATAAATGAAATACAAGAAGTCCATTTGCCCGAAGACAATTTTCAACAATCAAATAATGTTATTTTTTATTCTACGGCATATCTCTGACAATTTAAAAAAAATTATTATAAATTATTAACTTGTCCCTGGTTCATCGGACATCTTATTAATTTTGGTCCATATGCTGCAGAAGTAATTTAAATATATATATTTTTTATATCTCTTGGTCACTCATTTGATGCCCTTCCCCTCATGTGTTCTTAGTGATATAAATGTTATTTCTGAATCCAGACAAAAAGGATGTATATTTAAAGCTCATTTAATATTGACAAAAGTCCATACTTAAAAAAGAGACTTAACTGCATTTAATTTACGTTGTCATCATCTCGCCTACTGCGACTTCAAGCTTATTCTATAAATATTCACCTCCACTTTTCAAAGATAACGCTTTTATACCCATTTACTGGTTTATTCTTTCTTTATTGACACCATCGATTTCACATCTGGATCGATCAAGGATCGACTTCTCGGTCAGCGATGACGATCCTGAGCACCCTCGACACCTTGAACGATAGACAAAGAACATAACTGCAAGACGCACTCTAAATCGCATTCGACGAGCGCCCCTCGCCTCCCACATATAAGCGAGGCACCGCCAACAACAACAAATCAATTGGAACATTAAGACCCCCTCGCATTTAGTGTCAACCAAAGCATGGTGATACACTGACAGCCCCACACCCAAATCCAAAATAATCCCCTGCAGTTTTAAGATACAAGCAGTAAGCGAGCCTCTATCGCCAAAATCGCCACATCACTTATCATCAACTACTATAGTGGCAGTTGGCCCTTTCATATGGGAAAACTTCATTACATCTTTATTCATCTTCGTTTGAACAATCTACCAAACTCACTATCAATGCTCAAAATTGGGTCATGCATGGTACACCCCAAACTTTTAAAAATCATATTTTCTACCTTATAATTTTCTTAAAATTCTAAAATACATATCAATTGAATTCCTATACTTTTAAAAATTTTAAATAAATACTATAATCAGGTTTTCTTGACGTTAGCGTTTTTTTAAATGGTTGTCGGCTTTGAAGTCCGTCACGATGTTTAAATTAGTTTTCTTTTTAAACTCTCTTGTAATGTATTGAAAGTTATATAGTGAACATAAAAACTAATTTATGTTTTAATGCTATTAATTATTATTTTAGTTCTTGATTAGGGTTATATAGGTAAAATATGTATATTCTTAATTACTTAGCAATTAACGTAAAAATCATAGGATGTCAGTAAAAAAAAAATCAAAGAAGATAATATATTTGTGGCCCCTATAAATTCTTCCTTGTTAAGTCACTGTGCATCCACTTCGGATTCCATTAATTTGGCTTCAGTTATTTTCTATAATTTCTTAATGAAATGAAATATACCATTATATGAAATAAAATTAATATACATACATCAATATTAAATGAAATGAAGTATATCATCATATGAAACAAAATCAATATACATACAACAAAATTAATCATAAGTATCATACCTAATCAAACAAAATCAATATACATATATCGATATTAAACGAAATGAAGTATATCATCATATGAAAAAAAATTAATATACATACTGATGTTTGTCTTTTCTCGAATATTTGGGAGGAGTGTTCTTCTCGGCACCCTAGGCTCGTCAATTTCTCTTTAGAACAGCACCAATGGCTCACTTGAGGATTAGTCCTGTTCCTTAAGTTGATCCGATTCCTTTGGCAGGCTTGAGAGTCTTGAGGAAAGGATCCAGAGATGATAGAGGTATTGCCCACTCTGGCTTCAGTTGTGACCACGGTTAAGAGATTGTTCCTTGCTCCATTCACAACGTCTGCGCGTGACTTGATGTTCCCCAACTTGATGTCCGGTGTGAGGTATACCTAGACCACTGACCAGAAGTCGATGTGGCGACTCCGTGCTTAAGTCGATTCGGGTTTTGACACGAGTAGAATAGGAGTATAAGCTATAGTTTATGCGTTACCTCACAAATGGAGTTTATGGCTCGGTATTTATAGAGAATACCTCAAGGCTTGGGGCTCACAGGTAAACGAAGTGTATCGTCTAAAAGCTTGATGTGACCCATTTGGTTAGGCGGTATCAAATGAATGAAACACGTATATGGATTGGGCCTCTCTTTGGATCGATTTAGGGATATATATCGACCCCCAAATATTGGTTCATATCAATTTCCTTTGAATTTCACACATTCTACTCCATTTTTGAAATAAAAGTAGAATATGAGGAAGTTAAACTTTCTTACCAACCATTTGTTACCCTCTTTTATGGTCAAAGGGATCCCAAAGTCATTACTTATCACCGTATAAAAGGTAAGATGTCTCTTTCTTTGCTGGCTCACTTCTTCTTATTTTCTCAATTTTGCTCTTTTGGAACAACAAATTTTTCATAAAGCTTAAGCTTTTTTGCATTTCTCACTAGATTTCCTTATGATGTTAAGCTGATTCTGTCATTGATCCTTACATCCCATTTGGACCCTCCGATGGCTCATTGGGACTATCGAGGTACGTTTTGCTAAACAAGTAGCCGAGGTAGGCGCGTGTATAGTTTCGATGACAAAACATATTTTTTGCTTTTATCATCCCCTTTTGTATAGTCACGCCTCAATCCACTGACTTTGGAGAGTCTACGTCGCCCGATTAAGCGATGTCTCGTACTTCAAGCGAGTTTGTGGGTTATTTCTTGGGGGCCAGTCACGGAAGCTTGAGCGTTGCGGCGGCTCGAGGCAACCTTCCCCCCAACATGGATGACTCACCGAGGTTTTTGGATGGTGATGCCTCTTCGATCCCATCATAGGTCCTTACAGCGTGCCACTACCAGAGGCCAACAAGTTACTGTCAGAGACTGAAGAAGCCAAGGGTCCAAAGATCCTCAGGCCACTGGGCAGTGAGAGCGAGACGGTTCGGGTTTGATGTGAAGTCGATTGCGTGTCATCGACAATCATTCTGATTTTTCAGATGGGTAAAGACTTGAATCCCGTATGAAGGAGAACATAGATACTCCCACCACGAAAGCTGAGGCTCCCGAATAAGGTATGCCCCGTCAACGCCCATTGATCTTTATTTCTCTTTTGGGAGTTCTTGAACTATGGCCTCCGACTTCCAGTCTCGGGATTTGTGGATGAGGTAGTGCGCTGGATTGTGCTTGGTCGGCGATCTTGGATTTCTAGCTTGGATGGGCGCTCGCGGTGTTTGAAGTCTCTTTGCACGGCCGTGGTGTGGTCCACAATCCCCAGCGTTGTTATGTACCATGTACAACGTGATCCATGAAGGGCCTCTCTGCTACTTCCAAGTGGCTTCTCCCCAATACAACTTCTTATACACCAAGAAGGTGGATAAAGTTGAGTCCGGTAGTTAGTTCGGGTTGGTTTACGGCGAAAGGGGATTCGGGGATGACGTCCGTGCTCATTGGTCCATGGCCAATTCGCCCCTTAAATGCGAGAACTGCACTTGAACCCCAGGCGACATAGGCAAGAGTTGGTAGTTTCTGGCGATTCCTCATGAAGTTTTACGTGGCCAGGACGTGCTATCGGCGGAATTTGACTAAGGGTGTTGATAAGCTTTCCCAGTTAATGACTTCGTAAGTTTTCTTCTTCGTTAAGCTTCCCTTTTTTTCCTATTTTCTTTTTAGTTTCTCTAAGTTCTCTTTTTTCTTTCAGTGGCCTTGCTTTCTCATAAACATGCTTCCGGGAATTGCACTATGCCTCATAAGGTGGCTTCTGAATCCATCCCGGCTTCGGATGGGATGTTTTGGCAGATGCTCGAGGAAGGATCATATGTTCTCGAGTCCTCGACTCACTGGGAAGGCGAAAGAGGCCAGTGAAAGTTTCATTTCTTGTCCACTGCAGCTGACTATCCTCACGAGACTCTCGCCGTACACAGGCGGTTGTTGAAGCTTTGGGACCTCCTGCTTACAGAGGCCAGACATATCGCTGTGTGATCTCGGATCGGAGTTTCTCGTTCGTTTGGGTAAGTCAGGCTCCTCAGCTCTTCTGCAGTCGGCTTCGGAGTTACATTAGTCCGCAGAGGCACCGCTTCATACCTTTTGGGGTGGCGGTGAGCGGATACCGTTTCAAAGTGAAGTAAGTCTGACCGCTTCGATGAAAAAATGTATGTTGAGGAAGGACGTAGAGGGGATTATGACATGTGCCTTTCCTGAAGAGCTTCACGACTCCTTTTCCCATTTTCAACTCGTGGTATTTCCTAGTTCCTTTTATTTCTGAGTTTGTTTTCTCCTCGTTTCTTTTGTTTCTAAATTTATCTTATCGATACTATTTTCATTAGTACAAAATGTACATGGCTTTTCACTTAAGTGGGAAAGAAGCGAGAACTCCACTGACGAGCTTGCGATGAAAAAGGCTTCGTTGGAAGCGTCTTATGGCCTTGTCCCTTAGGATTTTAAAGCGGTTAGTGTCGGTCTTATTGATCAAGGCGATCTCTCCCAGTAGATATGAAATTTGCGTGGTACGCTTTTGAGCAGTCTCTTAAAGAATCTGACGGACTTCACAAGTTTAAAGGCTTAGGTGGATTAGCACCGACTTCTCTTGTTTAATTTGCAGAAGAGGTTGAAGGAGTTGTCCTGGGCATACCACCGGATGTGGTCGAGGCTTTCAGAAGAGTGATACTTATAAAGATCGTCTTTATCAACATGACACGTCTACATCATGAAAAGTTCGACTCCGGCGTTTATCCAAGAATTAGTGGAATCTGCAGCTCCCTTTTTAATGAATTCGTGGAGACCTTTGGAAAGTGCGTGGTGGAGGCGGTGGTATTTGGGAGGATCTTGGGATCATTTGATCTCGAGGATAATGATGCGCCGCCGAGGATGCTTACTAGTAATAACGAGCAGCTTTAGTTTTTGTAACCTTTTGTTTTCTTCGGGCTTTGCCATTTAGTGCGAGTGTCATTACTGTGTAATACTTTTTGATATAGTAATGTCTACGCACTTTGTCTATTTTTAGAATTTTTCTTTTATTCTCTTTACATTTGTTAGCATGTCTTAGCATACATTACTTCTTCTCTTGAGTGTTTTTATCTTCCATGGGATATGCCCCCATCCTGAGGTTAACTTTCTTTCTTGAGTTTTATCCTCGGAATTTATTTTCCCTTCATGTTCTTATATGGAGTTCCTCGGGATTAGATGATACTGGGGTAGTTATCCTTTCAGGTCAAATTCTCCAAAATTTTCTTTTTGAAAGATCTTATTCGATTCGAATCCAGAGTGATCTTATTCATTCGAGTTTCTCCTTGGAGACATAAAATGATCTTATTCATTTTTTATACCTTGAGTGATCTTATTCGCTTTAGGAGTATATTACTGGAGAATTAGTTGGCACTTTGGGGATGGTTATCTTCTCGGGAATTCGAGGATTCTCCAAACGGTATTTTTCTTTTCGAATGATCTTATTCAATTCGAATCCCGAGTGATCTTATTCATTCGGGTTTCTCCTTGAAGAAATAAAATGATCTTAGTCATTTTTTGATACCTTGAGTGATGTTATTCACTCGGGTATGTTACTCGTGGAGAATTGGTTGGCCCTGGGATGGTTATCCCGGGTCAAGTTCTCCAAAGTTTTTTCTTTTCGAATGATCTTATTCAATTCGAATCCCGAGTGATCTTATTCATTCGGGTTTCTCCTTGGAGAAATAAAATGATCTTATTCATTTTTTATACCTCGAGTGATCTTATTCACTCGGGTATGTTTGGCTCTTGTATCTTTCAATTGACCTCGAGATTTTATTCTAAAAGATGCATTTTAACATTCTTACAAAAAGCCCTCTTTTATTGAGAGTTCATTCTGAAAGTCTTTAGGAAAACTTTCCTGAACATATTATTTTTTCGGATAAATTCCGTGCGAGTATTGTTTGATTGCCTTTCACGAGAGTTCTTAATTCATACGTCCAGGGCACACTCTTCGTCGGATCTGTGGAATCCTTCCATTTAGGAGTTGAGCTTGTCTTGTTTAGCAGTTTCTTGTGAAGAGCCTTGAGACTAAATTCCGACCTTGAATTGCGAATTTTAACCGCAGTTGCCTAGAACGAGGTTGGCCGTGTGTGCTTGGATCTGCGCATTGATCACAGGGCGATCTCTTAAATCACCGGTAAAAATCAGGCATTCTGTATAAACATTCATTCTTTTCTTGATCCGAAACAAATTTGCCTTATCTTGGGGTAACGTACTTCGCGATGCGACAACCTGGAGTTCAGAACACGATCACTGAATGGATTTTCTCCGGGTTGCATTGGAAGGTGGAGTCTGTAAGACCTTATGATATAGGAAGTTCCTCGTACCATGTTTGAATCTAGGAGGTTGCTGGCAGTTCCCACTAGGAATATAGTCCGGTTACCGTGACCTCGACGACCGTTTACTGATGGTAACATACTGGGGCGAATCAATGTTCAATCCCGAGAAGTTTACACGTGTCGTGATAGCGAGCATCAGGCGAATCCGTTATCAGATACCGATATCTTGAGGATCTGCGTATTGTGTGATAATATTTTTCCAAATGAAGTCTTGATGTCACCGGCGTTGGTGTTCACTACGGGATTGCTTAAAATCCATTGCTAAAGTAGTCCGCCAGCAACAGCCAGCATCTTTGTATTTGCGGAAGGCTTACTTAAGCGCCCGCTGAATAGCGAAGAGCCTTGCAAAAAAGGACCGAGATCATTCGGCCCACGAGGTTGCTGAGGCAGAGCTTCATTTTTGATCACAGTCGCGCCTTTTGACGTATTCTAAGGAGTTGGTCATGAGTGTGGGCCAATAATAACCTGCTCGGATAATTTTGGAGGCTAAGGCCCTACCCCCAATGTGATGACCGCAATCCCCTTCGTGGACTTCATTCAACGTTTGATTGATTTTCTCTTACGGGGCGCGGTACATTTAAGAGTTCAATATGAGATTTTTATAAATCATCTTGGAATATTTGGAATTTATAGCTCATACTCTGCAGTTTGCGGGCTTCGGTTTGTCTTGGTGCTCCCACGTAGTCGGGGAACTTGATGATGGAGCTTCTCGATCTTCACTTAACGGCGCAAATGGGGCCAGTCTTTATCTCTCGTGAATAGGCTTTCCGCATGCTACATATGCGATCCGTAGGGATGTCTTCGTAGTAAGTGGTGGCAAGTCGGGAAAGATGATCTGCGTGTTCATTTTCCTATCGTGGTATATGTTCGAATACAAAATAATCAAACTTCGTTGTTAATGAAGTCGCCTTAGCATAATACTTTTGAAGGCTTTCGTGCCGACACCGAAGTCGCCCTTTATCCCCATTCAATAACGGCCGAATCCAGCTGAACCACCATCCGGGTTATGCTCAAACTTTGGGCCAACAGCAGCCCTGTCACCATGGCCTCGTACTCAGCTTCATTGTTGGTCGTTTTGAACGAAAACCTCAGGGCATACTCAAGCTGTGGCTTGCCGAGGCCTTGGATCGATATTAAGTTCTTGATCCCACTTTGTGGTTGTTGGCACCATCATTGTCTGAGGTCAGCTGGGGTCGTTACGGGAGTTGAGATATACTCCACTTTCCTGCTTTGGGGATCTTTTGCTATACATTCTATGATGAAGTCTACCAAAGTTTGGCGCTTTACCTGTCTTGAACAAAGGTGATTTGAATTATTTCGACTCATAGCCCGTTTGGTCAAATCTTCCGGTCTGTCTTTGGGTTAGAGTATTCTTTTCATGTTGATACATAACTACGCGATGGGATGCCTCGAAGTAGGCTTTCGACTTTAATTTGTCTCGCCTTAAACCATGGCGAAATTATCTATTTGGGGATAGTTACCTTACACTTTAGAGCCTCACTCTGCTACGAGCATCTTTGCTCCCTTATTGTCACAACCAAATAGGTTGGGAGTTCTTGCTCCACTGGGTGAATTGAAATATCTTTGGGGACCTTAGGTAATCTTTCAATTCTTCGAAGGCCTGGGCACACTCTTCGTCCCATGTGAACTCGTCTTTGGATGCTTGTCTCAACTTCCGAAAGAAGGGCAAATTCCGGTCTCTTGACAGAGATATGAATCGGTTTAGGGCCACCAGACATCCTGCCGAGCCATTGTACCTTTTTTTGTAAGACACAGGGGTCTTAAATGCATTATTAGCAATTTTATCGAGATTAGGCTTGATCCCCATTTCACTAATCATGAAACCGATTTACTTGAGGTTATCCCCGAAGAGCAAACACCGTGGTTTGATCTGTGACTTCTTTCTAAACTTTGCAAGGTGTCCTCCAGGTTTACCAAATTCTCCGAGCTCTTCTTACTTTTCTTAACGTATCATCACGTATACTTGTGTTTTAGCTGTAATTTGATCCGAGAAGATAGCGTTGACCCGTCCGCTTTTTGATAAGTTGCGTTTTTAGCCAGAAAGGCATGAGCCTTTCAACAGTAACCCGTACTCCGTGATGAAGGTTTTTTTTTCCCGATCCTCATTCTTTAAAAGTATAAATTGATATCCTCGTGAGCGTCCGAAGTCAAAGGCTTAATGCCGCTGCAGCTTCCGTCCTTAATCTTCCCAACCGGGGTAAAAGGATAGTAATCTTTTGTACGTACTTTGTTTAGGTTCACAATCCGTCATCCTCCATTGCCATTGGATTTTCCACTTTATGACCACGTTAGAAATCACTTCCAGGAAATTGTAATTCCCTAGTGGCTCTTGCTTTTATCAATTCCTCTACCTCTTCTCGGATGGCCATGTTTTTCTCCTTGGAGAAATTTCTCTTCTTCTACTTCACAGGTTTGTAGGAAGGATCCAAGTGTAAGCATGCGGGGAGATATTTAAATTGACTCAGGACATATCTATGGGGAGAAGGCAACGCCCGTTATTACCTCTGGATAGGCTTGACAACTTTCGATGCTGCGGTTTTTCGACAAGTCCCGATCTTAAAGGTTTTCGGGGTTGTTGTTCATTAAGCAGAGACAACCTCGAGGTCTACGTGAGGGTTCCACTTTTTCTAAGTTTCTCGAGGAGAATTATCAAAGACATGTCCTCCAGTTGAGTCGTCTTAAATCGCAGGTGGTCGCTTTCCTATCTTGCTTACGTTTGGAGGGGTCTTTCAAAGAAGTCCCTACAGGAATCGATAGGCGATATGATTAGAAATTTCTCTTACGGTCCCCAGACTTACTCCTTACTCCCCGGATTTGGCCAGGAAGCTTCATCTTTAAATGGAGTGGTGATACTATAGCTTTGAGGGTAGTGCGTATTGGATGTTCAATGAAGCCGTTATATGAGGGATCCGATATATCCACCACTGTAAAAGATGCTCTTATGGTTGAAGTACTCGGAGCCTCTCCCATTTGTGGAATCATTTCATTTATCCCAACGGGGGTAAATGGAGTCTCACCATGAAGCCTTGTCGAGGTGTTGAGCGAGGTTTCAACGATTCTTGAGTGGCACAATGCGTAAATATCTTTACTTGAGATCGTGATATCATAGAACTCCCGTATCCATAACATTAAGCCCTGAAAGTTTGAAATCAACTTGGACTAATGATCGAAAAGGGTCATCATATTGGAATTTCGATTCCTTCGACTCTTCTTGATTATTTCCTGTCGATTTTTGCCATGAGGAGCCAACGTATACAACTTTTCTTGCATATTGTTTTTAAGAATTGAAGTATGCCACAGCTACTTGAGCCCCGATATGGTAAAATTTTCCCATTTGTCGGGGTAGTTTGTATTTCTCTGCGGTTGCTTTGAGGCGTTCTTGGAAGGTCCACTACGAACTCCTTGAGATGGCCTCTACGGATGAGCACTACATCTACGCCCAGCGGGCGACAATCATCCATGTCGTGGCCATGATCTCGGTGATACTCACAATATTATTTTTGGTCTCGCCAATTTGGTGGGGACCTGAGTTTGTGAGGTTTCGGCAATATTTTTCGATCTTCTATCTAGGCATACACTCTCCCTACCGTGGTGCTCAACGGAGTATAAGAGGAGTGTCTTGGCTCACAGTCGCGCCTACTTATACCGTCTCTCTGCAGGAGACGCCACGAGTTTGCTTTCTTGATTCGTCTATGACCGATCCCACTTACTAATGCTTCTCCTCGGGACCTCTTCCTTGGGGACCTCTGAATTCCCTCTTTTAGGTTGGGGCCTACAATACCTGCTAAGTCAGCATGGCGGCTTAACCGATTTATGTACTTTCTTAGTTAGCGGGATGGTTGGTGCGTTGGCTACCGCTCCCGATACCAACCTTTCTTTCAAGTAGTGCAGGCGTAACCGATGAAAAAATGCAATCTGGATGCACTTCTCGTCCATGTGGTAGATATGTTAATTCGGCGCCGCTTTGGAAGCTTGATTTCCATAACTCCCTTGGCGTTTCCCTGAATTTTGTTTAAGTTCATGATGCTTTAGCCGTGGCTACCGGCCGCGATAGAAGCGCGAACTTATCCATGAGCAGAGATCCGCAGGTGTCTTTTACGGCAATCAATAGTATTGAATTGGTAATTTGTGGAACGGCTTTATCTTTGCCGAAGATTCAGGGACCGCGTCATGACCAGTGGCCCCGAAAAGGACAGTTGTGAATCATAAGCTTTTAGGTGGTTACTGGGGTCCCATATTCCATTGAAGGTTCTCGGCCGGCATTACGACATTATTTCGTACCTTAAACGATATGAGAATGGGAGAAGTGTCTTATGTTTCGCGGGCCTCGTGGGGGAGGCGTGTCCATGGTAGCATTCGATTCCCCGACTTGCAATTAAAGCCCACAGCACGATGTCATGCGTTGCGCCCCGGCGTTGCGATTAATCCCGAGCCTAGGGGAATGCCCTCTTTTTGCGTGTTCGATGCGACTATGTCGATTTGATCACGGGGAAGAGCAGCAGTGCTGCCTTTGTAATGCACTCGTATGTCGGTTTTTCCGTAGAAGGGACGACTGGGCCGAAGTAGGGAATGCCGATTCCTATGGTGATGGCGTCCCGGGGGTGTATTCCTTTTAAATTGACCGGTGATCGTTGTTTCTCCTGCTTGGCGTGCCTGGCGATGGATGATGCTGCGCCCTTACTAATTTCTTCCACTATGATATGGACTTGTGGATGGATCAGGAGCGTCCTAGAATTGTTTGAATGGACCCCAGTGGTCTTTATGTGGATTTTTTTTGTTAAGTAGATTCCCACATGAGGCAGGCGCTTGATTGATGTGTCTTTTCGAGATGTTTGGGAGGAGTGTTGCTCGCAGGTGCGCCACAGGCCATCAAATTTCTCTTGGAGTTCAACTTCTTGATGTTTCTTGAGGATTGGTCTATTCATAAAATTTTGATCAAGTTCCTTTAGGCAGCCCAGGATGCTTGAGGCAAAAAGAACCTTGAGATGTCAGGGTATTTACTCCCCAGCCCCGAGTTGTGACCCTTTTTGGTTGAGAGTCGTTCTTGCTCCGTTACCGCGATCTCTTGTTACTTGATGTTCCCGACTTGATGTCCGATTGATAAAGGGTACCTAGACGCGACCGAAGTCGATAAATAGTGTAGGTACTTAAATCAGTTGAGGGTTTTGACACGGCCAGAATAGGACTATGAAAGTTATAGTTTATGCATTACCTCTAAATAGAGTTTATGGTGGTATTTAAAAGAAGACCTCGAAATTTGGGGCTCGGATGAAGACAAATGTCCTCATCTCAGAGCTTGATGTGACTGTTAGTTGGGGCGGGGCCTCAAATGTGTTAAGCGAATCTTATCATAGGGGGTGAATAAGGATTATGCAATCTTTTTTATTTTTTGAATTTTAAGATTGAATGATAAATTATACTTGATCTAATTCACAGTTATTTAAACTACCCGCTTTAAATAAGAATAATAAAATGACAAGCATTATATTGTAAATTACGGAAAAGGAAAATAACAATATAATCAATAAAAAGTAAATGAAAAAATAACAAGGGGAAAGAAGCCAAACTGACAATTTTAGCAGAGCGGTTTTCTGAGAGGAGTCTTTCGTAGTCGAACTTTCAGCGCCGGAATTTAGAGTAGCAATCCCACCCATATGTGAATTTGGGAGAAAACTCGAGTTAAATGCCGCCTAATGACTCCACAAAAATATGGTGAATCTTCTTAGCAACCACATGCTAGAAATCCAAAGTCAAGCTTTTAGGATTTCGTGTTGGAAATCGAGGTATTTTTGATTTCTATAATTAATGCCCGTTCTGCGACAATTGTTTGTAACAATTAATTTCTTAGTTTTAGTTAAATGAGATTACTCAAATTAAATGTTCAATAATAGTAATTGTAAATTACTAAAATGGAACTTCCAGCGATAATATCAAGGGTTATGCGGATTACTAGATCCCATTGCATAGCTTGATATAATAATCATAATGGTCAGTTATATTATTATACGGCTAATATTATCACGAGCCCGAGAAAGATTACGCCGCAGCATCTGATAGCGTTGAGTTATATTCCGTGTATGGGGTCATCGAGATTTTAAATTGGGGAGTTGATTGAAATCGGCGAGGATACCCGATCGAGGTTTACATTGATAATGTAAAATACAAATTGGACAAAACCGAATCAATTAAATTGTTATTTCAATTATTTGTTTAACGAAAGAAGCTCATTAGTAACTTGTTGAATTCTTTCGCTTTCGTTGATAATATTCGGTTAGTTAACGGTTTTTAACGAGTTGGCTCGTTAGTTAGCAGTGTTGTGTGAGATAGGAAAGGGGCTATATAGGAAAGAGAAAAGATGAAAAACAAAATAACCATCTTTATCCTCCTCATACCGAAAGCCACCACTCCCGTTCTCAGTAGAAAAATTAATTGAAGCTTTTGACATGATTTGCTCTCTCGATTCTTTCGTAAGATTCCTACTTGAAGTCAATCATGAGATTCAACGGATTCTTTGGTGTGAATTGCTTGGAGGCGTGTATTTTCGTCTTTCGTTTAGAAATTCCAAAGGAGGCTTCGAGAGAAAGTTGGTGGCTATTATTGCGATGTAAGTACTCGTTTTATACATATATGTATATATGTATTTTTGTTGTAATTCGTTTATATACATTTATTCGATCTTGGGTGCATTTGTATATGATTTTATATTATGAACAAGTTGCATAATTTCCAACATTTTGATCTCTTAATCTCCCCGATTAAGAACCCAAGTCACTACCCAAGATTTCAACGACTAATATAATAGTAAATGAATTTGAACACCTGGTATAGAAATCTCTAACATATAAGTTGTATGAGAGATTAAGAATGACTTTTTCTTTTGAAATGTATGTGAAAAAAATTTACCTCGTAATTCGTGCAAAAGTTAAGTTAAAATGTGGATATGAAACTTTGACTTGAAAAACGCGTCAGAAAACCACAGGATGGGACCTATGTGGGAGAAGTACGAGTCGACCTGCGTCTCGAAAGTCGGTGGGACTTTGGGACAAGTTCGGGACTACTCTTTGTCCCGACCATAGATTTCTTTGCGGCGAAAAAATGTTTTAAACCTAATTTCGACATTTAATTAAGTGTGAATTGACTTAGTTATGCGGCCGGTCATATTGAATTAATTCAAGCTTAATTCTTCTATCGGGATTCAGCCTTGTTATTTTAACGTTTTAAATATTTAAATCATATTAAAACATGCATTCTTAATCATTAATCATCTGGCAAGGATAAGTAGAGATTTCTTACATATATTTCAAAATAAGCAAAGAAGTCTTGAATCTTGAAATCCACGGCCTTTGATCCTTTTGACATGAAATTTGAGCTCAAAAGATCTACTTCAATCGCACTACTAAAGATGTCAAAAAGATGTTAGTATCGAAAAGTAATTTGTTATCTTGAAAAGCATAAAATGCGAAAATAGTGAATCAGCCTTGATAGATGGGAGCTTGCTACGTGGATTAATTTATACTGAATCAATTTGAGATACATATCGGCCGAAATATTGATTCATATCACATACAACAAAATTAATCATAACTATATATCATACATAATAATTATCAAAATTGAAGACACCCAACAATAATGATGAAGATTATGACATGTCGTCCAATTTATTAGGAACTGACGTGGAGGAACATGGTTAGTTGATGGGCCAGGATATTTGGATTCTTTTTGTGGGGACAACGAGGGGACATTACCCTTCACAGAGGCTGCCTGGATGGTGGGCAGGTGATTGATCACATGGACACCCCTTGTCTTAGTCAATTGAACTCATCAATCCGCATTACACTCCTAGAGTAGAGAGCATTTCAGATCATTTTCAAAGGTTCACATCTATTTTATGAAGAGGATTTAAAATACTTTGCATCTTCATTTCTCATTTATCGAACACCTTCAAAAAATTTACTCCCTCCATTCATACATATATTTTAAGAAATTTTTAAATTTATCTCATAACTTTATTTATTTTTTCTATATTCAAATTAGTCTAAATAAGCATCTATTTTGAGATTTCTATTTCGAAAAACATCCCTATAATTTAAGGATGAAGGGAGTAAATCCATCACATTTGACTAATTTTAAAAATTGATGGTTTATTTTTAAATTTTAAACTCAAATAAATTTATATATGATGTAATAATAAGCAGTTGAACAAATGTGTCTCTTGAGTCAGCGAGGCCTCAATCTAGAACCAAGAAACGTCGTGGCATCCGTAGTCGATTAAAATCGTAAGTTGTATGCATCCAGTTAACGATCTTAACCACTTTGATGCTTAAGTCGGTTGAATGTACAAAGAGATAAATAGTTCGTAAGACAAATTGCACATTACATCTTTCTCGTACAAATAAAGGAATATTTATAAGAAAAATGAAAGGTTTCAAATACTGGATTAGTCTGCCGCGTCGAATATTCTATGTTGACACTTTCGACTAGTGGAAAGAATGAATTTTATAGGATGTCATGTGTCGACTTTATTTATTAGCCTATGAGGCATATCAGTTCGGTATTACTATTAAAAAAGGAGTAGCGTACGGACAAAACAAACTATTGTAAAATAATAGCTATTTGACAACAAGTTTACTATAACTATGCAACCTTCCAACGAGTTTACAAGAAATTAATTATATCTCACATAATACTTAATTTATCAAAATCAAAATGTAAGAAATATTTACTTTTATGTTTTCATTTAAATTTTTTATTATTTCCTGAGTAAGACATGATACTCGGATACCAAAAAAGTATAAACTACTCCCACATTTAGAGATGGATGGAATACCATATTTAATGCCAAATTCTTTCATCCTAAATATATAGTGATATAAATATTAGATGTGGCTAACGAAGTGGGTCGGACGGCCGCGTGCGATTGCATCTGGGGCGTGAGCGGCTTCAGCATCCATCCGTCGAGCGGTGGCTTATTTTGGTGTGCCAGTGAGCAGCCTTTAGAAACAATTAGGCCAGCTCGCCCATTGGCCCGCTGAATTGGTGTCTGCGACTAGTCTTGCTGATCCACTTTGGACCTCGTATTCGGCCCAGCCAGGCCTCGTATTCGGTGTAGCATTTAATCGCCATGAGTCGCAGCATGTTCTGTTTATTGCCAGGCAAAAATAAACCGCACACATCCATAAAATAAACCATAAATATCTAAATCAAAAATTCAATAAATTCCTGAAAACAAACATCAATTTCAATGGTCACTCGTAGGGCCGAGAAGATGAAAGATTGTATATTTCAACAATAGAGAATAATAAATAACTTGTATCTTAACAAAGATTTTATCAATGTATAATAAAAGTAATAGGATGGAATGATTGTATTATGTTAATCTGAAACTAATCGAGAAAGATGATGATGTTAGTTCCTTTGAAATTCTTGATCAAATATTTTGTTATTCAAGATGGGATCACATCAATTTGAACATATAAGACTTTCATAATTGAAGTAGTAAGAACCAAAGATGATATATATTATCCAAAAAAATGAACTAATGATGATATTTGATGTGAGAATCAAAGAAAGTAGTGGTTCTTTATTTATAAGAGGAAAAAAGCAACTAGTTTTTGTGTGACTTACTGACGTCAGCTAATAACAAACTATCTTCTTTCCCGATGAATAAGCTAGTTACGGATATCGATTCTATGGCGGGCGTCATTAATAAAGCAGTGAATCCAACTTAAAGGCTAGGTACGAGACGTCGATTTAATTAAGTGGGCGTCTACTAGATAACGAACAGCTAACGAGCGTGTCTGGCTTGATTCGAACCGTCCCATTTGAATCAAGTAATGAGGCATTATTAGGGGAGGAAACGTTTTAACTAAATCTCATCGCCCCACCCCATTAGTAAGTGGGCGGCTGACGAGCCGTGGGCCCTAGCAGACATGAGCAAAATGGGTAGTGAGTCGGTTATGAGCAGTATAGAACTTGACGCGTGCCACGTCTAATAAACTGCAAGTAGCATGGACCCGCAGGCAAAGAATGTCTATTTAAAGAGCCCGTTTAATAGTGGGTTAGCAAAGGCTGTCGGGAAAGCGGGGGCTTGTTGTGTGAGTAGATAACGACATTTGTCATCATCTCCTTGACCAAGGCTTTTAAATTCTCTTATAAATAAACTCCATTCTCATCATTCAAGAGGTAAGACTAAACCCAATTTTCTTAAGTTATTCCGCTTGGGCCAATCTTTTAGAACTTTCTTATCAGGTAGTACTTGATCGACTTGATTAAATGATGCAGTACTAATTGGGATCCTCGGCCGAAAGGACATGGAACCAAACATCCTGAAATAGATGCGAAGTTAGCGCATAGTGCAGTGCTTTTCCGCTCACAACAACGTGACGGTAGAGGCATTTATCCCAAACAAAGGACCACGAAGATTACGAGACCTCCTCGCATGAGTATCAGGTCATGTTGAGAGGAGCTGTCTGATAACCTCGACTTCGCGAATATTCAATCAAAGGGATAGATGTGAGGCAAACCCGAGGTGAGGTCCCAGCCTGGACCTGCTTAAAATCGACCACATCATAAAATTCACACATCAAGTCTCGTTTCTCAATTAATGTGAAACTATGTTTTTTTTTTTAATTAAACCCACTAAGGGCAATTTTATTGAAAGCAAATAAGAGTTTTTGGGATGAAACCCATACATATAATAAGAACTTAAACACATAAATAAAATGAACCCTAAAAATAAAATTTGAGGTCTCACGCTGAGTTATTTGAAATGATATTGTATTAGCACAATAAGTAATTACTTTGATTTCGCATCTCTGTAATACACTCCTTATCCAATGTGAAACTATGTGTTACTTTAGCTAATGATCATGATAATATACAAGTTGAAAATTCAAAGAAAACGCATGTCATAATTTAATTAAGTAAATCAAATAACGTTACATAAAATATAACGTTAATATTCTAAATTGTGCACATATATGTCAAAATTCTTGTTGGGACATGTCGGTGCCAGGTGGAGAGAAACTCGCTAGACTTGCCTTGTCTTCCCTATAATCATATATCCATTCAGAAGAAATCAAATGATGCCGTATGCTTCGGTTGCCTTTGCTTTTTATACAAAAATGGTGCCGTTTTCTGCCTCCTCATACCCGGAACGCCTGGAGGTGCTACCGTTCGTATAAGTGCGAAATTCAACCCCTTAAAAAATGGATGAGTCTTCACATCCGCTGCTCCACGCTTTGACCCGAATCTCATATTCGGATCCTTGTTCAACAACCCGGATATTAAATCCCGAGCTTGAGCTTCGGTCGAGTTGATTGGTGAATGAGAAGGAAATGTCAAAGGTCTTTTTATTATGTTTCGCAATGTAGCTTCATTTGATGGACCAACAAAAGGGGTGCGTCCATAAATCATCTCGTAGATGAATATACCATAGGCCCACCAATCTACGGCATTTCCATGGGACCTACCTGACGATGGACGAAAATTTTATATAGGAGAAGTGAAAGAGTTAATATAATAAAAAGTTTAGTGCCCAACGCAATTGTACCTGATGCCACCTCAGGTGCCACATACTCATGTGTTCCAACAAATGAGCATGACCTGGCTGAGACCGGCTCGGCAACGAAGAGCCGGTTGTTTGAGAGTGTCTGGACTTTCTTGGACTGGAAGAGGCGGGCGGAAATGCAAGAGAATGGGGTGGGAGCGGAGGATGTTCGAGCTCGATTCGAGTTCGTTGATGAAAAAGGTAACTCAGAAGAAAAATCAGGTGATTCAACGGCTGCGATTGAGTCTGAGCAAAGTGATAGATCAAAATCTGTGAGCATAATGTGTCCATCTGATCTAACTAAGACATTTTCTGGTTTAAGGTCCCTATAAATGATTCCTAACATGTGCAAGTATTCTAATGCCACCAACACTTCAGCTGCATAGAATCTGCAAATAATGTCACATAATTGAACAACAAGATTAGAACAAATAATAACATACCTACCTTTATTATAGTTTTCTTTTCATGACTTGCATTATTATATACTCAAGTAGATAGAACTAGCTTGATTTGGTAAAAAGGTTAATGCAAAAGTTGGAAATGACTTAAACAAGGAGGAAGTAAACAAGGCAAATTACCAAAAGTATAAATTTACAAAAATGGAAACTTGTGATGTCTTCATTGTAAAAAAAATCTCGTTTAAAATTTGGACTTATCAAGGAAACACAAGAAAACAACATGTGTGATTTGAGCAGTCTTTGTTAGAACAAACAAACAAGGAGATCTTAAAGAAATAATCAATCATAGGATTCATAGATGTCATTGAAATCTCAGTTTCATTTAGCTCTTCTAAGAAAATATCATAAACAACCGATAATTTAATAGTCTGTTACATTAGTTAATAATTTTTATATTCGTTATTTGTAATAATCATCGCTAATTTACAAAAAAAAATATCATAATCCAATTATTTATAACACAAACAACTTAAAACATACATACTTCCACCATCTTTTTGTACTACAATTTTTAAGTTTGATAGTTGAACTTTAATTATTTTTATATATGTTGTATTATACAAGTATTTGATAAAAATATATTTCAAAACTAGTATTTTAACCAAATTTAATTTAATATTAACATGTTAATTTAATTTAAATCAATGTTACCTGCGTTAATAGATATAAATTTTTTAGTTCAATTCGGACATACAATATTATCCCATACAACATGTTTGAGGTAGAGGTAGTAAAAAATAAGTTAAAGAGTAGAAAGAAAATTTACCTGGCAGAGGTGATAGGGAAGCGTTTAAGGGGTTGATTGCTTCTAAGAGAATGTAAGTCACCATTTTCACAATACTCCATAACAACACAACTGAACTGAGAAGCTTCAAATTCAGCAAACAGAGTAGGCAAGAAAGGGTGATTTAACATCCTCATAACCTTCCTTTCAGTTTCAGCTCTTTGGACCTTTTTCTTCATTGCCAACACCACTTTATCAACCACCTTTAATAATCATTGACAGAATCAAAAAATTTATATATAGGTGACAAAAATATTAAAGGGAACGAACCAAATAATTTTTCAGAAAAAGTATAATAAAATATTGATTTTAAATAGTAGACGTTAATCCTCCTAGTTACACTACTGACCTTCATGGCATACATCTTTCCTCCTCCCTCCCCCCTCAGTTTGCACAAGTAAACTCTCCCAATATCCCCACTACCAATCTGCCTAACAAGGCTGAAGTCCCTGAAATTCAGCCCCAAGGTAAAATCTTGAAAAGTAGAGTCAGATGACCTGTGATGCATCAAGGTTGTTGGGGTATTTTTATCTGGAAATGGACTTTGACTATGAAAAATGGGCAACTCGAATGATAATCTGCCAAAACTTGTACAATGGCTAGCATCATTGCTACTACTCATTGAATCCTTGCTTGAAGATGTAAATGATGATGAAGAAGAAGAATATAACATTATTGAACAACTACCATTAAAATGCCCAACACCAAATGAATAGTTTGGTGTTTATATATAAAAAAATAGAGGAAAGTAGAAGTAGAGAAATGTTGCTTGGTAAAAGAGACTCTTTTATGGATATAAAGAGGGGGAGAGATATGTAAGAAATTACGTATTGTAGAAGTACTCATAATTTAAGTTGTTTACAGCTTTTTAGTAAATAAGGTTTACAGGGTTCTGAGTTCTGAACATGTGTGTGGTTGTAGGTAAGATGTGTCTAGCAGAGTGGGTCCAGACGATCTGGCGTCAGTTAAGTATCAGGGCATGAGCGATTAAAGTATTAAATGTCTGTCGGTTGATTGTTTTTTAGTGTCTTGAAACATGACGACAGAGAATTATTGAAGGCTGCTCTGTCATTACTAGTTAGTGTCTTTGAAGCGGGCCCGTTTTCTTCGGTCATGAACTTCTATTCAGTAATAAAGGCGTCTTGTTAACTTTAAGCTTGTTTATTTACATGATGCTATTCTATTTATTTAAAATAAAAACAATGTATTATAAAATAAGCCTGAAATATCTAAATCGAAATTCAACAAATTCACAAAAGAAACTGGCTTGATAGAGGCAAAAGTTTTTAACGTCTGGCAAAATAAAACCGTCATAGACATCACATCGAAGTATAACAAAATAAGCAAGAAGTTAAATTCATAAAGAAAATAAAAGCAAAGAAACGCGATTAGCCGTATCATATCTTTGGATATTTGGGAGTAAAAGACGAGGTTGACATGGATGCCTTGGATATACACATTATATAGTACGTTATGAAGTTTAGTTACATGATCGATGGGTCAGACGATTTTCAATCTTCGGCGCGATTAAAGTTGGATATCTCTGAGCACACATTTTAACATGTGAAAATGGGCCAAATGATGATATTTGAACATATAAAACTTTTATAATTGAAGTAGTAAGAACACAGGATGGTATATATTACCCAAAGAAATAAATCAATAATGATATTTGATGTAAGGAATGACAGTAATGAAACAACATTTATAGGAGGAAAAAAGCAGTAGTATTTGTGAGCCCAGGACGTCATTGTGGCAGCTATATTCTTTCCCGATGATCGATGTTTAAATAAATGCTAGTTCTTTGGACATCCGGTTACATGGCGGCAGATCGGTAATAAGGCGAGGTGAATCCAATTTAAAAGATATGCTGAAATGCGTCCGGTTTAATTGGCGGATGTCATTGCGTTAACAGTATTAACGAGCGTGTCTGCAGAGGCATGATTGAACCGTCAGCGAGATCCGTAGCGAGCGTGTGCGGGTACGGCTAAAATCTCGTCCCTTCCCGCCTCTCTGGTAGAGGTGAAATTTAGCAGCGTGAGCATTGGTAGAGGCAGCAGTTAGCAGTCGGTTATGGCTTATTACATGAACCTCGGCCAACATCACGTCAGATTTGTAGGTGACAAAAGTGAATTTAAATATATGCTATATAGAGTCCTTTAAATGTAGTCTCCTCTAAAAATTGTCCCAATTACCCTTTAAACTTTAGTGGAACAAAATTTTTACGATTCACTTTTCAAAACTCTTCTGCAACGAGGGCCTTGGTTTTCCTCTCCCAATCTCCTGTCAATTCAATTGCCTTCTATTCAAAAAATGTCACTTCTGCTTAAATTGCTTCAAGGTACTCAAAATGAATTGGATTAAGAGTTGCACAAGATCCAACTTATCCTTTTATCTATGTAATTATAAGATTCATGATGATTTTATTTTACAAATTGAAGATGGACTCATTAAGAATTTAATTTAAAAATAAATTACTATGAATATTAGATCTAAACTTAATGAATCTAAGCAAAAATAAAAGATAAAAAGTTATTTAATGTCCTTTTTATACAGTGATATTAATGTTAGATCTAAAACTTAATGAATCCCTAAACAAACATAAGACAAAAAGGATTATTTAATGTCACTTTATCTAGTATTATTTAATGTTAGATCTAAAACTTAATGAATCTAAACAAACATAAAAGTATCAGCGAAATTATACATAAATAGAAAATAATATATTCTATAACATACTTTGAGAAATAATTTAAATAATTTTAAAAATCTTAGAAGAAAATTTAGGAATTTTGTTTTCATCAAATGGATGGATGATGAAGATAAAAAAAATATATTAGATGGTTGCAGAGAAAACTAAAAGATGTGAAATGAAAGTAAACCCAATAATGATGCAAGTGATATTGAATAAGTTATCCCAATTTTAAAGAAGTGTTTTGAGTACAGATCTGTTTGAGAGATTTAGAAAGGGAAAAATTCGGTGCAAGTTTTTTTTGATAAATGAACTAATATTTTTTGTTTCCGGTAAAATTTAAGGGCTTTTTGATAATTTTAATCAGGGATACTATATATAAAGGACTATATTTAGCATTTATATATGGCAAAGGGGGTAAAAATGAATTTTAATTTGTTGTGTAACACGTATCAATAAATCGAGTTAGATTTAAGCGGGTATCGATTCACTCGAATAGATAGATTACTAAGTCATATAGTTATGATTGGTATAAGTTTGGAATAATATGATTTACTTATTAGTGTATTACATGAATGTGTATTGAAGTCGGATTTATCTGGTTGAATATCGAATAGGTAAATATTACAGTTGGTAGGGGGGTGAGGACGTCAGGGTCACTGTCATAACACATATGAAAAGTGAGCACGTGGTGAATGGGAAGGGGGGTTGCGTAGCTAGTTGACCTTTAGACAAAATGTACAGAGTACATCGGTTGAATGTGACGTTTGTGTAGTGTTTGGGAATGAGGGAATCTACCTACATCTCAAAAATGATGATGACACAATAATTTTGTCACTTTATTTCTGTAATAATAATACATGGAGTATTTAGTTTCAATGCCAAATTAGCTTTCTCTATGTTTGTAAACAACATTAATGCTCTGTTTGGAGCATATGAATTTTGGTAAAGATAAAATTTAAAAATTAATTTAGATGATGATAATTAAGTTTAATTAAAATGAATACTTTAAACTATTGTTTGAACACTATTTGATTTATTTAGGTGAATTAATGTGAAATATAAATAAAAATAATATTTACTTTCGTTATA
This sequence comes from Lithospermum erythrorhizon, assembly GCA_019722365.1. Lineage (NCBI taxonomy): Eukaryota > Viridiplantae > Streptophyta > Magnoliopsida > Boraginales > Boraginaceae > Lithospermum > Lithospermum erythrorhizon. The sequence goes on from JADFUC010000994.1 coordinate 415,685, forward strand.
CCACAATGTTTAATTCCACATTTATCATTGCACTGACACGAATTTGGGACCTCGTCATTACAAGTAATATCCTGTGAATATTAACCTAGCCCTAGTTGTTACCAGTAACCTAATGATAGTAACTCAAACAAAAGTAAACTTAGAATTTAATTTAGATTCAAGTAAATTTATCCAATCCAAACGGCCCATAAAACATAAACTCTTCTATTTTTTTAAGTAGTCGGGAAGGCAGTTTGGTTCGGATTTGACCATAGAGAAAATATATAAAATAGGATTAAATTAATTCATACTTGATTCGAAAGTGAACAAAATTTTCGGAATCGGATTCAATCCATTACAACAATCTCATCTAGGTGAGATATATGAAAGTTGCGAACTTTGAAGTGATGTTCACTACGATGTGAAATATATCCTAGGAACATATACCGCTGTAGTGATGCGTCTTTCGTTGTGAACTTACAAGATGCCTCCATACCTTATTAAGTGAGGATAATTTGTCTAAAGATTTAATTTATTCTCTTGTCTCCCCACTTGTGTCCTTTGTTAGCCATAGCCTCTTTTAGGCGTTAACAGGATAAGCGATACGTTAATCGCTTAGGTTACTTAGGTTCGTTAAAGAAAGATTAAAATTCATTCGGGTTACAATTCGTACGATTATGATTTATTATCCCCAATCGAAATTCGTTTTGATTATGTATGACAAAGAGTGTCATCACATCATGTGTCATAATCAAAATCCAAAAATTGTCCTTTCACTACTACAAAAAAAACTTGGACGTCACTCAAAAAATCACTTGAACGTCACAAAAAAACGCCTTAATCATATCTGATGTCTAAGTTAGTACTCAGGCGGCGCTACTGTTGAGCGCTGTCCAAGTAAGTACTGTTGGCCAACTTTTTAAGCCGTCCAAGTCATTATACTATTTTTCTTTTTGCATGTTTTAGCTATTTCGTCCTTATTAATTTATACATAAAATTACTATTAATGTCACAAAACATACATTCATTCGAGTTAAATATCGATCAAAACATATCTTAACGCTACCAAAACAAATATAGCTAGATAAATATTATATTTTATCCCAGCGTACATCAAGTCAAATATAACTAAACATATATTTATCGACATATATTCCCAGTCAAAATATGGCTAAGCAGACATGTCTGATATCTAACTAAGCTAATAGTTTGAGACCACAAAATACTGAGTTAGTTATCCTTTCTGACACATGGGTGAAGCTCTTCGCACTTTATAATGGTTTGAAGTATGCATTCCATATAGATAGCCACCGTCCATCTTTGAACATGAGTAATTAAATATCGAAACTATCACGATGCTCGAGGATCTACGAAAAAATTAAAGAATAAATTATATAGTTCATACTTTACGGCTTTCAATTAGTATGGCATCCACATATTTAAAAAATGACTTACAGCTAAAGAAAGAGTGGTAGTGCCAGATTCTAAAATGTCCTCCATAAACACCTTCATCTTTGACTTATAGAAAAATAGATCGTATTGCCACTCGAATCAACTTCATCTTTGACTTACAGAAAAATAGATCGTATTGCGACTCAAATCAAATTTTCCATGAGGATATGACAATCGTGTGACTTTAACACGCCAAATGCTGAATCTTTCCACGAGATCTTAGAGTTTCGATGTTTGATGATAACCTGGGGACCTTAACGAATCTCGAGAGTGTGACAAAAAAACTTTTTCTCCTTTCTTAAAATATGTGCAACTAGGGTGCAATATGTTTTGCATCCATCCTTTCTGAATCTCGATTCTTCTGCTTATCCCCGATTATATCGAGTCGCTTCCTTGAGTTTTTACCTTATCTTTTTTGTTTATCCTTTGTACCCAATAATGTGTAAACATAGCTTTCAGTGACATTTTTCTCGTGATCATAAGGTCTATGAAATGCCTGACTGCTAAATCTTTCCAATAAGTCAACTCCCAAAAAATTGAACACTTCTTAAAACCCCTAGATGGCACCGACTTAGCATTTTGTTTCCCAGAGGAATTTGCAAGTTTTTCACCTTATCAAACACCTCTTGGCCTGTTAAAACAGGAGGAGGTCCTCGATTTTCACATTTTAAAATCGAATATTGAATTTTCTTTCCTATATCATTGCTCCATAAAAAAACCTCGATGGCCATGTAAGCTTACTTTTCTTGGTCTGTCCAGACAAATCAATTTCATCTTCGCGCTTGAGAGACATCCATATTGTGATTTTACCACTTATGTCAGAATAAATTTTCATACTTGAGGCGTCATTATTGTTCCAAACAATATAGCCCTCAAATTGAAGATCAATAGTGGGAGGCAGTCAATTAAGTCTTCTCCGATATCCTTAGGATTTCTTCCGCTTCCATTCACTTACACTGCATTCGCTTTCTCTCCGTGTCCAAATTCAAACTGGCAGATTAGTTTTAGAGTGAGTTTCCTCTCGCGGTTGTCCATGAAGTGTAGGTTATTAATACATCGAGAAAGCCGTATCAAAATGCTTAGTTCTGCTAAATCTACTTTATAATGATTTGAGCACTTCGATAAGGACATGAAATAAACTTTTGTTTTTGACATTCATTAGAAAAGTCGATAAAGCTCATACTTTTAAATATGTTGATGTGAATTGATTCCATTTATTTATATACGTTGCGACAATTGTATATCAATTCATTTACCGGTTAGGATTAAATGTGATTATCGAACTTAGTGTTCAACTTAGTAATTGTATATTACTAGTGTGGGTTATAGCTGATAATTTAAGGGGTTATGGCGATTGTTAGATCTTACTCGTGTCGTTATAATAATAGTAATTGAATTGATTATTATTATTATACAACTTCTTATTATCGGCGAAGGTCCTTGTAGCGTACGGTGGCCGTTGAGTTTATGTTTCATGTATGAAATTAAAAGAAGAGCGTATATGAAATGTATTTCTCAAGTACAAGGAGTTCTACATTTTATAATAGAATATGATTGAACAAATAGAATCAATTAAGTAGTTATTTAATTGGTTCGGAGTAATTTAGTGTTATCGATAACTTGAAAGATTATTTGATATTGACTGGAAATACTATTTAATTAAGCTAATTAAATAGTTAAACTTCCATTAGTGTCTTAACGAACTAATAGAGTTAGCGAAATTAAACTAATCACTAACGGGTTAAACTATCGAGAACTTTGTTTAGCACTGGCGCATATAAACAAACTTTAGGAGTTTTTATGACATAAGTTTAGAAAAATATTTTCATCAAAAATCTACAAGTAGCCGCCCTACTTTGGCGAAATTCTCTTAAATTTTGGGTTTTGTTCTTGAATTGACTTTATGGTGTGGACCAACTAGAGATATCATACGATTGATATTTGCAGCAAGGGAGGTAAGAAGGGAAGTCAAATTCACGTTGTGAATTTGGGCGTCTTGAAACTTTAGTGGAATTGCTCATTACTGATATAAAGTACTACATTTTATTCATATATTGTCATTATATGTTTTTGTTGAATAATATAGTAAGCACTTTTAGATTCATGGAATTATGGATTTGTTACTCATATATCCATAGTATTTTCCATCGATGGCATCGCCAGAGCCAAATTAAAATTGCTTTACATTATTTATTTTATCTTATTTTGTTTTTATGAATTTTATTTGATTAATTCTTGTTCATATATTTAATTGATAAATATATGATGAGAGAATAAATCACCATGTTCTTGATTGACCCAGTTACACGTATGTTGCAAGTTTATGATGATGTATTATCATATTTTTTGTTAGCAACATGGATTTTGTTTCTTAAATTAAAGTTAGATTTAATTGGTTTTGTTTCAAAACGGTTTTGTAAACGTGTTTGGGGCTTGTAAATTTTTGTAAATTACAAATAAATTGTTTTACGGAACCCGAATAGCATGTAGAAGATGCGCATTAGAATTTCATAATTTTTGAATTTATCTAAAGCGCCTGAAAACAATTTTGAGATTTACGAATTTGTTTAATTAATAATTAAATATGAAAAATTTATTTTGAAAGACCAGTGGGATTTGTTCGAAATTATGAAGTTTAACGTGTTAATTTCATAGAATTTTGAAAACTTTAAAAGCCTTCAAAATGATTTTACAAAGCGAATTAAATTAAATCGAAAAACCGAGTTAAATATGGTATTATTACCATAAATCGGCCGACCGACTTCGATGACCCTACGAGGCGCGTCGGTGTCGGATCGGGCGATTTTAGTACCAAAATAACCCGGCAGTTGACGACTTCTGTGGCGGCGCCGTCGGCAGTGGACCGTATTAGGTGTCGTCAAAACCAGTCTCGGCGTGTGCCATAATTTTTGAAAACCCTAATTCGAATTTATTCCTTGTTTTTGGTTTCCTAAAATTATGGGACTGAATATATTCGATTTTTTATTGATTATTTGTCATTTTAATCACACACAATTGATTGTAATTAATTATGTGATGATAATTAATTAATTTCCTTTATATTACCTCTTTTTAAAATTAATTTAAAGTGATAAACAATTATAGTAACAATTTCGCTACTTAATGTATTTTTAGAATATATTTGTGATAAAATATTTTCTATAATATGTATATAGTTAATAATTATTAGTAATAATTATTAATTGACTTTATGTGTATGATAATTGAGTTTATATTAATTAATTTTAATATGTGTAATTACATGGATTAATTAATTTGATAATTACAGTAATTTTCGATGCCATTTAAAATATTTATTAAGTTCATTTATATGATTTAATAAAGTGCACATATTTTTGTAATGGTGATTAGGAATGGAGATATATAGATATAGCTGATTTATTTTAGTCTGAGAACAGTAATCTTTGTAAATGACAATACGGGTCATATTTTCTTGTATTTATTTATTTATTGTTTTACCCACTTAAGCTTGCAATTTGTCTAAGATGGGTTAGTATATAAAATATTGTAACAAGTAGAATATTGAAGAATAAATTTCACGGTGGTGGTACTTGGTGGACTCGGATAGATCCCGAGGAAGTCTGAATCTGAAGTGGGAGCATGTTGGTATTTGATAAATACTTGTAAGGAGGTTACAGGGGCCATGTCGTATATCTCTTGAATGTGCGTGCTGTTTTATTTTTTTTTCATGTTGCGTGTATTGCTTGATTATGTGCTAGTATCGTGAGTAAATGAAAACAAAGTAATAATAATCTCGCGATTAAAATTTAAGTAAAGTATCAAGCCAATTTTAAAGTTGTGCGTCGGTGCATCGATTGGGCACACCGTGATGGCGGGTGTTACAATGTTGCGTTTGATATGTGATGTATCATGTTGAAGTGATTTCATTTAATGTTGTGGGCTTCGGATGATCAATCCAAGTAACTGCTTTTGGTTTAATTGGTATGTAACGGTTTGGAGATACAAATGTTGGGTAGCATCTTGTAAGAGAATCTTTAGTATTGTAATAGTTTATAATTGGTTGACAACACCTCTTATTATATTTAGTTCAAAATGTATGCGGTGTTCTTGGTTTGAATTTAAGTATAATGAATGCGATACTAATATATTTAGTTTGAAGTATAAGTATTTACTTTACAATTTATACATGAGGAGTGTTTTTATGATAGTTCTTGAGTCTATTATTTTATTCTTATTCTTTGTAAATTAATAACGTACATTGCTACTCCTAAGAACTCCTTACATTTCAGTAACTTGAAAGAAGTGCAAGGCTGAATCTTTCCGAATTTGGTGGTCACCGAGCTTGAGAATCATTCTGGCTTGAAGGTAGAATCGTCTTTGAACAATAAGGTTCCTTGAGCCTAATGATAGTGCCTGTCGGAAAAGGATCCCACAAAAAGCCTGAAGTACGTCTTGTGGATGTCGATGTCTGTCTTTGCCCGATATGGAACCTTCGTTCCAAATTCAATATGAAAAGGTGGCGGCGTATGACATATACCCGGCAACGAGGAATTATTCGAAAGGAAGCTAGAAACTTGAGAGATGTGATGCGTACTCTACTTGGTAGAGGCGGACGGGCCCATGACCCACTCGTATCATTAAATGATTGAAGCGGTCGATGGGCCTGAAGCCTTGCGGGCTTTGGTCTCCAAAGCCAGGCTGTGGATCTCATCACGGAGTCTCTTCCAAACAAATTCTCTCGGTTTGTCGCTTGAACTTCAATATCTTAAATTTGAGTTATCTATAGCAGAAGCTGCGCTAAGATGATCACGAATCTTGAGGCGAACTGGGTAAGACTAAAACTTCTACTCCTTGTTTTGGTGGTCCCAAACAATGTGAGGAGATTTAAGAAGAAGAAAAGAGGTTGCAGCGAGGCCAGGGTTCTAGTGATACGAGGTTCTTTGGAAAGGGAGGAGCTAGGAAGGATGACAAGTGCGTTATTGCGGAAACTGAGTCATTGGAAGTCGACTGCGTAAGTTCAGGAATGATAGGAAGAATGATCTCGCGACCACTCGGCTACAGTATGTATGTTATTGAAGTTTGTACAACTTCTCGTTTCTACTTACGTGGAGTCTTTGGAGCACGGTTGTGGTTCTCGTATTTGTCGTAATATCACGGGAACTTCGGAAAGTCGAGTAGAAGACTCGAAAGAGGGAGATGGATCTGCGTGTGGGGAAATGGCGCGAAGGTTGCGACCGCTACTTGATAGGATCCATTAGTTTAAATTTGTCCACGGGCACTTGTTTGAACTTATCGGTTTACTATGTACTGCCGATTTGAGGAATATTATTTATTCTGTTTTGAATAATGATGATGGTTTCATTTCGATAGATCTAGATAATTTAGGATCATAGAATGGGGTAGTGTTTAATGCAACCTCTCCGGCTAAAATGAATTATCTGGCTTTAGACATGATTAATGAGTCATATAACCTAAACTTAAAAGCGGAATAAGCCTAACGACTTAAACCAAACATACTGTGGAATTGCGAGACTAGGTCGCGTGCGAGGCAGAATCGAGAAACCCCGAGCTCCGGTGGAATACTTGAAGGTTTCGATTATAGATCATACGATAAGTGTGAGTCTTGCCTTTTAGACAAAATGACCAAATGCCTTTCAGCTTAAATGAAAGGGCAAGTGATTTGTGGGGATCATCACCTTGGGTGTATGTGGGCGATGAACACATCTGAGGAGGTTACTCATGCCGTTACATTTTCTTTGATGACTCTGATAGATATGGTTTGTGTATGCGATAAGACACAAACCACGAGTCCCTTTGAGAAGTCGGGGAGTTCCAAAATGATACAAAACCAATTGAACAAGACAATAAAAGATTCTCCGGTCGGATAGAGGTGGAAATATTTGAGTCAAATTAAATGCTAAATGCTTAGAAGTAGTATTGTTTCACAACTTCATCAGCGGGGAAAGAACGCCCTGACGCAATGGCGTGTCCAGAAGGAGAAATCGAACCCTTCTTGACATGGTTCGATCTATGATGAAGCCTATGTGATCTACCCGATTAATTTACGGGGATATGCGCTTCTAAGCGCTGACCTTTACCTTAAACGGATGTCCAATAGTGAGTAGATAAAACTCTGATAGGCGTAAGTTTGGGAAGATTCCCAAGTTGGGTTTCTCAAGATTTGGAAATTTGTGAAACTTATGTTAAAGAGATTAACAAAAGATAAACTTGCGCCAAAATCGATAAAATGCTATTTCATAGGATATCCAGGAAAGCGGTTAGTTCTTATACACTTTGAAGCGAGGAGAATAAAATCTTCATTCTTCGAAACGGGGAATTATTCCTTGAAAAGGAATATTTGTCGAGAAGGACTAGAAGTAATGGTGTTCATCTTGATGAAGCTCAAAGGCGATGAAGTCAATCTTCGTCCATAATGCGAGAGGCATCGACATCTACAAGTGGAACCTTATTTAAGCAGAAGACCCGGTTAGCGATCGAGAAAGCGTGGAAGAACCCGACCATAGGAGATCAGCGAGGGGATCGCCACGGGCCGGCGGTATGAAGTGAAGCTTTCATCATTGAAAGTGAGCTGAGCCCACTTCTTACAAAGAAGCAATGGAATAATGAGGATGACCGACAAATGGAAAATAGCCTACTTGATCTGAAGGATGGATTACATGCGAAAAGAGGTTTGGTCACTTGTTGGATTTACCACAGTGTTCATACGAATGTAAATGGGTATTTGAAGAAACTTATGATAAAAGGCGGGAAAGCGTTGATGTTTTCAAAGCTAGGCCTTAGCGAAAGGTTTCAAACAAGTTCGGGAGTGGACTATGGCGAAACTTGCTGCTTAAAATTGATTATCTTCAAATCATCCAGGATAATCTTAGCCATTCTTTGCATTCATGACATGAAATATGGCAGCAAATGGATAATAAAAGAACTTGACATACGAATGGAAATTTAGAGGAAGATGTATGCGTAGGTACAACCTCCGGGCTTCACATTAACCCTAAGAGGACCTAAGTTATGCAGTACAGAGTCCATTTATGGTCTTAACGAGCATCCGCGGTTGGAATCTACATTTTGATGAATCGATCAAGAGTTTGGTTTCATCAGGCGAAGAAAAGAATCTTGTGTATACAAAGTTAAGTGGGAGTTATGTATCATTCATAGTCATGTATGTGATGTTGTCTGCTATCATTATGGAGGCTTAGGCATTGATTTTAAACTCAGTCAAGGATTGGTACATTGCAAATGTTCTCAATGAGGACTTAGAAGCGAATCCCATGATATGCTTGGAACCGAGATCACGAGATCGAGCCGGAGGCTGAGTTGGACTTTGTTAGGATCTTTGTATGTGAATAAGGTCTTCTGAGGACCAGCGTAGGTAATTAAGAAGGGTAATCTCGCTGAGAATATGGAGTTCAACTCGGCGAGCACGGTGTCCCAGTGGCGGATGAGCGAGAATGAAAGGACATACTAAGTTCGGCTATGGGATCCATCGTATGTCGTATTTAATATGACCAGACTTATTAATGTGCTATGCGCTAGAAGTGTAACTTGATAGATGCGAAGCTAATCGGGTGAAGCTTGGTTAAATTCAGAAGTGCATCTTGAAGTATGCGAGAAGACTAAAGTGCTTTCTTGGTATATAGTGGAGATGAAGAGGTTCTTGATAGCGAGGAATTTTGGCAGTTTAATGTGAGGGGGGCGTTCAGTGCAGGTATGTATTTTTGTCGAAGCGATTGGGCGGTATCTTGGAGGAGTTCCAAGCCTTGATGCTGTTGCCAGATTCTACCGGAGAATACATGATAGGCAGATTAAAGAAGCATGTTGGATAAAGTTCGTGGCCCGAACTTGGTGTGGTATCCCAGGTGAGGACGGTGGGTTGCTGTGAAAATCAGGCGATAGCCTGACTAAGAGACCCCGGGCACGTCCTGAGAGTCCAAGCACGTACTCGAGAAAGTATCGCTGATTAGAGATATGCTTGATAGAGGTGATGTAAAGGCAAAGTAGAAACGAGGCCAATGCGGCCGGCCGCTACTAAACCAGCAGGAGAAGTCGGTGGCTGATGAGCATGCGAGGCATGGGTCTTCTGCGGATCATCGCGGTGATGTTAGGTTAAGTGGGAGTCAAATTATGTCTATTGTGTTATGTGAACAAATATTTGAATATTATTGTAGCATATTATTTTAAATATATTTGTTTTCTTTATGTCTACCTTTAAATTTACATACAATATACATGTAGTGTATCCTCGATGAGTGAAGGTAAAATCCCTAGGTTAGTCTATGTTTTCTAGAGAGGTAACATATTTATTAATTACACTCTTGAGCCTAGAAACATAGGATAGCAGGCCCAGCAGTCGGATCTTTGATAGTTAGGCGACAACGTCATATGACTAACATGGTGTTTTGATTAGTGATCCAAGATTGATCGTTTGCTAGAGGACAGATCCCGATACCGTGCTTTGCCGATGCGGTAGTGAGGCAGTATGGCAAAACGAATTCATAGAAGATATAGCATATACATTTCCTGACATTGTTTATAATTTTAGATTTGTCGATTCTTGACATACGATATAACTATACGTATTATCTGACTACGTACTTTGACTATGACCAACGTCACATAGCGGGGATTATAACGGCATATGTTGGGTCGGCCCAGCAGATGAAGATGTAGAATGAATGTTGATATTGGTAGAGATTTATCCGTCCGCGATATAGAGAGCGATCTCGAACTCTCCCTTGCTTGATTCTTGATTGGTTTATGGGGACATATAAATGCTTCATCGGTTCATATAAATAAAAGTTGTGGGTGTTTCATGACACACTTCTTATGGTTGATACATTTGGGGGAATGCAGCACGTGATAAAGGAATTGTAAGATATTGTCGAGGACAAATTGGGGTGTTGGAAATCAAGTAGAAATTGATTCCATTTACATGCCCGTTGCGACAATTGTATATCGATTCATTTCAGTTGGAGTTAAATGTGATTATAAAGAACTTAGTGTTCAACTTAGTAATTGTATATTCTTTAAGGTGGCTGGTTCTCGCATGATAATTTAAAAGGGGTTATGAAGCGATTACAGATCTTTTTCAGTGTCGTTATAATAATAGTAATTGGTCAATTATTATTATTATACAACTACTATTATCTGAGCCTAGAAGGTTACACACATATAGTGGCGGTGAGTTATGTTTCATGTATGAAATTAAAAGGCGTATAATTGAAATGTATTTCTCGATTACAGGAACCACATTTTATAATAGAATATTGATTGAACAAATAGAATCAATTACATAGTTATTTAAATTGGTTGAGTAATTTAGTATTTATCAATAACTTGAAATATTATTGATATTGACTCATTACTATTTAATTAATCTATTTAAATAGTTCGTACAAATATGACTCGTTAGTGTCTTAACGAACTAATAGAGTTAGCAAGTCAAAACTTCATGCCGCGGGTTGCTTATCGGGCTTGTTTTTGACTGCCCATATAAGAAAACTTTAGGGTTTTTATGGCGTAAGTTTTAGAAAAATATTTCATCGAAAACCATAAGAGTAGCAGCCCCCCCTTTTGCGAAATTCTCCCGAGAATTTTGGGGTTTTTAGTTTCTTTGTTGGCCTTTGTTGCTAGCATCATCGGTTGATTGATCTCTCTGAGGTGTGGGACGACTAGAGATGTCGCCTGATTGATATTGCAATGAGGAGGTGAAGGGAAGTCAAATTCGTTGTGAATTTGAGCGTGTCAGAACTTTAGTGGAATTTACTCATTTCCGATGTAAGTACTCTGTTTATTCGTATATTGTAATTATATGTTTTGTTGAATAATATCGTAAGCACTTTAAGATTCACAGGATTAGTGAATTTTAATATTTATACTCATATATCAATAGTATTTTCCATCATCATATTCTTGTGACAAGCGATTAGCAACCATCCACTTTAATTCAGCAATTCACAGAATTCTGAAATATAACATAAATACAACTAATCATATCACATATATCAAAGACTATTCGCGTCGATGTGACCATACTCATATATAATAACTAGTTCAAAAGATCGCATCAATATGCCCATATCACATTACTAATGTAATTATGAAAAGAATAATAAATACATTTTAGATACTATTGCTTACTTCTGAAACAGAGTACTTCATTTTAATGTTATCAAAATTGCTACTTATTAGACAAAATTACTACTATTGTTTGCTACTATATTCATTCCAATATTATTAAAATTTATTTACCTATTTTACATAATCTTGACTACAATTAAGGAATCATCAAGCCACAAACAGAGGAAGGAAGAACGAACACATCACATAAATTAATGAAGTGAACTAATGAAAATGAACAACAAAATTCAGACAACTATATACACACAAAATTCAAAAAAATTAAACTTGAACTATATACACACAAAATTTAAAATTTTGAATTAATAATTCAAATCAAAATTCGAAACAACATTCAAGTGCATACATACAATATTCAAATTAAGAATTCAAAAATTTGAATTTAAAATTTAAAGTATTAAATTTTGTTGTAAGCATCATATCAAATGCATACCTTTTGTTTTAGAGAAATTGAGATGAGGGGTCCGGTGGCTTCTCGAGGTGGGGGTGGAGGTGGGGTTGGGGTGGGGGTGATGTTGGTGGTGAATAGACGAAGGGTTTTTGGGTTGTGAATAGCTAATGTACTGTACTCATTAATAATCATTTTCAATTTTTCATTTTTTTTAATATGAAAAGCATAAGCACTTAGACAACATGATAGAGCGATTGCTTTTTAGGTAGTAAATCTCTAAGTAAAGTGATATCAAATAACTTATAGTATTGTTTGAGATGATTTTCCTTGTATGTTGATTTTTTCTTTCTTTTGTATATTCTAGGGAGGGTTTTTTTCCTATGCACCACTTTGTATATTCTAGGGAGGGTTTTTTTCCTATGCTCCACTTTGGTAGTGACCTCATATTTGTATTGGATTTTATGCAAACTGAACAAGTTATTTACACAAATCCCCGAGAAAAAACCCTTTAATCTCAACAGAAGAATCTAATTCAGTAATATGGCAAGTCTCCACAAAACAGTAAAATATTTCCCTATCCAATAAGAGTATTAGATCACAATGCTTACTAACAACTAACACTACTACACTCATAGAAAGATCATCTCAGTTGGTACCTGGATGCACAATCTTGCCGATACTATGCAAGCAACGGAGATAAATCTAGTATTGCTTTACATTATGTTACTAAATAATGAATGTGGCTTTATAAGCAGTAAGTAAACTTATAAGCCACCCAAAATCAGAATGAATGTGGCTTTATGATAAATTCGCGAAAGGGAAAAAACGCTCTCAGCTATGTATAATCGCCTCATAGGAATAGGAGGATGCCAGTGGTTGCAATCCAACTTAGAATAGCCTGAAGATAGCTATCACTTCAGCAACACTTTCCAAATCTTTCTCACATACACAACTAATGACCATACAGCAAGCCAGGCTGAGAAATAAAGCAATAGAACACCAGAAGAAACCAGGGCTCCCGTTCCTATGATACTGCAAAGAGCAAGAATATGAATTTTCTTGTTAGAAGACGATATATCTTCCAGATAATAGATCAAGCCCCCACGTCAAAGAGAAGAAGAACCTGCTGCCTCTAGTTCCAAGCAAGATGGTTAATGCTATCATTTGTGTTGCTGTTTTCCACTTCCCCAAATTATTTACTGCTACTGCCTGGAATTTAATATCCAACTCAGCATCTACCAACATGATTATAGCATTACAGATCTATGACAGAATAACAATTACAAACCTCAGAAAGTATGCTACCCTGAGATGCAGCCCATTCCCTAACGGCAGACATTGTTATCTGCAAGGGAGAAAATTAACCGAATTGATGTCTAATATCAAGCCATAAGCTTGGAGAGAGAAACGCAGCACAAGGGGACATCTATTAGAATTCAATTTTATTTTGTGGGTAAAAGGAGGGGGGAAACCTATTGTAGAGGTGCTTTCATGGTCATCGAAAACGGAAATGATTTTTGCATTCCACTTTTTGATAATGCCATTTATCTCTTTCCTACTATGAATCCAATTTTACACTATAAATGGAGTGTCATTACCAACAAGTGGACTGTTGGAATCATTTATCGAAATTTATGAGACCCTAGCAAAATCTCATACATTTTAACGAGGAGTCTAGGTAAACTTTCTATTTAGAATTGCTAGATGAGTAACTCTAGCTGAATATGAAAATCTCGAACACGTTAATCTATCTTGATTCTTCAGAAATAAGAAAGAACAATGATCTGCTTGGGTAATCATATATGGTGTCCATGAGAAGTCACTTCTGACATCAGACAAATATTTTAATACTCCATCCTGCCTAAATTGATTAACACCTTGAGACTTTCTTCAAGATTAAAGATGTATGACTCCGCAAAGTAATTTTTTTATTGCGACTTCCTCCATCCATTTTTGTATGGGATGTTTTGTTGGGCACAAAGTTTGAAAATTCAAATTTATATCTTATAAACAATTTCCCCCCCATTACACTCTCACATTTAGTCAAAACAAGAACCTATTATGGGATTGCATAAAAAGGAGAACATTCCTTACGAAATGGATCGAAGGAGTATGATTTATTTTTAGTATTACTTGGTCAAAACATGACATAGCTTTGGGATCTCAAAGGAAAGGAAAAAAGTGACACATGCAATGGAGGGGAGTATTCAATTTGAGGGGACTAATAGATGCTCACCTCCCTACCAATAATGGCTATTGCCGGTACAGGTATTAGCCATGGTGCTTGACCAAATATACCAGCTTCCATAGGTCTACTACATAACAAGACTAATGTGGCAGCGACCATAAGCTGCACAGATCCAGAAAAAATGAGGGGAAAATTACAATGCATCTTAAAATAAAATAGACACTGAATGATAGAAGAAAGGGAAGTAACTAAAGGAAACTCAAGGATTTGAGTTAGAAGTATAACCCTGTACTGGAAATGACAAAGACTGGTACCTTATCAGCCACTGGATCCAAAAATGCACCAAAGGCAGTTCCTAATTTCATCTAAAACAAATGAAAGCGTTTAGAATCTGAACAAGTATCCAACTCAATCAAGGATAGAGGTGAGTACCCTTCTAGCAAGATAACCATCAAGCCAGTCTGTAATTGCCGCAACAATGAATATACATGTTGTAGCTGGAGGGCCCCACCAACTCTCAACATAAAATGCTAATACAGAAAGAAATGAGCTGATGAGAGAAAGAAGAAAGATCCACATAACAAATTGCTACAATATTTCACTCTAGAAGAGCAACACAGTATAATCAAGAATTCCCCCTTTTACATGTAAACTTGAGGACACATGTCCCTCAACTACGCATTAACAGCATGAGCTTGGAGGATACTATAGATATATGAACAGACCCATGAACTGGATACATAGAACTGAGGGTTTTCAGGGAGACTGCCATAAGCAAATGGCTCTATGTTGGAAAAATAGGACATTCTATTGATTGAAATGTTGTACATCATAGTAATTTAGAATAACTAATAGTAGGGAGCAATTTCCAGATCAAGATTGTAGTATTCAGAAATTTGCCAAGTACCAATACCAGAAGGAGTATTTTGTCCTAGTCATTTCAATAGATCGAGCACTCACCATGGAATATCATAAGCTCGTAACAAGTATCATAAAATTCCCATTAAAATTTGAATTTTCGGAGATCTACCCCTTTGCACCAAAAAATACCTATTTATAGTTACACCAAATGGCTCATTAGTCATTACACTACTTTCACTTCATATATATTGTCAAGTAGTAATTAGTCCTTGCACTTCCTCTTGGGGTCAATTTGGAAACGCTCTATTAACAGATGGGTATGGCTGTGTATTATCCGACCCCCGTTTACCCCGCTCAAGTGTGAGCCTCTTTAGAGGCATTGAGGAATGTTGTTGTATAGTTTCCTTACCACAGTCATGTAGCATCTAGACTATCACTATCGCCTCTAGACAGCCATTGTTACATCGAAGCCCTATTTTAACTAAAATGTGAAAACGAGATTATAAAATTATGACTATTGTTTATGCCTACAACTAGAAAAGAATCACCAGCAGCTTTTACTTCTTCTATATCTCAAACCCAATTAGACAATCCTATTTCTTATCGTACAACAAGTGAAACTCACCTCAAACGTTCTGAGGGTTAATGGCTGCAAGTGCATATTTCTTACATAAAACTTGTTTCCCACATGAATTGATGATGTGGAAGTGCTAAAATATGCAGCAACATAACAAAATATAATACATAATGCTGGAAACTAGTGTAGCTAAAGATAATGAACCACAACAAAATGACCACACTAAAACCACCACCACCACAACAACAACATGCCCAATGCCAAAGGCTCTCAACCGAAGTTGGCTTAAAATTGAACTACAATTGAAAACGTAATTGATAAACCGCAAGTGCACTACCAATGCTTCTTATCTAACGCGGTTTCTAGATACCAGACCGCACTCTTTGGTTAATTTGGAAACAACGCCCCTATCCCTATTATCGGGCATACAAGACTATCCAACCTCCTTACCCTAAGCAAAGATAAGCTCCTTTTCTATTATCGACATTGCAGACATTAATGTTAATGTAATCGATACAAAAAAAAACCCAAAACTAACAGAAATTAATTAAAAATACATCAAACCAACTCTAAATTCCAATTCCAATTAATGGGCACCGACAAAATCAAAACTTTAACAAAAAAATACTGCATCTTACAGCCAACAAGAAGAGGGACCGCAGCGACACGGCCAATGGTCAAGATCGTGGGCAATGTGAGCAATTTGGACGATTTTGGAGGCAATTTATCACGGTGGTCAGGCAATGGCGGAGGCACAAACGACGTCGTAGATGGCGAAAAATCGGAGGAATTTTTGGACTGGTTTTCCTTATTACTACGCCCCATTGATGCAACCCAACCAAATCTCCTTCCACCAAACCCTATCACAAGCTTCGGTTGAGGATAATCTTGATGCTTTTTTTTCAAGAAACTGAAACTTTTTCCAAAATGGTATTGAGATTTTGAGGCGGCGGAGGGGGGGGGGGGGGGGGGGGTGGTGGTGGCGGTGATGCGAGAAAAGGTGAAGGAGGAGGAGTATTTGTGAGGGAAAGATGAGAGTTTGAGCATGATTATTATTATTATTATTACTATTATTATGATGTAAGAGAATGTGTGTGTGCTTATGTTAGTATGTTAGGAACAAGTACGATGACAGGTAGATGCGTACTTTAGCGGCTAATAAAACCATGAATTGGAGGAAAAGAAAAGAGGTAGATGCGTACTTTAGCGGCTTGGAGGTTTGGACTGTGGATTGGGATTTTTGCACAACCAAACAATGCAGACATCAACATCGACATCAAAATAGATATCAATATTCAACATCATCAATGTCGTGCCTTCGTAGAAGCTCCATCACTAGTATTATGAACGATACTAGTATTGACAACCAATTTATACCGACCAAAAAATACTATATTGGGAACCCGCCATGTTAACTTAATCTACTTTAATACATGATCTTTATTCGAATAATCGAACAACCTAAGCATATTACCCACTTCAAGAAATACCACCCTGGCAGGAAGAACCCAAGATCGACGAACTTACTAATTAATAATCCTACTCCCAACCCATCGGGTGTATAGCAGCGATCGCGTGTAACACAACCCACCAAGTGCTAATGTAGTAGATTTTTTCAATCGATCCAAGTTAATAAATTCAAACAATTATCTAGATCTTTTTAGTTTGGACTCCATGGAAAACGTTGGTTTTCAGTATGGACTTGTAATTTATATTTACATTACTTCAATAGACGTTATTCAAGGGCGTTAAATAATTCGATCGTAAATTTTTTTTATCCAGATAGCACAACTTAACAATTAGTACTTTTTTCTATTATATGCAGCTCTAAAATATATAAATGCGAAAATCGAACCCAATAATTATTGTTTTCATTTGTGTTTAAGTTATGAACAAAAGCTCAAAGGATGTTATCAATTGGACGAGATATTGAAGCAACGTGTCACATACTAAAGTTGTGACTTGCATACAGGGGCAATCTATCTAATTAGAAATGGTGGTTCGAAATATATATTACATTTTTTTGGATGATTTTTGTACAATTAATAAAGTATTTGTAACAGAAAAAATCTATTACGAAATAAGATTTTTTTAAAAAAATTGTCTAAATGTTGTCTTCAATTGGTCTTTCAAACGTTGAATATATTGTGATGCAATCATAATGAATTATCAAAACAAATTTAGAGTGGCTAAGGTGATAATGTATTAATAAAAATATTGGGTATATTGTGGTCATTAATCCGAAAGAAACCCAAAGACTTATGTGAATTTACTTACCAACTAAGTTATCACTATTTTTTGAAATTTAGAAAAACAACACTAATCAACACAACTTAATAAAATCCAACACAACTTTACAATTAGTAATTTTTTCTATTGTACGCAACTCTAAAATTTATAAATGCGAAAATCGAACCCAATAATTGTTGCATTTGATTTTGCTACGATCAAAAAGTGTCAAACGATATTTACTTTATCAACTAAGCTCAAAGGATATTTTCATGCAAAAAGATAAAACTGTCTCCCTCCACTTCCTTATTCTTCTTCCTCCTTTTCTTCAAACCATCCCTCTACCCCAACCCTTCCCCCAACCACCACCCATCACCACAGTTATCCACTGCACATCCACCACTGCCTACCCCTCACCCACTTACACATCCAATATCATTGCCTACCACCACCAACCCTCCCTCGATCTTTTGTAAACCCCACTCTCCCCTTAAATTTTCTTGTCAAATAAAAATTATAGTATCGTGAGTTAACACCCCCAAAATGAATCAGCGCGACGGGGACTCGTTTCGCTGGGCGCGGCGAGGTGTTGTGGTACGCGGGGCGGCTTCAGGAAACGCGGTGGTTACGCGGTTCGAGTAAAATGGAAGAAAAGAGAATTTGGTGTTTAGTGTTTTTGAGGAAGAATTTTATTTTTTCAGTGGTAAAGCGTTATTTAGTAAAATAAAAAAGAACAGTTAGATCTAAAAACAAAAATGTGATATTTCACCAATTCTCTCCTAATATCAACTACAAATGTAACATAATTTTGCCTTAAAGCTGTTTGTTTATATAGGAAATTTGAATCAAGCAACAATACGGTCAACTCAACTATGGGGTTAAAATAACATTCAAGTTTTTTAGTTTGTTTAAATAACACCCCTCTTCTGCAAAATGATTGAATTACCCACGTTAAAAATGAACCACCCCTTTTCATCTTCTTCTTCAATTCACACCACCTCCAAGCACTATCACCACCACCCCTACGCGACCCCTTGCCCCCATCCATACACGGCCCTCCGCCACCCCCCTTCCGCCCCCTTTCAAAAAAATAATTAAAAAATGATTAAGACGATTTAATTAAATTAAATAAATCAAGCCATTAAAGAAATGTCACGTGACTGTGATTCGATCGAACCCCAATTTAATGTGAAACCCTCATTCGGTCATGGTTCGAGAAAAATAGACCCGACTGAACGACATTAAATTTAGGTCAGTTTAAAATCCCTAATTTTATCTAATTAAAATCGGCCATGTGCCCGAAATTGGATGTTTCAAGTTCTCGTGATTCAAATGCAGACTCCAAGCTTACTTAGCTAAAACAAGACTAGTGCCGCTCGCACAATACGAAACGTTGCTTGACCTAAAAGCGATTCTGAATCTTCTTTGTCTCAAACAGCGCCTATATTAATACTTGGAGGAAAACAAATTCCTAAATATTCGACGGTTCAGATCTTGCCTCAAAATTCAATGGTTAAGATCATGATCTACCTGAAATTAAACCAACCAATTAGAAGCAAATATTCAAAGCATAGAAGCCTATAAATACCCCCTATATTTCGAAATGAAGAGTAGTAGAAATCATCTCGTAAACACTGAAAACATCTAAGAAAAATATTAAGGATCTAATTCTAAAAATTTCTAAGCTAAATCTTTTAAACCGCCAGCTAGTAAACAATTCATTTCTACTACTGAAACACCTCCGCGTACTAAAATAAAGCGCCTGAAATTAGGATTACCGCACAAACACGTGAATTTTTCAAGTTAAGCAAAATCATTTGCACCGACATAGATTTTCCAAGAACGCCAATATTCGTGAATAAGCTAAACAACACTTGATTATTCATAAATCTTGCATGAACACCGAAAAATCTTGGTATTGATCTATCAAGTTCCGTGATACAAGAATACACCGAACATTCAATTCTATATACCGATCAGGCGCAGGAACACGCCGCTAAGGCCCCTGCTTGAAAGGACAAGATTACCAACAAGTGTCAGACAATCCACCTTATAATCGGGATCATCACTATAAAGAATCATCACTATAAGAATAAAATGCCAGAGTAATAAAGCATTTAAGTATACATCGCTTCAAAGCTTAAATCAAATCTAAGTTGAGCCAAATCTCACCAAGCCTCACCCCTACAACAATAAGACGCTATGCCGGCGTGAAGACGGCAAGCAAGTCGACAATCGCTTCAACAACTCGCTTTGCTATCATTCCATACAACTCGTGAGCTCTAGCCAAGTCCCACCAAAGACAAAGAAGATATCAAGACTAAGCCCCACCACAAAAAGGTGAAGTCCCACCGTAGACACTCACAAAGAAGTCCATCCAGCCCCGACATGTATCGGAGATCGCTCCAAAGCACCAAGACGTTTCATACAGCCCAACACGGATTACGCCGCTAAGGCCCCCGTCGGATCATATCCAAGTCCATACCCGCCCCATTCCATCCGCATCAGACACATATCCAACCTCGTAATGTAGCACCCATCCAATCAAATCCAAGTCAAGTCAAGTTTAAGTCGCTCAAATCGCCCGAGCTCATACCAAGTCTATCAAGTTCAAGTCAAGTCAAGCAGCAGCATATCTCACAAATTGTCAAGAAATGCTTAGAGATCCATAGATCGACTACCATCCTTGGATTCGATAAAACCGTATAACGATAATTTTTCCTACAAAGCCGAAGCTTTATTTCAGACCCCTTAAATAAATAATAAAAATTCTTCTTTGCATTACAAGATGCGGCACGTCCGTGGGATCGTTAACTACCCTTCGTCACCGCCGAATTCCTAGATATTTTCAAGAGGTTTATCTCAACTCTCTCCATGTACCAAAGTGGTACTACAAGGAGAAAGTGGTCACAACAAGACAGTTAAATACACGGGGCTGGGCCGGGACCTCAATGACCCTACCTGGCCCTCTCGGCTAACGTATTGTCGTGAGCTCGCTGCACAACAATTCATAACAAGCAGTAGCGTTCGTGCTCTTAACGGTACTGAGAACCTTCTCTCAACACATACTGGTGATTTCGACGACAAGCATCAAAGACTTCAAGAATCGCGTTCTACACCCAAGACACCTACTAGAATCCATAAATGTAGTCCCACCATTCACCTATCAACAAATCTCTCCTAACACCAAAGAATCATAGATCGGTATTACCTCCCCGAAAGAAAGGATGACTACCTTAATTGGGGGACGGTAGAAAACATGTCGGGCAAAAAAATATGTGTCTAGATGACTCTACTGCTCAAATATCGTAGCGATATTAACCGATCAAGAGCATGGTGCCAGCAAGAGTAAATGAGCCTACCTCTAAACAAAAGAAGCGCCAAATTTAAACGAGACGGGATGTCCCAGACAGCGGCTAATCGGAGGAACCTCATACACCTACATAAAGCCGGTATTATCTCCGCCGCATGTGCACTTATTTTGAAAAATGCCAAACTGCCATCGATGAAACCGAACCTTCTAAACAACACGTGAGCCCATTTTGTTGAGACATGCAACAACGACGTGGAACGGCGGGATAAATGGTCAAATCTGGCCTCAAAGTGGAACACGCCTCGACTGGCATACCTAACTGAGCCCGCCTACAGACATTGGGCTCAACTGGAGAGCGATTTAATTGCTTTTCAAGACAGAAAGAGACAAGAATAATGATGTAGCTAACTATCACTAAACAAAGAAAAGAAGAGCCGCTATATACTTCATCAACCAACGGGAGTAAGTCCAACCAGCAAAAGATAGGCTCTCGTAGTCATCACCATCAAGATGCAGGTATCCAAGGCACGACTGGGACCTCGTAGTATATTGCGTGTGGAATACTTCCCAAAACCTTTCGAGCACCCAAGCAACAGAGCTCACCACAAGGAGCCCAAGATCGCTATAAACAAAGTGGTACGACTATCTACTCTAGTAGCCTCTCTTACTCGAAGGCCAAGTACGAGCCAAAGGAAGCTTCCAAGTCGAAAAGAAAGAATCTCAATACCGTGACTTCTAAACAACTAAGTCCTCCTTCTAACTAAGAAGCGTCGGCTGGATCAATTCGAAAGACGAACGCCTCATACTGTAGACGCAGAGAAGGATTATCCTTTCCTTTGAGTTTAACGCTCCCTCTATGTTTGACGAAGCTATCGAAAGCAAAGCACTAGAACTCCCAAAAAGCTCAAAGAGACCCGAGGAAGCAAATCAAAAGCACGGACCGCAAGTATCATACGATAATCGGGCATCCTAATAAATAGTGCTTCATATTCAAGGAGCGAGTAATAGATCTCTCAAGTAAGAAAGTGGAAACCCCCGAAGCTACATAAAGGTCTCTTCCAACCATATAACCCTCACCATCGCCCAATCCACCGAGTCAAAGTGCCGGGCGACTTTTGGGAGAAAGTAAACCCAACCCCGAAAAGCAATGGGCCGACACTCGACGACAAAGACTTCTCACATGTATGTGTCAAGGACGACAACTCAACCACAGGTGCACTGGGCGGCGACGCTTGGCCTCGGCTTCCAAGTAGTCCCTGCATTTCACCATCACATTTATCACGGGCACTGCTACAGAAGATGACACCTATAATAAGGCACTCTACGTGTCGTTACGTAGTTAAAGATAAAATGGCTGCAGATAGGACACTGCTTAACCAAAGGGAGCGAATCTGAAAAGTGTTCCGTGACTTCAAAGGGATAGGAACTAGAAAACCACAATGAGTTTTATGTGATGATAAGGTCACATACAATATCCTATTAGGACTAATCTTTGATCCACACAACAAAGAATGCTCTACATTTCACAGTTGCTTAAAATACGCAAAATACCAAAGCGCATTTTAAAAATTCGTTGGTAATGTAAGAATCTCATTTGGCCGGGATGCTGGCAATTAAGCAAGAAAAGGGTAAAAACCCTAGCAAAAGTGAAGCGCCATAGTGTCCTGTGTACCTCCAGCATTCAAACAACTACCTCGCCTTACAAGAACTGTAGGAAGAGCTAGCCTTCCAAGCATTCAAAGCACCACACCCCTCACTCAAACCTAAAAAGCGTGGGCGACGCCACCCCTAAAGGTTTTGTAACACCCAAGGAAAGTGACCCAAAATGTAGCATTTAAACCATGGATCCAAAAGCTACTTTAATTCCCTTAAAGGCCGACTATGATCCTATTAATGACAAAGTTTGATGATAACCACCGAGGTCACAAGCAACAAAATACATGGATTAAATGACACCAAGACAAGCATATAAAAAAAGGACGGTTCACAAGAACTCAACCACAAGGTCGATATACCTCTAACCACCGCTTGTCCTAATCAAGAGGCGACTAACCACCACATACAGAAGTCAGCGGCAGGCCCCTACGCATCACAAATACACGGTAGAAACGACACCCGCATTCTCTTCAAGTACGAATACGTATAAATATATTCACGAAAGCGTACGCTATGGAACGACCGTCCGCCCCATGTAGGTTACTGGTACGGCGTCACCTCAGCGTAACCGGTGGCTCGAGACTCAAGAACAAGAGAAGGTATCGGTTGAAAATCAATGAATACCGGGGTTTCAATAATTACGCCCGCTCGCGATAATTGCCAGAATAATTCTATTTACTGTTAGTTAAACGTGATTACTAAACTAAGTTTTCAATGATAAGAATTGTAATTACTAGTCGGTACTGTGATATATCGCGGTTAGCTTTATCATGATCCTGTTAACCGTTATAATAATATCGATCAAATATATTATTATACAATTATTATTATCTGTTTTAAAAGGTCACACATATGTTGATATTAAATTATATTTATGTATGAAATTAAACCACGCTTGTTTAATCGGCACTGATTGTAATCAACGAAGTTCCCGACGAAATTAATACCATGCCGTATTATCATTAATATCGACGAGCCCGACTAATTGTCTTGGTTAAGATCAATTAATAATTAGATTTAATCATTAATACTGATAAGTTAATTAAATGACTCAGTTAATACCATTAACTATCGGGTCTGCCAGGTTAAAACCTAACTCTATATATTCGAGGTTACTATGGTTTCAGACCAAAAACACACAAAACCCCTAACCACAAGAAGTTGGTAGGGACTGGCTCCCCTTCCCTTGTGGAAGTTTAACCATCTCAAGCTCAGTTTGAATTTTGCTTAGCTTTATTATCCAATTCCCTTTAGCGCTCTAAAGAAACCGCTGACGTAACTTTCTCCTCGCGCTGATCATCTGTGAGTCACCATTAGTTGTGAAAATAGAAATCGATCAAGGATATTCGTGAAAGAAAACGTTGCTGTTAATCTGCTGCGGAATGTAAGTGTCTGATAATTAAATTAGTGTAGTATTAACATTAGAACAATTAAAGAATCTTGGCATGCAATATTGTTTATTGTAATATTCAAATATTTACACCTTAATTCCCTTCAGTGGCATCAAGAGCTAGATTTAGATTGTTTAATGTTACTTAACTAATTTATAAATCATGCCTGATGTATATATTGTGTTAATTTTACGATTATGTGATTATGCGAATAACATGTAATATAAAATTAAAATTCATGAAAGTGTATGTGTTCATAAACTCAAGTTCATCATATTACATATGTTGATAATTTGATTTTAGTATAATTTTATTTCAAGATTAAAAGGATAATTACAAGTTGTTTTAATTGATTAATTAAATAAATTTGTAATTGAATGGCGTAAAATAAATATTTTTCCTCCAAAATTTTGGTACAGTAGCTTCATGGTATAAAGAAAATCTCTGGAAAATTTTATAATTTTCTGATATAAGTGTTTACATTTTAACAATTTTGAAATTAAGGTATTTAATAATTGTAAACCGTATAAATAATTTGTTAATTATTTCAACTGAATCTAATTGGATTAATTCAATAAGATGTGAAGTATTATTCTCAGGAGTTTAAGAATTTTTGGAATAGCTTAAAGCTCCAATTTTTTTTTTTAAATACGTGGAATTAAAAATGTAAAACCGGAAATTAGTTACGAAAATGAATACACCGCCTCAAGCGACGTCGCATTGCAGACGGGCATCCTTGGGATGCCGTGGCGGGCTCTGAAAGCTTACATCACCCCTACAGCCAGGAGGTGGCGCGTGTCATCGGTGGTGTGCTCGAAGTTCAGCGGTTTTGTTGAAAACCCTAAACCCTATTTTAAATCCTAGTTTTTAGTGTTTTAAAATTATGGTAACTCTAATTTCGGTTTATCATGATAAGTATCATCCATTAAATTGTAATAATTATAATTATCTAATTTAAATACGATTTTAATTCATTCCATTATCCATTTCAAGAATTATTCTTTAGATATTTATTTAATTAAAAGGATAAACACTTCAGAACTTTTATCTGGGGCTTATTAATTATATATTTGACTATAGTTACTTGTAAGTAATTATAGTATTATAAATACATATATCTAAAATAATTAATGTAATAATTATTAAACACATGGTAAATATATTAATTAGTTTTAATTATATATTTCAGTATTTACTATTATGCATTTAAGACGATTAACCTTTCTATTTAATGTATAGTTATTATTAAATTCATGATTATGTGATTTAATTTTTGCCTACATATACATTGTAATGGGAATGGAAAGTGGATATAATGGATACTTAATTTGAAGTTTGTATTTATTTTAAATATGCTCAGTTAAATGTTTATATCATATAAATCCATTTGGCCGAAATATATTTATTTATTCTCGTGATTTATATTATACCCACAAGCCTCAAGGCGGCTATCTAACTTGGGTTAGTATTTTATGTATTATTGTGTAGGCATCGGAGATAACATGTCCAAAGGACGGCGCTTGGAGAACTTGGAAGTTCTAGATGAAGTGTTAGGATAAATACAATAATGCACTTGTAAAGTGTCAGAATAGGACCTGGTGTTAGTATTATACTTGTAAAGTGTCAGAATAGGTGCTGTCTTAGGGTCATATCATATATCTTCCTAAATGTGTATTATCATTATTTTCATGACATGTACATATTACTTGAGTACGTGGATGTTATACATAAAATAATGATCAAACAATATAAATCACCATCTAATATTTAAGCTAGTATCAAACTGGCTTTAAAGAAAACCAACCACGCAATAATCGGCTGTATGCCTGGTGCCTTGAGGCGACAACGGATCATGTCAATTGATTTCACCACGCTGGGCTTCTCGATGATCATTTCAAAGTAACGTATCGCTTAACTGCAGCCTTAACCGTACTTCCACTAACGCCAGGCCTCGAAGACAACCGCGAGGTAGCATCCGTTAGGGCATTAATAACACAAGAGTTATGTCGGAACATAATTGGTTATATAACCTACTATTATGTTGGGTAGTTCAAAATGTCATACAAGGCCAATTATTAACATAATAGATCTCGCATCGAATACATTTTGTGAGATTTTTGAGTATCGTATTACTTTATAATTTATTTTTTTCTGTTTAATATGATGTATTACTAAATTAATGCCTTTATACTTATTCTCAGAATTGAAATGGCTATCCCTAACCTACCTAAAAACTGATGCGATTCAGACTTGAAAAAGGTGTTAAATAACACGAACTTTGATGATTGGTCTCGAACTTGAGGATCGCTTCAAGCAGAGAACCGAATACGTGTTGAACTAAGAGATTCCACGTGATACCACACGAAGCCGCTTCCTAATAGGTGAAAAGGAAATCTAAGCGTAAAGTACAAAGCTCGACAGCCAGACGCCCAATGTCCTACGCGCTAGCCAATACGGAACCTCAAGGCTCTAGATTCGCATGAAAAGTGAAAGATTTGATACGTAATTCTAAAGAACTCGACGAAAAGTTATTCCAAAAAGAAGCTACCTAAACGGTAGAGATACACCGTCTCAGGCTCATTAACCGCAGTTCGAAACTGACAGTCGCTAGCCCCTATGTCATCAAATGACGGGCTTGCCGACCAACTCAATGCCTTGGGCACCGCAGATTTTAAAGAATCAGACTTTATCCTCAAATCTCTTCCATTAAATTCTCTCCGCTTTTCAAACTTCAATATAAGGTGTTTGAGTTATCTTTAAATGAACTACATAAGATGATCACGAATGCCGAGACGAATTGGGAAGATTAAAGTTCTACTTCTTCTATTTCGTGGTCCAAAACAAGAGTAAATTCAAGCAAGCAAGGCTTACTAGCAAAGCTCATGGTTCTAGTAATCCCAAGAGCGCAAGCATCACAAGGCCGGGAAACAGAGCGAGGAAAAGTTTCACTACTATGAGAAGTCGGGTAAGGAGGAAAATGTCACTATCAGAAGAAGCCAGGGTCACTGGAAGTCGACCAAAGGTCTACCTGAGGATAAGAATGGCTCTGGCTAACCACTCACCCTAAAGTATGTATGTTATCAAGTTTGTACAACTTCTAATTCTACTGGTGCTTGACAACCACGCGGTTCTCATATTTGTCGCAATGTGCAGGAACTACAAGCATGTAGAAATCTCGAAAGAGTATAGATGGATCTATGCGTAGGAACGGCACGAAAGCCGCAGCCCCCAGCAGTAGGATCCATTAGTTTAAATTTGCCTACGGACCTTTGTTTTAAATTTGAAGAATGTTTATTTTGTGCCTTATTAGAATATTATTTCAGCTTCTCGCTTTGAGTAACGAAGGTTTTTCATTTCCAATCTATCCTAACGCATTTAGAATCTCTAGAAATGAAATAGTATATGGTAATACATCTCTCAAAATAGCCTATATGCTTTTTACACATCAATCGGTAAATATAACATAAATCTTAAAAGAAATAAACCTAGTGACTTAAAACAAAACATACTTATCGCACTACGCATTAGGGTCATATAAACGAGAACCCAGATTAAGAAACTCCACTCCAAAGCGGAATACTTGAAGAGTTTCGATTATGAATCATACGATAAGCGCGAATCTTGCCTACCGGGAAAAATGACCAAATCAATTCTTTCTCGATTCAATGAAAAGTGGTGGCAAGCCACTTATTTGGGATCACACACCGATGTACGCTGACCAACGAACACATCCGCAGCAGGTGGTTATAATTATTTCATTACATTTACTCACGATTACAAGACATACGGTTATGTGTATCCTCATTTAAACACAAACACGAATCCTTTCAAAAGCTATGGAATTCCAAAATCTAAGATAAAACCGCTGAACAAAGACTATAAAGATTCTTTGGTCCGATTGCAGGAGGAGAATAATTAAGACACGTGGTTCAATATTCATCTTGTAGAGCGCGTATAATTTGACAACTCACTCCACAGAACGCCTACGCCTTAACGGCGCTGTCAGCATAAATCAACCCCGCCGATATGGTTCGATCTATACCGTATATGATCTACCGCTAATTTCTCGATTTCAGACCACAGTGCGACAATTTACACTTAATAAATGTCCAACTAAGCCGGGTCAAGAAACTTCCCACGAATCGCGGTACTGGGGAAGATTCCTAAGTTGGATTTTCTAAGGATACGGGTCATGGGGTTTACGCAAGAGATTAACGAAAGACAAACTTGCACCCAAATCCGATAGATGCTACTTCATAGGATATCCAAAGCAAACTGTTGGTTATTACTTCTACTTGAAGTATTTAGAATAAAATTCATATTGCTAAATTCCAAGAACATTCCTCGAAAAGGAATACTGGGTCCGTAAGGACTGTGTTCTACCTGCAGCCATCTCTGGAAAATCCAAGCCGACGTGAAACGCTGACGCACTCCACAGAGACACCGACACACTCATACGAATTGGCAATTCTTCTTACATAGAATACCCAATTCGTGATCCACAAGAAGTCAGGAAGAACCAACGCCGCAGATCCGATATAAATCGTCAAGAACCGTAACGATGGGTATAGCCCAATTTTCATGAGTGAGTAAACGAATAAGGATTGATAGATGGCTAGTAGTCATGCACCGAGATGGATTCATGTACCAAAATGAGGTTTGCTCTTGTTGATTTACCAAAAGTGGGTTCGCTTCCTATCGGGAAGGTAAACGAGTATTCAAGAGTTAAACATGACAAAGACTAAACGCCCATGTTTTCAAAGAAAGGCTCGTATGAAAGCACTTCATGTTCACGGAGGGACCATGAAACCTATTCACTCAAAGGACTACGCTTAAGTCCATTCGGATAATCTTAGCCATTACGACATTTTATGATTATGAAATCTGGCAAATGGACGTGTTAACCGCTTCCTAAACGAACGCTAGAGGACATGCATAATGGTACAACCTCCACGCTTTACATGTCCCAAGGACCTAAGAAGAATGTTCGATAGTCCATTTTATGGTCTCAAGTAAGCATCCCATTGGGCTTGGAATTCCATTTTGACGATCAATCAAGAAATTTCGATTCACCAAAAACTAAGAAGAATCTTCGTGTATACAAGAAGCGAAATGAAAGTTACATAGCTTTTATAGTCTCGTATGTCGGTTTATTATTAATGACATTGGTAACATCAGCCACGAACTCAAATAAGACCTGTCAGATGCTTCTCAACGGCGACTTACGCGAAGCACAATACATTCAGAATCAAAATTCACCAAGATCGTTTCAAGAGGTCGACGTGAATTTGCCCGACACTTACATAAGTGCGTATCGCGTTTAGGATGAACGATTAAGAAAGGTCATCTCTCACATGATCGCCACCTCAAAGAGGTCACAAAGTTGTCCCTCCACCGATGATGAGATAAGAACAAAATGACGGACATACCCTATGCTTGCCTAAAGATCATCATGTACGCTTACGCCATACATCTATTCAGAAGAATCCAAAAGATTCATTCGGTACGCGGAGACGTAAGAGTTGGTTGTTACGGATACACCAATGCCGCCTAAACCGACAAGTGATCTATAGCCGCTCCCAGCCCGTACGTGTTTTGTCTTAATGGCGAGCAAAACAGTTTCGAGGAGTTCCAAATTGCAGTACTATTATCGCCGATCATGCCACGTAATCTAAGTAATATCATAAAGACGTACGCTACAAAGTTGTGTTTCTAGATTAAAAAATTCGTGGAGTGAGCTTGAAGTCGCAGTTTGGTATCGAAAATTTTAAATTGTTATGCGACAACACCGGGTTTATAGCCAAGCGAAAGAGCCTCGACCACATCACAAATCCAAACACGTATCAGAAGTATCACCCGACAGATATGCCTAATGTAGTATATCAAAGTATGTAAAGTTGTACATAGGCTAATGTTTCCAACCCTTTACCAAACCACTACTCCCTGCACAAAGCGCATTTAAAGATGCAAATAACATAGGTCTTGTGATAGACGCCGCAGTTGGTGTTAGGTTTAGCGGGAATTAATAATATTTGTTGGTGTAAACAAAATGATTGAACAGAAATTTCTAATATTTGAATGAAATTTTATTTAATACGCCTATGTGTTTATATGTTATAAGCAATATAACTCAGATTAAATCACATCCTCGATGAAAGTGAAAAGTAAAATTTCTAGCGATCTCGCTATTTCTTGCAGAGGCAACCTGTGAGTGTTGACAAGAGAACCTCTTCAAGTTCAAACGAAGATTGCCATTTCTCCTCCCCTCGTCGATTAATAAATTGGGCTACTACCGATCGATGACCAACATAGTGATTGATTAACGACGATTTCTTGACCCCGATCATCTGCAAAGTCGCTTGTGAAACTGGGGTGGAGCCGGAGTGACCGCAACAAAGTCATAAGATACGTATATCCGTGTCCTAAGTGA
Organism: Lithospermum erythrorhizon; assembly: GCA_019722365.1. Lineage (NCBI taxonomy): Eukaryota > Viridiplantae > Streptophyta > Magnoliopsida > Boraginales > Boraginaceae > Lithospermum > Lithospermum erythrorhizon. The sequence continues at coordinate 446,292 of JADFUC010000994.1, forward strand.
GTTTTCGCATAGAACTGCTATGTTTAATCCATTCTAGACTGCTGCATATAATTATCTATGTTATATGAGTTGTGTGCTTTGGACTATGTCAAACTGCCTTACCTAAGCAAGGATCATAACGACATATGTTAAGTTACACAAGTATAATAGTAGATGTCGATATACAGGCGAGATTTACGCGAATTCGATATACAAGGTAGACCTCAAGCTCTCTAAATGGGCGCTGGACCGACGTTTAGACGCCATAGTGTACCTAATTCGCTTCAACTCGAAAGAAAGTCGTGTTTCATGACACACTTTATGGTTAGCTTGCGACTGTAGATCGGTGATAAAAGAATTATAAAGTAATCGCCCAAGGGCAAGTTGGAAGTATTGGTAATCACGAATATCGGGTTTCAATAATTATGTCCATCGGGCGACAATTGTTGTAACAATTCATTTACTAGGTTAGTTAAAATGTGATTACTAAACTAAGTGTTCAATCATAGTAATCAGAACTACTAGTCGAGGTACCTTTGATATATTCGTGTTAAGTTTCGATTGCTGCATCCTACGCTAACCCGTTATAATAATATTATCGTCAACATATTATTAATATACAATTGTTATTATTTGAGCCTAAAAGGTCACACATACAAGGATGTTAAATTATATTTCATGTATGAAATTAACCACGCTTAATCGGGTAATCGATTGTACTCAACGAATTCCTCATCGGGAAATTAATACCATTCGCGGTATTATTATTAATACTTAATAAAAATTTCTACTAATTTTCTTGTTAAGCTCGCTAATAAATTAGATGACTCATTAATATCTGATAAGTTAATTAAACCCACTCGGTTAATAGCTCATTAACTATCGGGCTTCAAGCCAGTGGTTAAACCTAACTCTATATTCGAGGTTATCATAAGTGGTTTTGCATGAAATAAAATTCATTGTAAACCCTAACCCCAAAAGTTAAATCGACTCTTCCCCTAGGAAGCCGGGCGACCATTTTCAAGCTTAAAGCTTGAATTTTGCTTAGCTTTCATCATCCAATTCCCTTCGTGTTCTGTAAAAACCCAAACATGGAATTTCACCTTCCGACGCTGATCATCTAGAGGCACTACTAGTCGGGGCGCTGTAAATCGATTGGGCATGCTCGTGAGTTAAAACGCCGTTAATCCACCGCACAAGTCTCTATAATTAAATCAAGGTAGTATCGACATTAGAAAACTAAAGAACTCGCACGCAATATCATATCAGAATATCTCGAATATTTGCACCTTAATTCCCCTTTTAGGTATACCCGATAGGGCTACCTTCCTAGCTTAATGTTATTACAAAGCGCCCATCCCCGAGAATAATGGATAAAATTTATGTCTACCTTCCTGCTTATCGCAGGCGAAGTGACAACAAACGGGCACTTCGATATATGCAGCCCAGGAATACAAGTCTCGTGACGAATCGCTCCCCTCAGATGAACCAAAGGAGCTAGAAATCCAACGGGTATGTCTATAGATAAACCATACGTGGGAACATTCGACCGGGACCGCCGTAACACCCTAGTCAATTCCTCCGTGGCTACTGGGAGCGATTCTCATATAAGTACGCCCATGACCGACATTATGAAATAATGTCCGCCTTTGAAGACGATGCCTAAATATGTAAGTCAACAACACCCTATCTCCAATGAAAGGCTTGACGGGTCGGTATTCCAAAGCCGACAAGAGACTATCGCAATGCGGCGACGCATACGGTCAAACCCCACATTCAAATATTTAAATAAACTCAAGTACCTCGGTTACGAGGATAACCGCCCACGCCTTGATACGAGCTTAAACTATCAACCCTACTTTCGAATGAGTATAAATTGTTCACTTCCTGGATGGTGACGAATATCTAACCTCCCGAGCACAGGATAAAATTGCCCAACCCTCTTGATAATGCAGGATTAAACACAACCCCCTCTCGAACTACGTTAAGGCGAATCCTCAAAGGAATGATCCGATACGAAAGTACTTTGATATATATCAAACACAATCATAACCTAAAACATCCAAATTGTCCCACAAAAAGTTTGAGCTAAAAGATAGCCAAGCACAACAAAGGTAAAAGCATTTAACAAACATGCGATACCTCAACCAAATTCAAAGATTGACATGGCACAAGTAAGCAACCCTATACTACATTGTCGAGGCTCCTCGAGGCGAAGTTTCAATCACAAAGAAAGCTATACTACTAAAAGCACCTGGGATTGCAACTCGATCAGTTCAAGAAATCACGATGTTAAAACTCTCGAAAGTGGAGCACGCAAAGGATTTACGTAGAAGATAAGGTCAAAAAGCTGACGCCGATTCAAGCCTGCTACACGTACACTCTATCAAATTAAGTAGACGAATCTAAGCTGGCCTTACCCCGGCTAGTGGTAACGGATAAAGGAAAAGAACTAATCAAAATCTCTACGAGACAATAAATAGACTAAACAGAAGAAAAAGCTCCACCTTCTCTATTCCAACACTATTCTAAACTCAAAGAACTAAGGTCCAAGAGTTCGAGGGTGTTCGACACAGACTGCATCGTATGATTCCTCAGAAGCTGCATTGTGTTCAAGAAATATATCCTTTCTTTCATGAGATTTCGAGGATCTCTTCTCGCCTGAACATCGCTGAATCGCGAGGTCTCTAGATATTCAACATACGAATATCCACGAATAGAGACTATCCCCGACAATTAAGCTACTGGGCCGGGCCAGATATCCCACCATGTCCAACACGCCCTAAAACTGGACATGGATATCCGTAGTATTAAGTCATAAGTCCAAACAGAACATATCTCATCATGTCCAAAAGCCTATGTCGGGATTTGGTTATTTTTGATCATTGTCGCTAAAGTGCCACTAAGAAACATACGCTTGTCCAAACGCCTCTAAAGCCGGATAAGTGGCATTCAATTCACGAGCCTCTAAACAAGTGGAGACATATCTACAATATCCAATGCACTTTGAAACCATGGATATACAACCTACTAAATTAGCAACTGTTTAACCATCTCAAGATCAAGCTATCAAGCCCTCGAGTAAGATCGATCGGTTCAAATTGTACGCATGCCTACACCAACAAAGAACCCCTCAGAGGCCAAGCCTCCAGCGGACCTCGCAATCTTAAGAGTGCATACGCCAGCAAGCGCTCCTAGATTGGGCAACCCGAACTGTAAGGCTAAAGAAAACATCACTAAAACCCTTGACTGGGGACTCAAGGGCTACATCTGAAATATACCCAAGCGCATTTATCGCCATGTCAAGGTATAACACTTGAGGATGAGCCTCATTTATCTATCCATGCACCATGTTTTGAATATCAAGGACCGAAAATAAAGTCCCTTTATACCAATATATCCTTAGCAGAATATATGTAAGTATTGAACTCATAAGAAAGAGAAACGAAATAAAAGGAACTGGTACCATCACCTAAAACAATACTATCCTTAAATGTACTAAGGATAACAACTCTCTAGTAAGAGCATAATATGCCTAACAGCTCCCTGGTAAGAGCATAAAATGCCTAACAGCCTTTCCCCGGTAAGAGCATAGTGCTTAACAACTCTCTCAGAAGAGTATAAAGGCTTAGCAATTTCATGGGTAAGAGTATAAACACCCAACAAACTCTCTTTGATATAAATCTAAACTATCCATCAAAAGGAACCATTGCTGATTTCATCTCGAGGAACAACTGAGGTACTTAGGCATTGGGAACGCCCAGCCCAAATATACCATAAAAAACTCTCTTTCTCCCTAAGCCAATGGTGCTAATAAAGAGACGCAAAGACCAAAGATCCATAAGAATCAAACCAAATATCAAAGCATAAAAAGCAAATCAAATCAAGACATAAATGAAGCTATGTGATACATACTATAGTTCAAAGAAGCGCGAAAGATCAAACCTCAGTGCGGGGCCTCTACTCCTCTTCAAAGATGTGAACATCAACAATAGCAGAAATGACGGTGCTAGCACCATCATCTCCAACTACGTACTCACTCACGCCTATCAAATAAAAAGCGAGAAAAGCGTATGTGAGTCAAAGCCAACCCAAGGCAGGATCGGATAATGGGTGTGGAACGCCCTTGCTTGCTAACGCTTCGCAAACCAAAGCAAATATGCAAGACAAAGGATCGAAAAATAGAATAAAGCGATTCCAAGAGTAAAGTTGGTCAATGCAGGTGCCAGCAGACGCCCTCTCACTCACAAATACCATCAACAATTAAGGTCGCTGCACTATCAGCATGCCTAAGCCTAATATCTATCTATATGTATATTGGCTAATCTAACCCAAATTTCATTTAATTGCTTGAACTAAGCATCAGAGTAGAAAATATGTGTTCACTAGCTACCTCAATAGCCGAGTCCACAAAAGCAAGAGAAAGCAAAACAAACGATCAAGCCCTCATTAAGGTTCGATCAAAAGCATAAGGGAGGGAATGCATCAAAGTCCTAAAGGTCCATGCTATATGCCCAAGTCCATCCTATCCTACCTCAATAGCATACGTGTGCTTATAGGATCGATGACCAACCTCAACTGGTATTTAAAAATTCGGTGAAAAGATTCAGAACTAGACCTACTGCAACTGTGAGAACAAATCCCATCCCAATCGGACGTCCGAGTAGGGAGAAATAAATTCGCAAAGTTTCCAATTTAAAAGTTTTGGGTGATTTAAAGTCGCAGCTAGTCACTTCATCGGCCCATAACTCGAGCTCGAATGAAGTTAGGGAACTGAGGGAGTATAATGTTTTGATTTTTATGCCTAAAGAATATAGTCTAAGTCAAAGGACTACCATATAATCATCAAAGAATATGCTAGAATCCATCAAAAGCATAAAATTAAGTGCATAAGGAATCAAAGACATTACCTTTATGCAAATCCTCAAGTATGTCTTCAAAGGAAAAAGGATGGAAACTTTGCACCTCTATCCAACTTGAAAAGCTTTCAAAGCATAAAAAAAGAACATTAATATTGATACATAATCACATGATGTTGAAAGAAGCAAAGAAAAAAAAATAGAGAGGGAGAGGAGCTCACCTCGATTTGCGTAAAGCGTAGGGGGATGATGATGATTTGATTGAGTCATCTTATTCTTAACAAAAGAAGTTCGCATCTAAATACTTTCAAAGTTAATTAGCTACTTGCTTCCTTATGATGGACAAGTAGGCCCTTTGCTTGACAAATAGAAATAAAACGAACTAGACCACTACTAGGCTATGTTCGAAAATCCCATACATGTGGGTATGGATGATTAAAATTTTTCATCATGAAAAATACATCCCGAATATTTACCGGTTAGATAAAATGGGCCCAAAATTGGTCCAAAAATTCAAAAAAAAAAAAACGGGTTTAATTATCTGAAAAGATTTAACATGTAATAAATTCATGTTAAAATACAAATATTGATTTCAAAGCCCTGCAGGGTTCGTATCAATACAACGCAATGTATCTGTAGTACTAAATTCTAGAGAATTTAATTCTATTAAAACCTCTACCTGACAGAATAATTAAATTCGCCTTAACATGTAATAAATCATGTTAATATTAATTCAAAATTATTTAATTCTCTAATAAATGGAGAATTAACGTGGTCTTAACATGTAATAAATTCATGTTAACGGTAACCCAACTAATTTAATTCTAATAAATTGAGAGAATTAAATGGGATCCCAACACAAAGCTTGGCATTAAATCCCACATAATTAAAGATTCATTAAGTTAAGTCGCACTGTTACATAATGAAAGATCTTAGATACAAAATACGTCAAGTAATAAATCCTGAACGAAATAACCTTCCTATAAGTCGGAGTTGACTGTGAATCGCGGATCATACGAATCACAGCAAGTCCCTATAAATAGGTTATCATCCTTCAAAGTCCCTCAAACGACATTTGATTTATTTATCGAGACTCTAAAAGTACTTAAATCTAAATCGCAAGATCACGTCCTAAAACACGGTTAATCACAAACTCGCACCTAACGCAGAAAGAGAAAGTCATAACTGCACTCAACATGTATACTAAATTTCCATCAAAAGGAAGTGTCCAACATACAACCGGCTCATCCAATGCGCTCAAACAAGCGACTACGTCACTATAAAATGAAAGAAGACATGCTTTTAAGCAAACCTCTTTAAATACCAACATGTACAACATTCATGTTGAAAATGGATATTGTCTAAAGGAACCCGAATAATCTACTAGTATTGCATTCTGCTCTAACCTCGACTGGGCAGACGTTCCAAAGACCAGCATCACATCTAACACGGATTACGCCGCGGCGCCCCGCCTGACCATATTCAAGTCCAAACTAAGTCTCACCATCGCCCGTGACACATATCCAAACCGTAATGTAAAGACCTATCCAACAACCAAGTCAAGTCGCCTTAAAATCGCTCTCAAATCGCCTGCTCATACCAAAGCTCCCATCAAGCTTCAAGCCACAAGAAATGCTACATCTCACAAATCATCAAGAAACGCTAGAATCCATACTGGACAATGATCCTCTTCGATTCGATAAAACTCAAGAATTTTTCCTAGAGCGATTTTATTTTATACCCCTTTAAATAAATAATAAAAATTCTTCTTTGCATTACAAGATTATTACTACAAATTCATGATAATATTATTTTTTCCAAAAAAATATGTTAAAAAATACTCCGTATCATAGACAGAAAACAAAATAGAAATAAATTTGAAGAAAATTTATTTGATGATACAAATATTATCATTTTCTAGTTAGGTAATGGCACTATTTATTATACATACTCATGAATTATTATTACATTAATCCGCATATCAAAAGTTCAAAATTTCATGTTTCGATATGTTAATGAGTAGACCAAGTAGAAGACATATCCTTGTCACACTCATTATCATTCTATAAGATCACACAAATGATCCTACACATACATGTTGCTCACTCTTTCTATCCATATGTAAAAAATAAATAAATAAATAATCAAATCCCATAAAGCTTCTTGGAGTGCTTCTTTTGGAGGTAAACTTCCATTTGTCCATATTTGGACAAAAGTATCCTTCTCAAGTCATGAGACTTCATGATTTGATGAGTTGTTGAAAAAATATAGTGCATATCAATATGAAGACATTATTTGCACATCTTAGGTATTATTATTGGTATATGTAGAACCTCCACCATCTTTAATGGAAACCACAGGACCAAGGTAATCACTTCGACTAATCATTTGTGAATCTAGGTACACCACTATAACTGTTATATCATCATGGAAATGTCTTCTTACCCCTCGATCAATCTTCTTTAGGTCAGAGAATCTCATCTCTCTTTTATTTGCAGCTTCTTGAAGAGCAGCATTGATAAGTTTTCTTGCAATACCCTACAATAATATAAAGTGGTGAACTTTCATGAAATACTTCTTAATAAGGAAACCTAAATATTCCAGTATAGAGTCATTTTCTTCAATGAAAAAATATTCCAAATAGTTTCATTGGTAGACTGAGTATAACATCATATAATTAACTCAATGAAAATAAATATAACTCAATAAAATAATAATGAAATCATTGTATATAAAATATCATATGATGCAGTTACTAAATTATACTTACACATGCATGATTGGTCCACCACAATATTATCTATTCTCTAAATCTAATACTACGTATTACGAAAAGAGGAACAAGTTTTTAAAACATAACTTTTCTTCTTCTAAACTCAAGCTGAGAAACTAAAATATACTCCCTCCTTCAAATATTCTAGTTTTGATTTTTTCAAAAACTAAGAAATAACATATTTAATACTTCTCTTTGATTTTTTTATTTTGTCTCTCTTTGAAACATTTTTACATAAATTATAAGGAAAGTTAAAAAGAATCAAAAAAAGAGCATTGAAATGCAATGTAGAACATAATTTTTTTTCTAGAATGAAAGTTAATTGCCAAAATGGTCCTTGATGGGACGGTAAGCTTGGTATGAAGTCCCCAATGCTGGTCACCGTAGCTAGCTTACCGTAGTGTTTAATAAAAGTTGTACTTTGATCTCAAAACTAACGCGTCCGTTAAATCTTACCACTTAAAGTTTCACTTTGGTCTCAGTAACTAACATTGTTGCACTGTGGTCTTAAACTAACGTCTTAGTTAATCTCAGGATGTTAAGATTTAACGAAAAACGCATAGCTCTTTGGAGACCAAAAGTGCAACTTTTTAAGTGCCACCTCAGGACTAAATTGCTACGGTGACATTATTGGGGACCAAAGTGCAACTTGACTCCATTATCAGAGACCATTTCGACAATTAATTCCTAGAATGATAACTATTTTGAAACAAGAAATTTTAGCTAGGATGACAAAAAAAACACAGGGAGTACCAGTTAAAGTTAACTTGTTTCCTAAAATACATATGAACATACATTGGCCAAATAAGACGAGTTATATGGAAAAAGCAAAAAAGAGTGAAAGTAGAAAATCTTCATGTGAACGAGTGAGTATAATTTAAAGCAACCTTATGTGGGGAGTCGAGTACAATTTCAACAGCTTGTTGATTGCTAAGATGCTCCCATAGCCCATCTGATGCAAATATAAGAAACTGATCTTCAGGGTAAAGTTTCTGCATGGTGATGGATGGCTCAGCAAGAAGTATTGGCTTCTCAAATGGTTCAGGCAGCCGAAACTTGGGCAACAGAGGTGCTCTATTAAATTCTGTTTTCTTCAAATAAGCATCACCAATGGATCTTGATACCTGTATACATATATACATGAGCATGGACGAATTTCAATTAGTTCAAAGTAGTTCAGTTAAACCGTCAAAATTTATGTTAGCTCAATTGTAAATACACGTCATATTTCATTTTTAATTATCCTTACCTACCGAAAATTTGCAAGAACTTTCTAATTGGTTGGCTTGTATGTTATGATATAAACAATTAAATCATAAGTTTCATTTAGTAACACAATAACATAGTCTGAATCACAGATCAATTAATAAATTACGTCATTTTCAATTTTGCTATGTGTAGCTTTGAAATAAAAGCATGGTCCAACAAGAATAACATGGATTGGTTTGTAATGTTGGGTCATTCGGTATCAATATGCTCATAAGATGACATTTGAACGAACGATGAAAACTAAAGGGAAAAATTAGATATAAATTGATTGGTGAACAAAATAACACAAACATATATATTGAGTTGACAAATAGTATTTAGACACACTGTTGTTAGGTCAATAGTGGATAACAGAACATAATTTTTTATGCACATCACAGATAAAGGTTCTATGTAATGATAACTTGTACTCATAAGAGTGTTACAAATGAATGAAAAAATAATAATTTTTATTAAGAACTAGTGCGTTAAGCAACAAAATGAGAACATATCAACTGCCAAGTAAAAGAAATTTGTGACCAAATGCAAGCATATGAAATCATGAAGTAACCAAATTAGTATATTATCATGTATTAATAACTCATAGACTAGGACATTGATTATTGCTTCACCATCCTTCTCATCAATAAGAAGATCAACAATGTCCACTCTAACTTCATGTATTTTTATACATTAGTATGATCTCAATAATAAAATTTTGCAATAGGTTCAAAAAGACATGGAGATAAAATTGAAGATTGACTCTCTCTAAATTTAGATCCTGAACCAATAATCTTATATATAGTGAGTTAATGACGTAAGAAAGATCAACAAAAAACATGTAGCAGTAAACTTTATAACAAAGATAATTGACAAAGCTATGTAGCTAATACTCGCTTAAATAGCATTCAAAAATGTTATCGTAGCCCCAAAAAAACGCTGTTGCTCATCAAATATATAGTAGTGCAAGGAAATCACCTGTATAATACCCTTTACACGCCATACGGTATGTTTCAAAACTACAATTTGTGGATCATCAGGATGAAGTGTGCGTAACTCTTCCCTAACAGACTCAAGACTTGCATTGTGCTCAGAAGATAATTGCACTGCTTTGACCTCTTTCGTTGCTTTATGATATTTTCCTAACACTACCTTAGAGTCTCCAGCATTTGCAATGTATAGTAGGCCATCACAAATTATTCCCACTAAACAACATGTCCCTACTGAAGCCATTTGTGGCTTAACATCCCAATTACTTCTAACTAGAGAAAGGAACTCCTCCTCTGTTTCCAAAAAAGCTTTATTTATCACATTAGCCGACATTCCCTTATATTCTGATGTGTATTCTGCATTGTAAGATTGTGTCAAATTTCTTGTGTATTTCATTGAATCAATTGTCTTATATATAAAATATGGTCGATAATATAATAATAGAAAACAATATACATATTACAATAAACAATTTGATAAATATTCATACACTTGTAATTATGCATCATCATTAGCTAAAGCGTAAGTAAATGAATAATGTCTAATAAGATAGTAAAACTACTGTGGGGGGGGGAAGCAAAAAAGTATGCATGTAGTTACAAAATTATCATCATCTTTCTAGATCAAATGTAAAACACATAAATTTCTAACTTCATATTCAAAAAGATCATCTAAGATTTCAAGAACATTATGAATTTATATATACATAACTGATATTCTAGCCAACGACACAGCAAACTTCAATATGTTGAGTAACTTCATGAAATTAGACTAATAAAGAGCGGATAAAACCATGAATAATCACACATTATAGAAATATATCTTCGATGCGTCTTATTAATTTCTCGAGTGTTAGCTGTAGCCCGAGGTAGAATATGATTTATTATGTTATAAGAAGAAGGCAATTCTTTATTCTATGGGATTAAGTTGCAATTTACTATCAGAAGTTAGATTATTGTGAGATTACTTGAAAATAGGCAATGTTGCACGCCTGCTATTAAATATGGCAAATATTACATATATATGCCCTTAGCTTTTTAATATTTCACACTAATAACGCAACATTTTCTCCACCTCGAATTCACAATACTACAATAATTTATATACTTGGAGACTAAGCCACAATTTAATCTCACTATAAATTGCCTATTCTTTGCTTTTAAAAGCTTAATCTAAGGACAATATCCCCATTATTTCATTTGGATTTTTATAAAATTGTTTATCCTAGAGAAATGTATTTATCTAGATTTAGCTATGATAGTCTACATTCAACTTAAAATTTATTTACCCTCAAAATGGAGTCTAATATATTCATCTAGTCAATGTTAATATTATCTAAACGACAATTTAACGATTCACCTCGGAGCTTCCCTCTCTAGGTTAATTCTTAAAAGATTATCCTCCCTTAATTCACACCAATCTAAATATAAGAGCAACGGCAATTAGCTATTGCGAGAGAAGAGTAGAAACTTACTCTTGATGTTGCTAAAGAGACTATCATTTACAAACTGAGCCGCCTCTGGACCTCCATGACCATCATAAACCCCAATAAAAGTTCCTCGAGGACCATTGGTAATGGAGCTCATTAATCCAGATTCAAGCTGACAATGATCTTCCAACACATTATTTGCTTGAATTACTGCCATAGAAAATCTCCCATTTACATGTTCACCAGCATCTTTGTACCACCAAAGCTCATTAACACACCCATACAAGTCATTATCTTTATCATCTCCACTGACCGAAGGTTTCCAACAAGGATATACAATTTTTTTCAATGCATCAGACACCATCCCTCTACATATATATTATGATAACTATTACAAATCAAGATATTATTTATATATAAACCAACAAAGATATTGGAATAAATATTATTCCAATTAGATAGCACCAAGTTTTAACCTATTTTGTTCGAAACGATAACTTGTTGCCATGTTTCAATATTTGATCAAAATATTAAAAGCGGTGGCTAACATTATTAATCTGCATACACAATAATACGAAATAATATTAAAAATCGAAAGTGAACCAAACAATTGCCAATATAAAACAATTACCATTATTAATCTGCATACACATGTGATGATACACAAATATCAAATCATTAAACCATGAATGATATTCATGAAACATACATAATCATTACAATGTTGCCAGATATTAAATAAAATATCATTATTTGTACATATACCATGAAATATTATGGCATTTTCAAAATTTTCAAAATGATATAGATATGCCTAATATCGTGAATTAGACGTCTAATTGTTTATATAGACAATTGAAGGCTCCAACTCTGTGGTTAATATAATGAAAGATCTCTAGGTAAATAATTGAGAATATATATTCTTTCTTAAATTCAGTCGGGTAGATCAAGAGAGATGTATATGTCTTCGGTATTTACAGGTGGATACAGAGAGGGGGAGAGAGGAAATGCGAGAGAGAATGTGGAAGAATATGTATGGAGATTTTGTTATTGAATATACAGATACTCCCATAAATATACTACGTATTACATATTTAGTTTACATTAGGAACATTTTAATAAGGCTAAATTTCATCTAAACACCTAAACTACTTGGAACATTTTAAATAGGCACCTCAATATTTTAAACTTTCAAATAGACCCTTGCAGTGTATTTTTGGCACCTGAATTTTCGAAAATCGTGACACATGAAATTTTGAGTACATAACCAATTTTGATAAGGATAATTTTGTCAAACAACTTTCATTAAACTCGCCCACCTATTCTGATTAACTTAACCATACCTCATTTCTAACTTACCCACAAAAATTGAATTTCAAAAATACCACATCATCTTCTCCAACCCACCCTACCCTCTTCCCCCTTCTCCTTTACCAAAGAAGTGGAATCAAAGCCTTCGCTGAACGACGGGAATTCTTTGTTTAACATTATCGAAAGGTTGTTATTAACCATCACTAAACTTTCACCCGGATTTCCATTTCATCACTCAATTTTGAAAATGTTCCATTCCATCATCTAACTTCCGTCAATTTTCAAATTCTCGGCCCGACGCTGCAAATAACCGTTAAAACACTGGACTCCGGGTAGGGGTATTATAGTCAAATAAACCCCTTCCTCCCCCACCACCTACCCCTTCCCCATGTTCCCCGCCCCCACTTACCCCAAGGTCCCTCCCCGCCACACCCTCCTCGCCTACCTTACCTATTTCTTCTTCCCCTCACTTCAACCCCTCCCTCTAAATGCCTCCCCCTTTCCCCCCAACTCTTCCACCTCCTGCTCCTCCGATCATCCACGCCACTCTACCACCACCACCTCCCCTCACCTCCCTTCCTTCTAATGCGCCTTTGACCCCAAAAATCAAAAAAATGGCTAAACTTTTTACTCTATCATTTTACCATTTTCTCTAATTCAACCAATTACAACTTCTCTCGCCTCCCCATTCGGGGTCGATTTTGGAACTAACCCAAGTATTAATACTGATTTTGTTAAATACCCAAATTGAAATCCTAGAATTTCTACTAACCCAAATCAAAATCTTGATTTTGCAAAAATCCCTAGTCAAAATCTTGATTTTTCTACAACCCAAGTCAAAATATCGATTTTGCCAAAAACAAAAATTCAAAATCTTCGCTTTTCCACTAAACAAAGTCGAAATTTGATGTTCCAAGTTGCATCACTTTGATGTTGCCACAAATAAAAGTTTGAATTTTGGATGCTGTCAGCAGCTGTTTCTTGAATGTTTGTAAAAACAAGGCGCTTGTAAATACAGAACCCTTGACTAAGGAGTAAAGAGGGGGGGGGCGATTTGGGAGGAAGAAGCGCGGGAAATGAGGAGCGCGTGCGCGAAGCATGCTGGGTAAGAAATGGTGCGGCGGGTAGCGCGTGGCGGGGTGATTTGACTAAATACCTCACGGAGTTAGTGTTTTAACGGACATTTTGACTTCGACCAAATTTGTCAATTATCGAAAAGTTGGGCGATGGAACGAACACTTTTAAAAATTGAGCGATTTGAAACCTGCGTAAAAGTTCAAATGACGGTTACCGCCATTACCTCGGGAGTTTTGTTCACTAGCGTTTAAGAAAATCATTGTGGAAAAGGTAAAAAACTATACGTTTCCTTGCTTGGAAATGCTTCTTATGCAGAGTCCTCTGATTTGCTCCTTTTTATAGACACTAACTACTTGAAATATTTCAAATAATCACTTAAATAATTATTGATTAGCCCTTATTGAAAGGGGGGAGTTTTTCTCTTCACTAGTGACGAAGAAAATCAGGAAAAGTGCAAAAACTATACGCTTTCCTTGCTTGGAATGTTTACAGAGTCCTCTGATTTGCTCCTTTTTATAGACACTAACTACTTGAAATATTTCAAATAATCACTTAAATAATCATTGTAAAAAAGGTAAAAAAGTATACATCTTTTGTGAAGTTTATGGCACTCCACCTGTAGTGCCTTCGAAAGGTGTTCACGCGAGGAGGAATGGAGTCCTAGTTGACAAATTGCTAGAATCTAAGGGCTCAATATGTAGAGAAAATAAGACGCAAACAAATCAAAATTTTCCTACTCTAGAGGTTTCACCGGGGAGGAGGATGGTATTCTTTATTTTGTCTTTTGGCTTTGGACAATTCAAACTAGCATTAGATTTAAGTCTTGGTCAAGCTCTAGAATATATAATGTTTGGCCTACTCCAACCCATTCAATTCTCTTATGAGTTCGAGATAAGTCCAACTACTTTATTGTTTTAATCAATTAACTCAATATCACTAAATAATATATGTTTCACCTTTTGGCCCATATAATAAAAATACTGAGTATATGATAATTAATTGTGACCAATTTAATTAGCATAAAGGTTAAAAGCGGATTCTAACAAGTTTTCATAATTCAAATAAAAAAATATTAAATATAATTATCAAATAATTACTAATTCAAACTACATGAGTTAGATGTAATCTTGCTTACTTGTATCATAATCTATACCATTGTCGTACAAACATTATTAATTCTAACATAATAATAGAATTCTAACAATAGGAGATACATCATAGTTTTAGTTGTTTTGAGGCTTAATTTCATATTCCCTCCATATTATCACCAAATTTACAAATTGATCCATCAATATTTTTATCTCATGAAGTTGTCATCTAAATGAAGGAAAATACTATTATTCAAAAACTTGTTTAAAAACTTAAAACAAAAAAATCATATCGATCATTTAAATTGTATAAAATTAGAACTATAAAACATATATACATATATATTAAATCAGAATACTTACAATTTGCAGCCGAAACAAATCACCAAGAACTTTCACCAAGCCTTCTTTGAATTCTAATTGCTAGCATCACAAAATGGCAATGCCTCTAGTTGGTTGCACACCAGAAGAGGTTGAATCCAGTACTTGGGTCTGCTAGAACACGTGGGCAATTGGATGAAATAATCAAAGCAAGAATTTCAATCATGCTTGATTATTTTCGGCTACACCAAATGGGGAGGGGGGGCCGAAAACTTCAGGTTGGAGGCTACTTTTTTCTTTTTGATTGTTGTATAATAAAAACCTAATAAACCTCACTTATATAGAGGTTCATTATTTAACCTAAAGCCCAACCGAATAGTTAATTTTAGTCGGCTCGCTAATTTAATTAAACCATAAATTAAACACTAATAAGTTATTAATAAGTAACTAACAAGTTACTAACGAAAGCTCAACTAACTATTGAATTAATTCAACTAACTAGTTAATCAACCCTGCTTGTCCAATTTGTATTTTATATTATCAATGTAAAATTATCAATTTAGAATATTCGTTAATTACAATCATCCTCTTACTTTAAGAAACCATGGCTTCATACATGAAATATAACTCATGGGCATTGTATGTGTGTGACCTTCTAGGCTCGATAATATAAAATTTATGATAATATTATAATAGACCATTAATATTAGTTATAAATGGTTATGCAATTTGGTGATCTAGCAATTTGATATAATCCTGGTATTATCGTGAGAACCCGACTAGTAATTACAATTACTATGGTCGAATATTCCGTTTATGTAATCACATTCATAAGCTAGTAAATGAATTGTTACAACAATCGTTGCAATGAGCATACTAAATAGTATTTATGGGGTTGGACGACCAACCTAAGGTGCCCAGAAAATTCAGAGAAAACTTTACCCATAAACTAGACTCACGGACGAATTCATGAGCGCAAGTCCTATCCCAATCGGACATCTGAGTAGGGAGAAATAAATCCACAAAGTTGCTACAAAAATCTGAAAGCATTTGTTCCAGCAGCAACTTTGAACGCCCATAACTCGAGCTCTGGAGCGATTTAGGAGGTCCTTCACATGTCAAAAGAACCGTCTTTTCACTATCTTTCTAATGATATAAGACAGGTTCAGAACGGAGTTGTAATAAAAAAGTTACAAGGCGTTTTCTAAAGGGCTGGAAATTCTTGACAAACCGAAATCATGAAATTCGAAAAAATAGTTACACTATTCGAAACATGATGAAACTTCAAGGGAATATTCAAGGCATCTAAACAAGCATAAATAAACATATGCAAATATAAAGCATGACCAAATCCCCATTTAAAATCCAAACTTGATGGTGGTTGTTCATAAAGACTATTATGTTACAGGTATGATCATTAAAACTTATAAAGTTTTAATTTTTATACCTAAAGCATATAGTCTAAGTTAAATAACTACCAAACAAT
Organism: Lithospermum erythrorhizon; assembly: GCA_019722365.1. Taxonomy (NCBI): domain Eukaryota; kingdom Viridiplantae; phylum Streptophyta; class Magnoliopsida; order Boraginales; family Boraginaceae; genus Lithospermum; species Lithospermum erythrorhizon. Next base: position 462,853 of record JADFUC010000994.1, read on the forward strand.
CTTCAAAGGATATGCTCGAAGTCATCAAAAGCATAAAATTAATTTCATAACGAATCAAAAGTATAACCATTATGCAAAATCCTCAAGAATGTGTTCAAAGAAAAAAAAGTGGAAACTTTGCACCTCTATCCAACTTGAAAAGCTTCCAAAGCATAAAAGAAGAACATTAATGTTGAGATTTGATTTATCTTGTGTCATCTCATCCTTAAATAGATAGAGCCTAGTACCTCTAAGCCCTAAAAGCCCTAAAGCCCATTACTTGTCGACAAGCAGTTTTGCGTGATGATTTAAAATAAAACGGCCTCAATTACTGCCATGTTTGAAAATCCCATACATGTGGGTAGATGATAAAATTTTTTCGTTAATTTAAAATACATCCCGAATATTCGGTTGAATGTGCGGCCCAAAATTGGTCCGAAAATTAATAAAATGGGATTTAAATCCTAAAAATAAGATAATTAATTCTAAAAATCCATGAGGATTAAGATTAATTATGTTAGATATCTAACATGCAATAAATTCATGTTAGGATTATAAATATTGATTCCGTTAAAACCGTATGGGTTCGGATCAATATAAATCTAATAAAAATTAGAGTACTACATCTCTAAGAAAAGTTAATTCTCAATAAATCCTTAATGGATCGAGAATTAAAAAATGGGTCTTAGCATGTAATAAATTCATGTTAATGTTAAACCCAAATAAATTAATTCTCTAATAAATAGATAATTAAATGGGTCTTAACATGTAATACATCATGTTAACCTTAAACCCAAATAATTTAATTCTCTAATAAATTGAGAATTAAATGGGTCTTAACATGGCCACTTCAATAAATCCTCAAGTTTGAAGTCACAAATAAATTCACAAAAAGAAGTCCATACACATAGATGATCATCGTTTAAAGTCCTGCAGTAACTAATATGGATTTATTTGACTCATGACGCGTTAGCTACTTTAAATGCAACTCAGAGAAAGTCCGAAACATGATTAATCATTACCTCGGACCTCCCGCAGTAGTGGGGAGAAGTTGTTAACGGCGCCAAGATGGGATACTAAATTTCCATCACAAGTAAGGTCCAACACATAACGGCTCATCCACTAAGTTAAACAAGAGACTGGATGTCAGCCATAAAGGGAGCAACATATGCTGGAAGTAAAACCCTTGAAACACCAACATGTAATACATTCATGTTGAAGAAATAAATGCACACTGGATCGAACCCGACACCTACTACGTATGTACCCGGTTCGAGGGGGCAATCTATAGATAGTGAAAATTTATTAAAAAAATAATTAAAATGATTAAGACAACTTAATCAAATTAATTAAAACAAGCCACTAAAAAATGCCACGTCGCTAGGATTCTAGATCGAACCCTAAATTTAATGTAAACCCTCAAGCCAATGCGGTTTCCGATAAAATACTCAATTAAAATGAACACTAAATTTAGGGTTCGAGACTAAAAACCTGCACTTTTCGATCGACGCCCTTAGTTAAAAAAAACCCAAGCTCAAAAGTTTCGGGCTCAAAACGGCGCTCCAAAAAGAACGGGACTTAAAATAAAGACACCAAAAGGTCTGGGTCAATATGAAAATGTGTTTGACCTAGAAAAGATCCGGAACCTTCGTTTTGTCTCAAAATAGGCGGACCATATTAATACTTGGAGGAAAATTAATTCTCAAATTTCTCGATTTCGCTCATATCTTGCTCAAAATTCAAATCTGCTAATATCATGATCCACCCGAAATTAAACTAGCCAATCGAAGCTTAGTATTTGAAGCCCGGCGCTATAGGAATACAATCAACGCTCATCAAGAAAAAAAATTCGGAAAAATACCTCGAGAAAAATACGTAGAAAAACCTCTAAGATTTCTCTCTAAGTTAAAATCAGAAACCACCACACCACTTTAGTGGTCGGAAACACTGGCAAATTTAAATAGCACCTAAGCGTGGAATTATCGGACAAACGCAGTAATTCTTCAAGTTGAAGCAAAATTTGATGAGAATTTGACATAGATTTCTCAAAAACGCTTCAAATATTCTCAGGAATAAAGCTAAATCTATACCCAGCACTCAAAAATTGTGTTTGATTCATCAAGTTTCGTGATATAGGAATACATCAACGCTCAGCCCTGAATAGCTGATCTATATGTGAAACAACCGGCGCCCTCGGTTGAAAGTGATCGCGATGACAACAAGGTCAGAGCCAAGCCACCTTCATATCGATCATCACAAATGCAAAGCAACAAGCCTATGCCATCAAAACAAAGCCTAGAAGCGTACATTGCTCTGGCCGCCTAAATCAAATTCAAGCGAGGCCAAATCTCACTAAACCCTACCTCTACAACAAGTCAGTTAAGGCGTAGGTACAAGCAAAAGCAAATGACAATCAGCTTCAATAACTTGCTAATATCACTCCATAACGCCACGTGCCTCCTGAGTCAAGTCCTACAAAAAACAAGTAGCATATCAAGCTACTAAGTCCCACCGGAGGTAGTAGCTTACACGGCTACCAGTCCCACTTGGGCATATCCCAAATCCCACCAAAAAAGGTGAAGTCTCATCACACTCTCTGCATTAATGCCAAAGAAGTCCATCTAGTCTCGACATGTAATCGGAGATCAAGCTTAAGACCCAAGATCAAGCCCCAAGACAACCACGGAATACGCCAAGCATGGCCCCTGGCTCGGACCATATTCAAGTCTTCGCACGCCTCGATCCATCAAGACCGTGATTGGCCATTATCCGCCTCGTAATAGCATCTATCCAAACTCAACTCAAATCAAGTCAAATCAAGCTCAAGTCAAGTTCAAAGCAAGTCAAGCTCATACCAAGCTCCTATCAAGTCAAGCTCAAGTCAGGCAAGCAAGACATCTCACAAATCAAGAACTCATAGTTTGAACAATGATTTTCTTCGATTTGATAAAACCTTCGTACACCGAGAAATTTTTTCCATACCGAAGTTTTTACTTTACCCCTCTTATAAATAAATAATAAAATTTTTTCTTTTGCATTACGTTATTAGGGGGTATAGTTTATGCATATCCCATGAGAATAAATTATCAATGTGATCACACTAAAATTATCATTTCATTTAAAAATCTTATCATAAAAATCATGCACGTGCTCCAGCCAAAGAGGGGTTGTTAGAGAGCTCCAATCATACGACTCATCAGCGATTATTCTCAAATTATTCCATGGTAAAACTGCCACATGAATTCTTACAAGCTTTCTAGTTCTTATTATCGGACATGTAGATGATTGAGAGAATATATGACAACCTAAGAAGGAAGTGAATTAGGTTTGAGGGTCAAAAGGTGATGCCACTGCAAAGATGAATCATAATGTAGAAATTCATAAGAAAATATTACCATACTTGAATGTTCTGGATGAAGCTCCTTGCTCCTCTGTCCCATTCAACGTTCCAAGGGTTTCTGTTGGTGCTAGTCCAAGTACCAATGTTTTTGTGAAAAAACGGATATCCCAATATTTTACGAAAACATTATTTGTAGAGTAATGACATTATCCTGAAAGGTGCATTTTGTTGAAGATGATGTCATTCATGTGAACCTAAAGAATGTAAAGAATACTAACCATTTTAAGAAGCTCATTTTTTATGATGATGACTTGCTTAGACTAGTTCTTAATGATTCATAAGGAAATAAAATTATGAATTTGGATATTGGGAGATGATGGGATATTTCTAGATTAATATCATCAATTGTTATTAATCTAACCCATGAAAATATGATTGAATTTTATTGATTAAAGGTGAATCATTATTCAGGAATCAATATGAGTTTTTATAATCAAGTTTGGACACAATAATACATAAAATCATAATATATAATCAAGGGTAGTATAAAGCAAATGCGTGGAAGTCATCGTAAGACGCAGCCAACACACGCACTTGACACTCATGCATCACAATTTGTACCATGTGCATAATTGTTCGTATATATTTACAAATTCAATTGAGACACGTCCAAGTTTATACTCCCTCCGATTTTTCGACTTGACATTCTAAAAAAAAAAATTGTGTTAAAATAGTTGTCATTTTTGAATTCCAATGCAATGTTTCATTAGTTTTTCTTTTTAAGCCCCTACTTAATATATTCAAAAACTACATTTCTTTATTGTTGTTTTAGTTATTGATCAGGGATATATAGGTAAAATATATTTTATTCTTAATTTCTTCTTAATTAACGTGAAAAATGTTAGATATCATAAAAAAAATCGAGTGAGTATTTTCCAATGTTACGGTTCATTTTAATGATACATTTCACACTTCATATACACGTATACTTCAATATAAAAATGATAAACATTATCAAGTTGTACCATTCTAAGATGGTACACCCTAAAAAAATTAGTATGTGTACCAATCCAAAATTCAAGTGAACAAATTAAAAATTAGTATGTGTACTACCTAAAATTAGTATGCGTACTAATCCAAAATTAGTATGTGAAAATGGTACGCATTACCTAAAATGTACCAATAATAAGATTTTTTAACAAAATGGTACAATTTGTACTTTTGATCAAGTAATGAATCAATGAATAAGAAGCTTAATAATGTAAGATCCCCTTACACTTCGAAAAAAGCCTCATCATTTCCAATCTTTCCATTTTGTTCGGCTTCCTCCATCTCTCCGAAATCTTTCATTTTACATTTCTTTTCACTGTATGCATCGCTCGATACACTAATATAAGCAATCAAAGGTAGTTACAAACCACATGCATCCTTTTTCATGTTTATTGTTTTTGTGTACGTCTCATATAATCCCTTAATTATAATTATTCTTTTAAAGGTCAACTTAAATTAACGGAAGTCACATGTTCGAAATCGCTGATGTTGGTAACCGGAATTAGATGATAGTGTTTGGTCGTCTTCTACTTTATGAATCTAAGTTCATTCATATTTCTTGATAATTTCTATTCCGCTATTTGAATTTCATATCAATTGTCGCTCCTCAAGAGCTCAATGGTAGAAATGGGTCACAGTTAATGGATTTCATGTTCAACTTATTACTGTCAGATTAGTCTCAAAGTTAAAAATGTATTATAACATGATGTTATTTTACATAATATTACTTTCAGTGGAATTATCGATAAAAGACCTTATGATATTTACAATTGGGCTGCACCAAACTATCAATACACCATACTCTGCCTGGCCATTCACACACACAACAACTATTATATGAATACAAGAGCTTACAAAGTTGAAATAATGAAAGTATTTAAAACCAATACCATCATTCTCCATTCTCAAGTGAAGAAAGTCTAAGTTAATCCGTTTTGTTCGTTTGCGGATGTAACAACCCACCTTTTGGTTTTGCAAAAACTTCTTTTAGAAAATTTCAAACTCGTTTGACAAATTTAGTTTTTCCTCCATCTTTTTATTTATTTATCAAATTTGATTAAAAAAATTGAATCAATAATGAGATTTTCATTTTCAAAAATGTGAACTTACAAATTAGGATTGAAATAGTATATAAAATTCAGAGTGACAGAAGGCATATAATTTGATATGAAATATTATGTGAAATACTCCTGTCGTGAAGTATAAAAATTATTGAAACTATTTGATGAAATGTGGTGAAGGAATAATTTAATGTGTCATTGAATATTTGATTTTATGTAGATTGTCTAAGGAATACACGAAAAAAGAGGTGAGGGATATTTTAGAGAACAACTATTTGCACATTGAAACAATAAAATAAAAGAGGATAAATGACTATTTTACCTCTAGCAAGAATTTCTTCCAACATAATATTCATAATCGATGGGGATATAAAGGGTAAAATAATAATTTCATTCCTAAAAAACACTATTTAGTTGTGTGTATTACACCTCAGATATTTTTCGAGAATCATCCAAGCACGCACAAAACACGAGAACGACTAAGGTTCATTATTGATACGACATATGTACTCAATTATAATATAAATATGATAAATATTACCAAAATGTATCTTTCTAAAAAAATCTAAAAATAAGTGTACCAAAATCATTATATCCACCTAATTAGCATGTGTACCAAAATTTGTTGAACAAATTCGTACAAATTATCTAAAAGGTAAAAAGAAGCTTATATAATTGACATTAATGAATCTTTTTTATATAATAAATGGTTCGTATTACCTAAAATGTATCAAAAAATAAGAAGAAAAATATATTATAAAATGATATAATTTCCATTTTGATAATTAATGAACAAAAAACTTAATGAACCGTAACTTTCAACACAAAACACACCTCTTCCCTACCGCCAAATCCTATTTTCAAGACACAAGACTCGAGCAATTACCATTTCCACAATCATATTTATTTTACCGAACGAATATATCACCCGTTCGCCATATTCTTCTTAACCCGGCTTGTGCTATGCCCGTTGTAAATATACAACGAACAACACCACGTCTCTATACACACACCCAAATAATAATTTTTTGCTGAAATGATAATTTCGTCTTAATAAAACTTCCTAACCACTATACACAAAGTGTGTTAAAAATACTATTTCATTCCCAAAATGAAAAATTTGTGCCCATATTTAACCCAATGTACTCCCCAAATCTGAATTTTTGTTGATACAAATCATCAATCAAACCATTTTCAGGTTGAGATTGAGAAAGAATCCACAAAAATGGGGGCATTGACAACAGCATTAATAGCAATTGTAGGGTTGGCTTTAGGATGGGCAACTATTGAGATTGCTTGCAAACCATGTCTTGAACAAGGTCGTGAAGCCATTGATCGTAATCTCAACCCAGATTATGATCCTGATGATGATGATCTCAGCAGTACACGTGTCCCCCTCAACCCCAACAATGTTCAAGAAGATGTTCCAATTCTACCTCCTGTTAAATCTATATAGTTTGGTCTGAATCTTAAAAGGGTACTTTTGTTGTTGTAATTAATGATTAAAGATTGAATCATTTTGGAAAAAAAATGATTGGGTTGGTTTCAAATTTGTGGGGTTTTGGCTTGAATTATGTGGATTTGAATCTTTTGTATTTTCACTACTTTGGTGATGTTGTTTATGTTATTCAATCCATTATAAAAAGGTTGTCTAGTTTGATATGTAATGATCAAAGTTAACAACTTTGTAGCCTTAATTGACAAATGCAACTTTGATTTGAATCGAAGGCTTAAAAGTTCAATTGTTAAAATTCAAAACTGGACAATTTTTTTGGGATGGGGGGCATTAACTTGAGAATTTTGTTGTTGTTTCAGATTGAAATTCTTTCCGATTTTCGTTAATCTAGTCTGGTGTGGAGTATGAATTGTTGTGCTTTGCTTATTATTATCTTGATAATGTGAATGTTGTTTCTGATTGAAATGCTTTGCGATTTCTGTTAATCTAGTCTGCTATCCGAAGGGTGTCACGTGGTTATGAATTACTTAGTTGTGGTTTATATTGGAGAATAGTTTCATGTAATAGTTTTAGCTGCAGTTGAACTCTGTTGTGGCAAAATAGTTATCCTTTATATTGGAAGTGGTGATAGTTTGGTGATTTTATCGCTAGATCTTTTATACCAACATACAGTCTCCATAGATTTAACAGTGCAGTCTCCAATGTGAGAAGAGTAATTGATATCACACTGAGTCTTCATGAGAGACAGAGAGAAGTACAACAAATGTGCACTTTAGGGACTCACTCTAGTTGCCTTCCCAAAATCGAAGGATCAGCATCAGCTTGATAATGTCTTGGTTTTTTTGATAGATACACAACATAACTGTTGGCTTTATTCTTCTCGGCTTCCAACACTCCAATGTCCTTTAACTAAAGGGAGTGTTAATCCTCCATTTAGCCACGCCCAAATAAACGCGCATCTCCCTCCCGACACCATCGACGTCTTAGATGCCAAGGTTTTATCCAAATTTAGGCTTAAACTGTTGAAAAACTATACCAATTGGTGTGGCTTTTTACGCCTTCGCAGCGCTGTTTGGGTTACTGGAAGAGGTGATTTAAGGAGGGAGCTTTTGTATGTGGGTTTGTGGTTATTGATTACTAGTTTGTTAGAGGGCTTACAACATTACTAAGGCTAATATTCAGTCGACAAAATAAACTAGAATATCTCAATAGTCCATTAGAGCCATAATCATGGCAATTCAAAAGATTATCAAAGCAACCAAAATCTGTAGGGTGCCATAGAAGAGAATTATTTTTTCCGATCCATCCATCTTCGAGCTTCCTCCATTCCGGCGAATTCTTTAAATATACAAAATATCTATATCCAATTTGCATAAAGAACCCGCCAGCCATAAATGTGATAATCGACTCATAGCGTCGTTGACAACTAATCATCGCAATCCCATAAAAGAAACCGCAAAATATCGAGCGTAATCTTCAACTCTATTGAGATTCCTAACATGATGAACTTGGCCGACACTGACAGAGTTGTTATCGCAAAGAGAACACATTGACGGTGCCCAAGATTCTTTTGAAAGAACAAATCCATTCTCGATGTAAATAACCACCCTAGATCCCGGCATAAAGATCAAAGAGCTCGAGATTCCAATACAAGCAAAAGAGACGGCTGACCCCCTCGAAATCGAGTTTGAAAAGAGTTCCATTAACAATGGTAGTCGCACACTTTAGCTTGAGATTTAGTATTCCTAGACGGAGGACAATTTGAGTTAACCACACTTTAAAATCTCATAAGGCTGCACAATTCCAATCTTTACATAAAATTTGAGCAAGTGCTTTGATCTTTTCAATATCAAAAGAACAACGGTTAAAATTGATATCATTCCTATGGAGCCATAAACTCTAAATCAAACTACCAATTTTAATAATGATCTGTTTAATATGTGATGATTGTTTCCAAGGTTTAAGAATCCAGGAAATAAGCAAGTTAGGAAGATTCTCATGATTATTTAATGCTAAATGGGTTTTAAAGAGGAGAGTGTCCAAATAATTTTAATGGGGAGGACAGCTAAAAGCATAGAAAATATCTTCCTTTCGTGAATTATAAAAACACAATTTCGTACTTCGTAAAGAGTTCGATGTTTTTTTCTCATGGTTATCTTTATTTGGAAGCTTCCATCATAAGTTAAGCTTCCCAAATAAAGACTTTACTTTTTCGGATACGTAGTTTTCAAAGATATTTTACTTTACTGAACATCGCGAAACTCAAAAGGTTTCTTCTTTGATAGAGTTTTTGAATTTTTTGTCAAAAAGAAGTATAAATATCTTTTAGTACGTATAAAGTGGTTTGTGACTAAATTTGTAATCTTCTCCCGAGTTTCACAGATTGATTTTCAAAAATATTTTATCAATCTCTTGTTGAAATACGAAATCTATCATCTCATAAAATGTCATTTGAACAATTTAGATTGTACAACCGATTTAATCATTCAAGTTATTGTTGGTGTTTTACATTCATATTATAAGTTCTAAACTTAATGGATACGCCCCGAATGCTACGGATTGTACAAAAACAATAAACAAAATTTGCTAAGCAAGTATGTACCTTGGTCGATCAAATCTACAAGTTTCGGGGTACCGAATCAATTGCTCACAATACCCAAAATGTAGTATATCTCCAAGAACGTCACACCATAAATTATCAACCACTTCCGCACGCCTACTACAACGATTAAAGTAAGCAAAATAGGAACAAAAGATGGAAGAAAAATCTTGTTTTTCTTGGGATTTTTCGCCAAGTGGAGTTGAGGAGAGAATTTTTGATTTCTTTACAAATAAAATTACTTTTACCTCAAAAGCATTAGTTTTTTTAAAAACCCACCCACCGCCCCTACAACGAGAATCAACCTGTGACCTCTAAGTTACCGGGAAGGCCTCCTAACCACTAGAAATATCTAGATGCGTTCTCAGAGCAAAAGCATTAAATTTTTGTAATCGCTGCTTGGATCATACCACTCTATGAGATAAATAATACTACTTGAGAGTTTCATGGAACCTAATCCCTACTAAAAACTCCAACTCCTTTTCCATCCCAAATAGCCGGCCTCTACTCTGTCCTAACCGAGTCAGTCTGAGCCCATGGCCTCGATCATTCCGAATGTTTCCTTCAATTTACACTTTAAACTCGGGAAGTTTATAATATATTTTATTAAGTAGTTCGGTTTATCAGATGCTACAAGTGGACTCCTTAGGAAAATTATTGACAAAGAGTAATATATTAAATATGATTAACCAAATATTATATTTAATATATAGGGACACGAAAGCGTACTCTAGTAAGCCATCGTGAATCCCTAATGTCAATACGCTTTATTTCTAATACCACCTCGTTCAAACAATTAATATATATATCAATTTATACATATATGTGAATATAACTTGAAATGATTAAATCGGCTCGTATAATCTAAAATTGTTCAATGGGCATTTTTACAGATCCGATTTCTCATATTTTCAACACTCCCACTTGCCCTCGACGACATTAGTGCCAACGATCCCTTCTCTATAGTTTCCATTTCCAAATGGCCTAGCCATGGTGCTAAATGTGTCACCAAACTCTCGCACCCATAGTTTCCTTGGTAATGGAGATGTTAATGTGATATCCAGCTCATAGCTGATGGTGGCCACCAAATCACCCTTAACTCCCCAAGATTACAGAAATCTACCGATTTATCCGGTTGTATGAATCCCCTATTGTACACAGGTTCCCATTTATACCTTTGTAGTATACCCGATCTCATGCCGTTATAATCCTCCTGTTACAGAGGACGTTTGACATGGTCAAAGCACATTTCTCCAGTATCTATGAAATCTTGTTACCGGGCTGTCTAAGAATCAGCTATTCAACATAAGCCTGCAGAATCTTCGACACAGATAATTTATCTTCCATGTTCTCATTGAATTGGTCATTCTGATATGTCAAACTTTTCTGGCATCAAAACTTATGTGATTGATTAGAGTATCCATACTCCTTTTGATCCAAGAAACTGATCAACACAATCAAGCACATACTAATCGATCAAATAATATTCAACACAATCAAGAAAACTCCATCAACACAATCAAGTACATACTTCGGAGCTTCCAATTTTCTTTGGTAGAATCATTATTTGAATATTCTACTTAGCTTTTTATGTGTTTCATTTTAGAAAAAGGTCGAGAAAAATTCTTTGTAACGATTCCGCCTGTGCCGTGTGGCCGCCCGAGGTGAGAGTCATTGTACCCGGAACACCAAGAGTCACCAAATCGATGGACGACTCGCTTAAAATACGCCTGCTTTCATCCAAAATGTGATCACAATTAAGTTTCCAAATCAAAATGCTTTAAAATTTATAAACTATCACCTGATATCGAAACGGTATCAACTCCATAAATATATACACAACATATCCTAAAATAAAGTAACGGCAAGGTTACAAAAAGATGATACATTTATCTCGAATATAAAAATATACTTGCCAAGGCTAAAGTTTCAAAAGGGAAATACAGATCAATCAAAATGTTTTGACAAACATCACATCAAAAATCGATCGTGAGGATCCTGCCACCCGATGCTCACCTAGCCACTCGAACAAACTCTCAAACGCCTCTTTGCCTCAACCGCACAAATGAAATGCCGCCTAACGCGGTGCGGGTGTCAGCGAAGCCTTGAAACTTAACACAGTTAACTCACCACATTTAAACTATATAAAGAAATATAATTATAGCCACACATGAATGAAATACACATATATCCGTGACTATCTAATCAAAGCCACACATCAGAATCTCCAAAGAAAGTCCATACATAATACTGGCCAGTAGGATATCACAGAGGCTCTAAAGAGACACACAAATTCTAGAAAGACATCAAAGAGACTCCAACAACGACTAAACTCTAGTCATCAAACCTCCTATCTCTCATAACCCCACCCAAGATATCAACCTAAACGCTGCGATATGTTTCAACTGGCCTACTCCGCCAGGAACGGATTAATCGATAATCACCTCAAGACTTATACCGCTAAAGATAAGGCCAAAACCGCACTCATACACTAAGCAATGCACACCGCCTCGATACACAAGATAAGGCACACCGCATCTCTTATACACACAAAGATAAGGCACACCACACCTATACACTAAGTATTAAAGGCACACCGCTTCTTATGTGGGTTAATTCAAGTATAAGTACACCGCATCTTTATACACACACAAAGATAAGGCACACCGCACTTATACACACAAAGATAAAGTACACCGGCTCTTATACACACGATAAGGTACACCCACTTATACACACAAAGATAAGGCACACCGCACTTATACACCAAGATAAGACACACCGCACTTATACAATTAAGTATAAGGTGTGCGCCATAAGGCACAATCGCATCTTTATACAATAATACGAGTAAGGCACACCGCGACTTATACACTCAAGATAAGAGCCACACCGCACTTATACACTAAGTATAAGGCACACCGCACTCTATACACTACAAGCAGATAAAGCGCTAATAAATACCACATATCCTCAATGGGCTTATAGTCACCTAATCCCCTGTAATCCCAAATGTGGTCACCCCCGATACTCAAGGCCTCAAACTCATGCATAACCCAAACAACTACTCTACTCCCAAACAAAGATTATAGCACAATACCAAAACATCCCACAATCGTGAAATCTATCGTCTACAACGCCGACAATCCACAAACATATCAAAAGTGCCGCCAAAGCCACAATGTACAATAAAGGCCGACAAGTGCCACATATCATAATAGTGCCAAGGCCACATAAATCGAAATATAAGTCGGGAGTTCCCAAACTATTACTTACCTCCAAAGAATCTTCTTCACGCCTACGTAAACACAATCACATAACACAACAATTACATGTATATCATTCTCATAATCATAACACAATAACATGTATATTACAAATCAAGGTAAGTACGAAAGAATAATTCATGTAGATAAGTAATCACCTCCTGCTAGCTACCGTTGAAAACCTTCGCGAAGACAATCAAGGTAATCGCCTTTCCACGATCAACGCCTAAACAACACCCATAAATTATAATCAAGACCTATTACTATACCGGCTCGAAGATACATAACCAACTCTCGGGAGAACTATCTCTAAATGGGCCTAACTCCGATTTGATAAACTATTTAATTATAATCCTCTATCGGACACAACCCAATCGATTCCCCCCGCTAAATCTTCCATCTTATCACTTTCTCATTACAAATCGACTTATGCTCATTCTAGTTAATCAAGAGGTCTTATAATTAACAATCTATACTTCAAATATCAATTATAACTCAATCCTCGAATTAACACTTTTTTCGATATAACTCCCTTTAATCAATTTGAAATCACCAATTTAACATCATAACAACTATAATAAGCATCCCTAACATAACCTCCTACACATTTAAAGTCTTATAAAAATATCCACATAAAAAGTCAACCAAACCTAAAAGTCAACTTGACCATAACGCCTTCAAACGATCTCTAAATTTAATCGATCACTTATATACGTCACGTAACCCATAACCAACTAAGATTTACTGCTAAAATTCAATTACGGAAAAGTCAACTAAAAGTCAATTCATGTCAAAACCCAAAGAAATCCTCGAAGACTTGAAATTTCTTACCAACTCAAGAGAACGACGGGGAGAAAGATATTCTACAACCGATCTGAGCCTGGAGTTTTAATTCAAGGAAATGGAAAATGAAATTTTTATGGGGAGGGATAAATTACAAAAACAAGAAAAAAAATGAAGATGACGGTCATTAAATACGATTTAAAGATAAGCATGCCAAGATATTTTAAAAACCTCGAGTCCTGCCTCGTTTCGGTTAATTCTCCGCCTTATCGTATTCCAAATCTCTACGAATCCGATTTCAATAGATAAAATTCTTCCCCGCAAACACTACTAAATTATAAATGTAATCTCGCCAAATTTTTACTTAAATAATATTATCATCGAAATTAATTATACTATCCCCTTGCCCCAATTTCCTAAATAATCGAAAAATTAAATTTTTTTTTTTCGTAACGGGTTATTATATAATTCTAGAATCCTTTCCTACTCGATTTAATGACCAACTCGAAAGTAGATAGTGATTCCGAATCTCCTAAAAAGAATAATACTAGAATATTATTTTTTTACCACTTAACGTGCCTTTATTTTCGGGATAAGAAGTGAAAAGAATTCTAGAACATTCCCATCTCTTCTGGTCGACTAAAGCATTTAGAGTGAGGTGGAAAGCAAGTTAAACATTTCACACAAGCCTAAAAGTAGTGGATTTCTAACCCTATAAATGCGCTACTTCTTCACGAAGAAAAGCTGTTCATTCACTTTTGACGGGTCACTTTCAGAAAGCAAGCGAGCACTCTCTCCTCGCTTTTCCTCGTTTCCGTCGACCAAGAAAGTAAAATTTCATTGAATTTTTCTACCCAACTCGCTCATGGCTAATATTTTAAAGTGGGTTCTAGAGTAAACCTCCGGATGGAACTTGTCCCAGCCATCATGCTGACAATCTGGGAGGCATTCTATTTTGATGCTCATGGGGTCTTCATCACAATATTTCACTACTACTCTACTATTTTATTCCGTAAGAATCTCGCATTGGCCATATTTTTTTTTCTATTTCTTTAATTATTGTTTATACAACCGATAGCGATCATGGATTTCAGATTCAAATAGTATTGCTACAACATTATTTAAGTATGTTGTAAACATCAACAAGGGCCTCGTATCCGATTAGTAGCTTCAGATTTACGTAATTAACGCGACGCATTTAATTTCTTATAAGTTCAATATATTCTATATTTGTTTTATGTTAATCTTTAAACTTGTTTTATGCTCTAATGTCAATTAAATATGATTTACGCTAGTCGGGCCAACACAATATTGTATTATTAAATAGTTTTCTGACAAATTATTATATCCGAAAATTATTTAACGAGTCGAAAAAATAGCTCTAAATCACCATCACCTTTCTGGGCGTGGAACGCGGCGAAATCACATGCCAATCACACATCCACCCCACCTCGAGTCCGGTGCTGTTTCGACCTGTGTTTCGGGAACCCCGTGGTTCTAACCATGCTCCTGCCGGCCCGCTTATCTCTTCTGCTAGACTTTTCTTGCCTTTAAGATGTTCGACATCAATTAAATTGATTTGAAATTAATTTTATCTCTCGATTAATTTATTCAATTTAATTTATTGTAATTAAATATTTCTCGATTAAATTAAAAGTTTGTTCTAATATGTTAAACCGAATATAATTGGAAATGTATAATTTTTCGAAAAATTATTTAATTAAGATATAATTATAAGATTATTTGATAATCGATACTCATATACATCGCATAAAATTTTGAAGCGTGAAATTTTAAATAAACATATATATATATAAGTTCAATATATTAATTTTTTAGACAATTCATATTGAGAAAATACGCCGTATTGACATTAGGGGTTACGATGGCTTACCAGAGTACTCTCGGAATCTATATATTAAATATAATATTCGGTTAATAATATTTAATATATTACTTTGGCCAAATTGCCTCGTATCACACACATACGATAAACCGAACTACTTAATAAAATGTATTATAAACTTCCCGAGTTTAAAGTGTAAATTGAAGGAAACATTCGGGATGGAAAATCGAGCCATAAGGCTCGAACTGCCTTGCTAGATCGAGCAGGCCGCTATTCGGGGATTTGAAAAGGAGTTGGAGTTTTAGTAGGATTAGGTTCCTTAAAACTCTCATGCTATCTACTTTTTGAGCGGTATGATCGTTCACAATTACAAGTAATGGTTTTGCTCATATTTTTATTTGTAAAGAATCAAAAACTCTCTCCAAAAGCCCTCGCCAAAAAAATCCTGCTAAAGTTGGGTTAAACAAGATTGGCCTTCCATCTTTGTTCCTATTTTACTTTAATCGTTCTAGTAGACGTACGGAAGTGGTTCGATAATTTATCGGTGTGGACGTTCTTGGAGATACTTTACTGGGTATCAAGGAAAATTCAATTCCGCTGCCAAAACTTGTGATTTGATCGACCAAAAGGTACACACTTATAAAATAATTTTTTAACTTTTTTGTACAATCCATAGCATTCTCGTATCCGTATCCATTAAGTTTAGAACTTATAATATGTGAATTTAAACACCAACATCTTTGATAGAAATAACTTTAAGTTAATTAAAAAAAGTTCCAAGAGGAGTTATTACTTGCAAGGTCCAAACCATAGTAGGATGTGAGTAAGCCAAGATTAGGTACGTAGACCCAAGAAGATTATCCATACAAATAGGGAAATCCTTAAGTCACTCCAAATATTGATATTTTTACCGAATTATCAACCCAAGACATATTATGCTCAAAACTAGAAATACCAAAGATGTAGACTCCTCCAAACTCAAAGAGGCATTAAATTTTGCCGCGACGTAGAAGTGACGATTCAGATAATACTTTGGTAGGGCTTCAGCCGCTTTTGTTTTTGTGAAGATTTGGAACCGAAACAGCATTTATTACATCCATTCTTAGCCATAAGAGCAAGATTAAAGTGATGCAAATGTTTGAACCCCAACCCACCTTCATGCGAAGCAAGATGCAGAGAAGTCCCAATTAATCCAATGAATTTTATCAATTTCAAAAAGCAGAGCCAAAAGTGGAAACTTATATAAAGGCCTACTGATAAACAAGAGTGGATTGGAGAACAGATTTGATCAAAGTAGATCTCCCAACAAAATTAAGAAATTTGCTTTTCCAAGAAAGAATCTTCCTTTTAATTTTATCAATAATGTTAAGGAACATTTGCTTTCTATTAGTTGAAATGTCAAGAGGAATACCTAAATAATTTCTCAGAAGTATGATTCAATAATATTAAAAATATAGATGAAGAATTTAATATCAACTAGAGTATGAAGGTCAAGTTAAGATTTGTGATTTATGATAATTTATAATTTGGCCAGAATCATCACAATAATCCTTAAGAATCAGAGAGAGAAGTTGTGATTGTAAACTTCTTCAAACGAAGAAAAAAGAAGCTATCATTTGCAAAGAAAGACGAAAGAAAGGAAAACTATCCCTAGTAATGGAGAACCCTTTGACTTCCTTACGTACATAGCTAAATATAAAGAAGTAGAAAGTGCTTCAAGGCAATTTGAAAAAGTATCGAGGAAAGCGAGTCCTCAGTCAACGATCGCAACTAGACGTACATAATAGTGGTACGATCATTAACCAAAACTCTAATATCAATTGAGCGCTACACTTATAACAGCATCAATCCAATTCTAGAAAACTTAATTTATTAAGGTCAGCGAATAACAAAATCTCATCTAATCCTATCAAATGCTTTGCCTATATCCACCTTAATAGCTAAGCTTCCATATTTTTACTTTTTCAGTTTTAATGCGGTGAGTTGGGTTTCTTGAGCCACGATAATACTATCATGAATCAATTTTTCATGAATAAAACTGCTCGACATGGAGATAATAAATCATTAAGACGAGGCTCGAGCCTATCAACTAATGTTTTCGAGGCTACTTTACAAGTAATACGTAAAACTAATATGTCTAAAATCAAAAATTAATAACGGTCGATTTTGGAATCGTAGTAATGAAAAAGTATTGTTTCGTTTTAAGAAAAGCACTTTATTAAGAAAAATCTAAAACTAAATTTAAGTCAACTTATCCCCTAAAAGTTCCTAATTTGCTCAAAGAAACTCAAGGTGGAAAACCATCCGGGATTCTGTAGATTTATCAGTATGCATTTGAAAGTGTTGTGATTTAAGGCCTAATTTAATCACTAAATCTAAGCAATCAATAAATAAATCTAATGTATAAATGCGAAAATAAACGACACACTTAATTTTTTATACGTGTTACTCCCCTCAATGTGAGCGTACGCCCCGCTGATGTAGTAGTGATTCACTAAAACCAAACCTGAAGATCGCTACAATAACCTATATCAAGCTAGAACACCTAATTGAGTAATACTTTGTAACTTAGTATTCTCAATATAGCCTCACAATATTATTGATGATGATTCAACAATATTCTCTCAAGAAGTTGTTTAGGATGTTTATTTCTTGGTGGATGGAAACTTATGTAGAATGTCTATATACAGAAAAAAACATCTACCATAGCTACAGTTATTCATGGCCTCAAATTGTCCGAAACCGCCTCAAAACAAGTATTTCTGAACCAAATACTGGAGATAGGATGGTCCTAAACTACCCGAACTCTTTGTCGCCCAAAAACTCCTCCCGAGGTCGGGACTGTGGAGGTCCCGATACGGTCCCGATCTCCACCGCCCAAAAAATGGCTTTAACCCAACAATCTCCACTTGAAGACATTTTCAATTCACCATCTTCAAACCCCATTCGGCAGCTGTGCCTCTTCGTATTATTCGCTCGGTTAACTGCTGAATACAACTTCGCTTCTCCTTGTTCACCACCTTCATAAACATATCCTGGATTCCGATCTCCTGAAATCTTCTCAAGCTTTAGAACTCCATTCTCCAATACCGAACGTATAAAATGGTACCTCAGTCCTATATGTTTGGTCCTAGCATGAAACACAGGATTTTTCGCCAGATAAATAGCACTCTGACTATCACAATACAACGTATTTTTACCATGCTCAAGATTCAGCTCCTTCAGAAACGTTTGCAACCATATCATCTCTTTCACAACTTCAGCCATAGCAACACACTTCCGCCCTCACAGCCTAGACAATACTACTATAGGTTACAACTCGATCTCCAAATTATTGCAAGCATTCTCCAAACGTAAACACATATCCACTAGTAGATTTTCTTAGTATCAACATCACCACCATTTGCAGCATCTACATATCCTATCAACCCCATATCGATTTTCGAAACACAAAAGTTTTTCAAAGACTACCTCTCGTATCTTTAAAATCCACTTCACAACTTTCCAATGTTCTCTCCTCTCTCGGGTTAGACATATATCTACTAACAACTCCTTAACGCATGCACATCGTCTAGTCTGTCTCATCGCATACATATAAGACTACTTACCGCTAAACATAAGACACCTTATCCATACACTAATTCATATCCTTAGTCTCAAGAACTTTCTACGTATAATTGAAAATGAGCAGCTATCGGGGTACTAACCGGTTTTGCATCTAACATGTTGAACCGCTTGATCACCTTCTTCAGGTATTCTTCTTGTGTCAATCTCGCAGAACCTCGATCTCCCCGCTATTCTCATCCCTGCACTAGCTTAGCTTCACCTAGGTCTTCATTGTAAATTCCACTTCTTATAACTCTTCTTCAACATGTTTATCTTCTACAAATCACCCCACTCATCAAACATATCATCCACATGTTAAGTAGAATAACATAGTCTTTTCTAACCTCCTCATGTAACAATGCTGATCGTGGTCTCGCAACTCACAAACTTCAACTCCTTCTGCTAAATACAATCAAAGGTAATGCTCCACCGCATTTGAGCTGGCTTCGTGCCATACAAGGATAAATAATAAATTTTATTTGTTTCAAGTCTCTTCATTCGGTCGTGTTAAGTAATATAATGAATAAAGAATCTAGTATCGTCTCACAAATTCCAATATACTAAATACTAGGTCTTTTATTAATCCTTAATTAACTAATAATTAAAGAAAATTAAACTAGACTACTTAACTAAATCACCAAGCAATTAAATTAGCTAATACTAAATGAATGCACAAAAAAGTGAATCTTACTTAATATTCAAGTATAAATGACACACGATTTCATCGATCGCCGATTCAACTCACCTAGTAGTTACTTATTAGTTCATAAATAAAAAGTACGTTAGAATCTAGTATGTAATTTTAAATTTTGATAAACACCTCAAATTCATACATCCCGATCCTCAAAATGATATAAATTAATCTAAAACACATAATTAACAATTATGAATACAAGAGTTCTTACATTCGCAAAATGAAAAAGACTTAAATGAACCAACCTCGTTAAGATGCCTCGCTGAATGCCCTCAAAACCTCTCCACTTCTTGTATTAACCCGCTACTTAAAAAAAATTTAATTTTTTCGTCGGCAAGCGAATTCGGGATAAGATAAATACTTCGATGATAATATTATTTGTAAATTATTTTGAGCCGAATTACATTTATAATTTTAGTAGAATAACCGGGGCAAATTCGAAAGCAAATTAGATTGCCAGTCATTCTCGATAACTCGATTCGCCAAGCTTCCTCGTGGCGGTTTTCGTGATTCAGGTTAAGTAACTCAAAATCCATCCTTATCATCACTATTCACTCAAATATCACAAATTTTCTTCATCTTCTTCTTCATTCGGGGCCGAGACCCCTCTCTCTCTTGGGAGCAAAACAAAATTTTTCTCTTCCGATTCTTCACTTTGTTGCGTATAAACATCCTCAAGTCGATTGTTAAGGCTTCCCAACATCTTCCTGTTTACTCTTTGCAAGAAAGTAGTTTTGCTGATTTTGAGGGTTGACTTTCGGTTGACTTTTCCATAATTCAATTTTATGATGAATCTTAGTTAGTTACTGCCTCTATGATATATAAGTGACGCAAATCACGATTTGTAGGTCGTTTGGTGACGCGCTTTGCCGAGTTGACTTTTTTAGGTTTTCATAGCAATACGTAACCGAACGAAGTACAATGAT